>BLKM01012985.1:1198456-1270226 GCA_013340265.1 Coptotermes formosanus | reverse complement strand
GCGGGGCTCAATATTAGGGGTTTCTCCACCATAATAGTCTGTGTATTCTCATTATAATAAGCATTAGACTTCGCTACATGTTTCGACAGTTTCTACCTGCTTCAAGCTAAAACATGTAGCGAAATTGAGTGCTTATTCTAATGTGAATGTACACAAAGTTGTAACACAGCGCAAAGAACCCTAGCATTGATATATGTAAATCTAAAATGACACGAAACACGTAATACCTAAGCAGAGGGCCTGTTTAGAAAACAAACTCAACCCCATTTGCAGCACAATTACCCAAGTTATATCACAGTACTGCTCATAAACTTTCACAACAAAACTTTCAGAATGGATTAAAAGGAACCGAATGTTCGATTTCTTCTAAAAGTGAAGAGATGTTGATATCTGCGTCCAGTAAATAAACACTCCAACCTAAATAAATGACTTATTTACTTCAAGGAAGTTGAAACTGAAGAAATGTATCAGCAACAGAAGTCAGAGAGAATAGCGCAGCTGTTCGCCTTCAAGTTACACTCAGGTATCACAATCGGGAGAGGGAGAGGCAGAGAGAGAAACAGAAGTAATAAAAAGTTTGGGCCAAGTCTTATGTGGACAGCAAAACGAAGTTATACGGCACATCTAACGGCTGTTGCATCATATCGGAAGCATGTCGTCCTGGGATTCCTGGCCCAGGTTATTCTGACAAAGATGTGCGTTATTCCTTCCTTTCAGAGACCATTACACAGCTACGCTCGACCTCACTGTCCTTACCGTACGGTTCCAGGTACCAAGAATTATCTTTAAATCTATGATACATTTTCTACAAACACATCAACACTAATTTACTGAACTACACATCCACTTTCAGTGTTGCGCTGCAGTAAGTCAACTTAAGTTCATGTATCAACTGTGACCCTCGTATCAGCCATAACAACGAAGTTCATGTATCAACTGTGACCATAATATCAACCATAACAACGAAGCTCATGTATCAACTGTGACGCTAGTATCAACCATAACAACGAAGCTCATGTATCAACTTTAACGCTAGTATCAACCATAACAACGAAGCTCTTGTATCAACTGTGACCCTAGTATCAACCATAACAACGAAGTTCAAATACTGTCAGGACGTGCTTATTTTCGTGTACATAAATATCTCCACATTCAGTTTTATGTACCAAATGTAAATATACACATACATATACACATATCATAAAATCACGTCACCGTAATTTCAGTGAATATAGGCTATTCTTGAGAACGTTAGGGGCATCCGTAAACCCTACCTAGGCTGTCCAGCCCGGAGGCTATCCTCTGTGCCGCCTGAGCTACCCTGACTCCCCACTAACAATAAATGCTTAAACGAATTTTAGAGAAGTCAAAATTAGCCTATATACTGAAAATATAAACACTAAAAGTTAAAAACATTAAAAATATGCGCCTCATATACCCCACACTCTGTTTAACATATCCCTCAAAGTCGTATTCTTCATACTCCTGTAGCATTACGCAGAGAAGCCGCCATAGCGCAGTTGGTATAGTGACCAGGATACGGGCTGTAAGAGCCATGGTTCAAATCTCAGCAAGGTCAGAATGGGTCCAGAACGACTCTGGGGCCCACATAGCCTCTCACGAAATGGGTACTGGGATTCTTTCCCAGGGACAAAGCAGCCGGGGCGTGAACCTGAACATTCACCTCCATCTGGTGCTGATGTTAAGAATTTGTCCGGTTGTACTTCTACCATCCCTACACGCCTTCATGGCATGCACAGAGACAACTTTCCGTTATTTACTTTTGCAGCATTACATTAGAAGAATGAAACAAACCGCTTCTGAAAGGAGTCTAAGTGCAAATAAAACTGTTTTCTGTGTTCCATGTGGGTGGATAGCACGTACTGCACCCATCTTGAACTGTTCAGTACACAAGTTTGGAAACGTGAGCACAACGTCCTGTTTCTTGATGTTATCTTGAAAGCAGTAAAACTCGGGGAAAAATATACTGGACGTAAACCGTGTGTTTTATTCTTCTCCACAACGTTTCCTTCGATAAATATTTAAAGCCTGAATTTGAAGATGCGCGCAAAACTGCATGTGAACTGTTTGTTGTTTTTCCGAGCTTAAACAAAACTGAACAACTGGACAACCTTTCACAAAATTTCACGTCTAAAATTTAATAAAAATCTGTCGCAGAAGTGCAGGAAGTTCTCAGGGTGCTACAGGAACCCAAAGCCGTTTGAACGCTCTCTCGGGATGAACACGAACGCGTCTAAAAACTGCTTTAAAAGACAAATTAATTAAGTGGAGTACATCCTTTATGAAAATATTTTCCAGTCCCATGGACACACAGCGAGAATAAATAAAAACGTACGAAAAAAAGAAAAGGGACGAGAATTTCACAATATAGCAGACACAAGGATCTTTATATTTTTCTCTGTACACATTTTTACACCACTCTATTCACTGATACAAAACTAAGATTAACATTCCTGTCATGTGAGGAAAGAAATTAAACCCGTACGTCAATATTGACGTGCAGTACTTTAGTGTGCTTTTCTTTCTTTCCTGTGGTGCAACAGTCCAAATCGAGCCTAGGCCGCCTCGTTTTTTGGAGGTTACTAGATCACACTCAGACACACCACACTCGGTAGGGCTCCTCTGGACGAGTAATCAGTCCGTCGCAGAGACCTCTACCTGACAGCACACAACACTCACAAGAGACAGACTTCCATGCCCCCGGTGGGATTCGAACCCACGATCACAGCAAGCGATCGGCCGAATGCCCACGCCTTAGGCCGTGTGGCCACTGGGATCGGCACTTTCGCGTGCTAGTGAAGGAATTAAAACACTAAAACGAGGAAAGAAAATATCAGTAAACAGAAAACATGTTATTTGAAGTGCCAGTATAGTGTGCTTCGGTATTCTAACAAACCTGGAAGCCTAAGCAGTGTATTTAAGTAGCCACACTTATGAAGGTTGTCTTCTGGGATTTGACGCACTTTAGTGTGGCGTCCTGGTACAAAAGTAGACACTAATCTTGAGTCACCACCAACATAATCTCAAATCTCACAACCAGTCTGTTACACTGGTTGTGAGATTCCCAAGCCTATGTCAGCTCATATCCATTTGAAATATTCTCTACTCTAACAAAGTATATCCAGTTAACTATATAGACAAAGTGCGTAGTGCCCTACGCCCAAAGGCCAGCTATGTACTTGTGCTTGGTTTTTAGGCGCGTTTGCATAATCACGAAAAGCGCCTATTAGCTTCGTCATGTTAGTCCGTCTGTCCGTCTCTCCGCATATATCAGTGCCGCTCCCAATGGATGGAATTTTCTCAAATTTTATATTGGGAACTCTTAAGAAAAGCCGTCGAGAAAATCCAAATTTGGTTAAAATCGGGCAGTTTACATGAAGACCTAAGTACGTTTGATTGTTGCCGGCGATACTAAATCGCCACAAAAGCGCTCTCTTCGGCTGAATGGTGTCAGGCTGGTGGAATGGCCGAGGAGGTATTGGCTTAAATATTAAAGGAAGACGCCACAGTGACATGTGATACGTACACTGCCGATTTTGTTAGAGTTCCAAAATCAACTGCCTCGATTTAATTCTTAAGTACATTCGGAAGAAATATTCTATTGAGAATTCCGTCCTGCTGGGAAAAGACGTTTCGTCACTGGGTAATATATATTCGACCTTTCAAATGAAAGAATTCCCTTCATCTGCAGGTGTCTAGATCAGAAAAGCAATATTTTCCTCCGAAACGTCGGAAATCTTTACCAGTATCTTGGCAGCACCATAAACCACAAGAAGCGAATCTTCAACCACACTTCCGTTAAAACTTCAAAACTCACAGCTATTCTGCTGTCAAGTTGTTGAGCACGAATTGAGCAACGTGACATTTTATGCGCTCATGCGGTAAATATTAAGACTGTGGTGTCCTGGGATATGACTTCCTGTAGTTTGGCGGATGAACACCCGAACATACACGCAACAGCTTCCTCCCAAACGATAAACTGTACAAGTGTATGAAGTTACACGCCGTCACATACAACACGGTATTGTATAGATTTCATTATATTCCTCTCTGCGGTCCTGGGATTCATTGTTTCATTGCCTGATGACAGTAACTGATCCAGTAAGTACGTAAACGGCTACTTCCCTTGAACCTCCATATGGTTAATTACAAGTTACAAAACTCTTTATCGACCGGTGTCTGTCATGGTAATGATGGACATATCGAATTAAATGGACTTCTGTTTTTCAAAATTCGCATTTCAAAAGCTGAAGGTAAAATCACTACTCTTCCGTCAACAATTTCAAGTACACAGAATTGATATAGACAACATTTAAAAGCTGAGACGACTCGGCGACCTTACGCTCCGTAGCGAGCAAGTTTATGTGTAAAAATGCATATAGCTAAAGCACAGAAGGATACAGTTAACGGACTTAGTACTCAGCTACGACACAACAGCCCTTATTTACGTAAAGTTTGCAAGGCGTATACAGTTTGTACCACTAATAATCTTACGCTACACTCATAAGTTCCCTAGTGATCGCTGTGCGTACTTAAGACGCATTCGAGTAAATGATACGCCCACGTGTTTATAAAAATACCTTGCCTAAACCGGGTGCGCAAGCACATTAAAATAATTTAAAATATCAAATCATGCAGCCAACAAGCTACATATTCTTGAATCACAGAACATTTTCATTTAACCCCTTCTGTCTCGTTGGATGTATTGTTTGATAAAACTGAGTACACGGTAAAAATGTATTAAAGCAGACATATATTTACGGTTCGCATGAGAACACATTTGCCTCGCGCTCTTCAAAAGGTGTTAGCAACCTCAGTACTGGCTTCAAATAACCTCTACTGTTGCAAGGAACAACTTTTTTTACGAGTTCAGCAAGGTCACCAAAGTATTTATTTTCATTTGTACAAATGCGCAATAAAATCATGTTCGAAGTACTCCGGGATTAGCCGTACCAAGAAATTAGCTGAAAAGCTCCCAACAAAAAATTTCTGCTTCATTCTGTCAGGAACACGTTTAACCAGTGCACATCCTAACAACTTGACGAAATCAGTATCTACTAATACTTCATAACATCCAGAAATTCAATCAATGTATTTTATTTCGACTGAAATTTGTGTGAGCGTAACATGACTCAATGTGCCGACGTTAAGAATGAACAAAGACACTTGAATAATTACATGCCGCATTGTTGAGCAATACTTGGAGTGTGGTTACAGTCCAAAAGCAGTGACGCAAGCCTGCTACAGCCTATTGTTATCCTGTTTTCTCTGATTCATGAGCAAAGAAATGCTGTCATATACATTCGTGCTTTCGTGAGTATTTAAGACCCACACTAATAACGTTTGAGGGCATCTGGCAGATTTCCTTAAACTTTTGTATGGAATTAATGTTACTGGAAACGAAGCCAGTGTTGATCTTGAAAGGTGAAAAGGTCATTTGGTGTAGATGCCTAATATTTTGTATCGTAATACATCTTGGGAACAGTTTCACATTTCGTTGATTTTTTCTTTTATGGAGTATTAAAAATCTGTAACACACTGTTCGTGCCAAATCAATTCAGATCTTCCCCGTTTCGTACCAATACTTGTGACGCACTGAGTTTTAGAGTGAAATTCGTTTCTTAAACACATCGTAAACCATCCTAAAAATTGTTAAAACAATATTCATTTGTTATAAATTACGAATACAGCGATGATGCACAGTGTTGATGTTACAACTTGATTAAAATATTCGAAACCTTTAGCGTAAGAATTTCTTACAGGCGTGGTTCAATGAGTTGCGTATTCTCCAATTTATATTTCTTGCCAGCCTTACCATACACACTGAATATCTCAAGAAACGTATACGTGTAAACCTGTTCTTAGAACTCCTCCTAGCGTGGCGAACGCACAGTAAGAAAAAGCACATTTTTCCTCCAGTTCTAGGAATATTTCCTGAGGGGTAAAGGCGGCCGGTACGTAGGGCTGACCTTACCACCTACATGTACCGCATGTCTGTAAATCTGGGAGCCTCAACGTCCTGGATCCCTCACGGCCTGTCCAGGCCTGTAAGGGGACTGCTTTACCTTTAGCTTCTTCCAGTCCTGCAGAATGAGGTAGCTACTCTGATATCCATGTTTACAAACACTTTGACCTCTGTTCTCTGGAGAACTGTCAGACAGGCCGAACAAATAAATATTGATCACCGCTTATTTGTGTTCTGCATGCAGACGGAGCGTTCACTGGTTTTGAGTTGAAGCTGCCCCCTAAATCCTTGCTTGTTTATACACATAAGTATGGTATCCCTGTATATTTACAAGTGTGTATGTATAAATGTTGGCTATGTTAACTTATGCTGTGTTGTCCTCCCACAATTTCCATTGACATATAAAGTTTTAGGTACTTACACAAATGGCAGCCATATGTTCGAAACTCTGCCACCTAAATTGTACAAAGTTGGAATTCTGTTCACTTTTTTAACGTTAACACAGATCAGAGAAAGGAAGGGAGGGAAAAGGTACGAAAGGAATAAAAAGAAGGGACGTGAGGGATGAAGTTACGAAATAAATGTTGTCCCGTCGAAATCCAACAGCCTTTTTCACCAGCACATCTTACAGTCCGGCGTTTGTGAACACAGCGACAACATTTCGCGTTCCACAAAAGAAAATGCCCCGACTACCTCAGCCATTACTGCCTCCGTAAAAAAAGCCTCTTACGTGCAATTGGTCTTATACAGGCACCTTTATAATTTATTTGTTTCACATCTGGTAGACAAAGTGCACGGTCAGTAAAAAACATGTGTATGCACCTCCTGTACAAAAAAAATGTGCCCATGTCCGGAAAGCATTCCCTGTAGTCATTTTCCCCCTTAAATTCATCAGCTTATGCAGCAGTCGGTTCCTACATCGCACACGCAGCTGTCTCTCACATTGCACAATGTGAAGCAACGCGCCTCACCGTAATTACATTGAGACAGAAAGGCGTTATATTACCACTAACTTAGTAACCCTTCTTTCTTACCCAATTCCGTTTTATATTCCTTTATTTACAGCCTCTCCTTCCGTTCTTCATTTTCATTCTTGTCTTCTTTCATTCTTTAATCTTTCTTACTCCCTTCCTTCCTGTACCTTTTACTTTCTTTGTCTTTGTGTCTACCTCTTCACACAAGCTTGCGTAACGAAGGAACAAGGCACAAATTGTCACGGCATCTTTTAGAGTAAAAAGTACATTGTGGTATTCACTTTAAGGACTGAGAAAAATCGCGGACGTCAACCACGACCGATAGGTTTTGACTTCGAGAACTGGCTCAATAATCTGACGTGGAGATGCAGACAGCTGGGCTGGTGTTTCTGTCTGGCGGGTTGCATAAGCACATTGCTGCAGAAAGTGGTCGGTCACCTGGCAAGCGGCTTTGATTTTAAGAACGTGAGCACAGCGATAGACAGTCTTTTCGTACAGTACTATTTCGTCATGTTCTGCAAAGCAGGAAAGCTAAGCACGAAGTATAAATCTAGGAGAGTAATACTACGTAACCGATAAACGAAAGAAGATTACCCCGATGCAAAGAGATGGATTTAGCTACGAGCAAACTGTTATGACTTCCGTAAAGTGGGATGGCCGTGACATTACTACAGCCATATTTCTTAGAAGTGTGTGGCACCAACAGAACTCAGCAACTAGGAGGATTTCAGAAAAGACGCCGTTTATGTAATATGAGGAAGGCTCTTTTATTGCAAGCAGTCAACAAACACTAAGTGGGCTGAAACCCCGAAGAAACGCAGTATAATTTAAAATAAAACCAGAAACACAAATTTTAAAACCCTTTAACAATAATATCCTTAACAAAGATGACTCACTTGAAGTGTTTAAACGCTGTCTTCAGCTCTACTATAAAAAATAAACACACAGTTTCAGGAACATCTCGGAATTTCTTTCAAAACATGTTTTAAATATCCAGGAGCGCGTTACCAACATTCACCACGTTTTACAAACTTGCAAATTTAATTTAATTTCTTCCACCGAATTTTTACTGCAGCTCACGTCCTCTTTGGTGGGAACGTCCCATGTGTCTGCCATGTTCATCTTGCAGAAGGGTACTACGTCAGTGCAGGGGTCATAAAACTGTTGGCTGAAGGGTAACTAAGAAAAACTCTAGTAATTTATACTGCAAACTCTGTGCACTTCCGAAAGTAAGATTCGAACTGACGTATTTACGTTACAAATATCCCTGCGGCTTTTGTCGTTAGATCAAAACACACACATACACACACCACATCGTAAAAGTACCTAACACATAACTAAGTTAAGTCACTTTACCACAAAATGTCACCATTACCACGAATCTCATAATTATTGCGACACCTGAATCCAATCAAAACGTTTGAAACTTCTCAGCTACAGAATGAAAACCACCGGGTTCTATGTGACCAGCGGCGTGCAATTAAGTACCGGATGTGTCAGCGTTAATTCATCATCTTGATTTATGTAGTACTCTTGACAGGCCCGGAGTAAGCATGGAAACTAAGTTCGCTATGGGTTCAGCCAGGGACACCACTTAATAAAAACATGGACCTGGCGTCGGCTGTCCACTGTACGTTCGCCCTACAGACTTTTCCAAAAATAACGACGTTTGTGGAGACATTCCCTGACCAGCCCGATCGCCCGATCTGTCGGCTTGTGATTTATTTCTTATGGGGCTGTTTGAAAGGAAGAATGTTTCAGACACGTTCGGCAGATTTACACAATCTCAAACTAAGAATTTGAGAAGAAATAAATGCCATATCACCTGTCATGAACGCGTAATGGAAAGTGTTATGAACCGAGATCATCAGTGCATCAATCTTGATGGACGATGTCTGACGGGTGTTGTTTCTAAAAGCAACTTCATTGTGATATTCCTCAATAACTGCAAACCTTTGTCTTTGAATTCACATTATATTGAATAAATGTCAATAGACTGGCTTGACCAGTGTGTCTTTAACAATGCTTATTGAACGCTGCCCCACTCTGTAAATATATCTCTGCGGCTTATCAAGGCGTCGTTGGGTATGTGCTTGAGAATTCATGAGTCCGATTTGCAACGTCTCTTGCGCGGTTTACTAAAGCAACAGTCGAAAGACGACATCACTGTCTTCGGGGCAAACCAGTACATTGACACCTTCCCATTGCGACGCTGCCGGCACGTATGTCATTTTCCCAGTACGCTCTACCATATGAACGCCACTGATTACACCCCTTCACTGTTGTTTTTATTATCTTCGTGGCGTTTACTTTCGTTTCATTGATGGCCGCAAGCAGTTAGGGACGCTGTTCATAAGAACACACAATCAACACTCATCACCTCGTTACTGCTTATTGTGTTTCTTTAGAAACAACCAGATCCAGCATCACCAATAACCACTGCTTCATTACACCCACAACTGCGGAGCTTTTCGACTGAACCTTCTAAGTGTTCATTCCGAACAATAAAGACTACAAAGAAGAAAGTTTACCAATATGCGTTTAAATTTAATATCAGTATTAGGCTTTGATCCGAGGAACCTTCTCTAATAATTCCCTTGCTACATCCGACATATGGGGCCGCGCTACAAACCGGCAGGTCGCGGGTTCGATTTCCGATGGTGTCAGTGGATTTTTTCATTGGCATAATCCTGTCGGTCGCACTGTGGCCCGGGGGTCGACTCAGCCTCTAACAGAAATGAGTACCAGGAATATTTCCTGGGGGGGGGGGGGGTTAATGTGGCCGGTGCCTATGGCTGACAACCTACCACCTTCATGTGCCGATTATCGAGAAATCTGGGAGCCTCGACCTCCTGGAACCCTGTGGGCCTGTTCAGGCCCGTAATGGGACTGCTTTTACATCCGACATATGTCACTTAGGAGCACCGGTCTTAACTGTCTGGATTTATTGATGGATGACAGAGAACATCAGCTGTATCCGGTCCTCTGTCAACATCTGCCGATTCTCAACAACACAGTGTACATTATCATACAATTGTGTTAACAGAAGAAAGTTTTCCTACGCCTAGATTAAAAACTAGTAACTACAAACGGCTAAACGAACAGCCTACAATGTTCTTAACACCTCATGTTACTCCCTGCACGCAGTTGCAGAGTAATAAAAAGTCCAGACGCATTAAAAAGTTCCAAACTGAAGAGCAGAAATTACTTGGTAGATGTGGGCGTGGTAATGGGACTGTATTAAAACTAATCTGAAAGGAATAGGATATGAGATTGTGCACTGACAGGAATGGCGTAAGATAGGGTCCACAGGCAGGGTAATGTAAACACTAATAAATCTTAAGCTTATGTAATAAAATACGGATTTTCTTGGCCAGCTGAGCGATATATGGTCTTAAGGAAGACCACGCAATATCGAGTTACTAGCACTAAAATATTTTCAGTCCCGCTTCACAATATGGAAGCAACATTGTAACCGTATAAAGTCGCAGAAAAATGTTCCTCACCCGCTTACATTTTAATGCTATTCAGGTTGTGCAGCTTAAACACGTACCTGTAATACCTGTCATACCGAGGGTTCTGTTCATGGGTATCCAAAAATAAACATGTATGTCTCAAACACTGTTCATTGTACACACGCCCGGTTTGCATCATTACAAAGGAAAACTCTATTAAGCATTTTTACTACTAACAACTCTAGTAGGTATCAATGCTGGCACCCTTGGCGGCATGACAAGTAACCAGACGGTAGTTGACCTCTGTCCACCTGTATAGAAGTCGTTCTGGGTTACCGTAGCCACAGTATCCCTTAAGCAGTGTTTCAACTGCTGGAGATCTTTAACCTGGTAGACAAGGAGTGGAATTACCTTAATCACGCGATGTCCGACGGATGTAGCGTCACAGGAGCACCAAATGCCTGGTCCCCTAGGTCACCGGACTTAAACACATCGGATTTTTCTATGGAGTAATGTGAAGAATCTCGTCTATCAGAAAAAAACAACGACCTCTAGGAATTAAAAAAACCCGCAGAAGGAAAGCTGTGGATACACTAACCCACAACATGCTTCAAAACATGTGGACAGAGCTCGAATATCGTAGGGATATTTGTTGTGCTCCATGTGGGGCCCACATTGATATCCAGTCATAAAAAAATCATACTTTTCCTTTGTAATGGTTCAACCCGAGCGTCCGTATGGTGAATAAATTTCGAGATACAAATGTTTCTTTTTGGATGCATGTTATCCGGACAGCCTATACGTACGCAGAGGGAAGTCGCCAAAATTCGCCCATGTTCATAATATCGCTCACTCAAATATCTCGGCAAGTAGGTGCTGTTCTTTTGCGAAAACGGATGGCAACCTACAGTGCCGTGGACAACAGTATTCTGTGCAAGGTTGACGCATGTGAGTCACGCTCACTTAACGTGGTGAAACATTTTCGGTTGCTTAAGTTGCTGAGCTTTGGTTGCACTTTGATAAAAGACGAAACACGGAAAAGTGACTCTTTTATTTGTATTTACTGCCGGTCACATGTTCGGCAGATACAGGATACTGCTTATTGCTTGCAACAACTTTCTCACAAGCATGCTAGCGACATGCGCTGCCCAATTGGAAATTTGTTTGATTGTCATTTCGTCCACCCAGCTGTTCCTAATTCCGTCCAAAGGCAAAACTGGGAACACTTTCCAAATAGGAGGCTCACATCAATCTATATTTTGTCCACGTGAATGCCGCCAAAACGGAAGTGTTTGGGAAAAGTTTCTATAAAAAGCGCTATTGAAACAGTCACTCACAAATAAATCAAAAACTTTCAACGTCCATCGTTCCTCTATCAACGACTACGTGAAACACAACGGAAGAAACATGGTCGAAGCCTTGACTGAAAGAAAGCCAGTGTTACCAAAAGATATAGACAAGGAATCGGAACGGTATTGCCTTGTTATGGAGCACAAATATTGTGGATAATGTGGGAATGGTGTCAAGTGAATCGCATTAAGTTGGCCACGGAGAATGAAGTGAAATATACCTCTTAAAAAGATAGGGAAGCAGCATGACGAAATGGCTGAAACTGTTTTTACGAGACGCCCTAATGCGTCACTCAGAAAACCTCGAAGTTTTCCTCCTGCATGCATTCACGGCGTCACACGACAGAATGTTAATATCTATTTTTCGATTTTAGAGCAAGCCATATTCCACGCAAACTTCTCTCCCAATCGAAATGTTACCGTTTACGACAAGGTAATGGCCACAGTGCTTCACACAACGAGCGAATGTATTCGTCTGAAAGCAAAAGAAAACAAACCGCAAGTCTGTCATCAGCTGAGAGGGATGTTCTGTTATATACATGAGTGCTTTCTGTCAACTGGAGCAACACTTCATTACTATCTCCAGGAAGAATATGAAATAACAGATACTAGATGGGGCACCCCCTGGCACGGTTTCTGTCACGTCTCTGTTTCGATTAAGGCAGATTCATTTGTACAGTGGTTTAGGCAGTTAACTTCTCTTGTCAAACCTACAACCTACGTATTACCTACGCATGCAGTAAGTAATTACACAACTGGCTTCTCTTCAGTCAGCTTACAGTTGTTTGTGCAGTGATTTAACTAAAAACAGGTGAAATCTGGTACCTTTCCTACATGCATCTCTGTATGCTGTGATAGATTTTATCTAAAGGTTTAGAAGCATGGTGCTACAGCTTTCCTACATCAGTCGTTTCCATTTGATTGATGAAATTACAATAAGGCACTAATAGTGGAATTATAAAGTTAGATGCACAATTTACTTCTAAGGAAAGATTCACAGCTGACATTCCAATAATATGGTGGCCGCGGTGGCCCAGTTGGTTGAGGCACTGCGCTACAAACCGGCAGGTAGCGGGCTCGATTCCCGATGGTGTCCGTGGATTTTTTTCATTGGCATAACCCCGTCGGTCGCACTATGGCCCTGGAGTCGACTCAGCCTCTAACAGAAATGAGTACCAGGAATATTTTCTGGGGGGTAAACACGGCCGGTGCCTATGGCTGACAACCTACCACCTTCATGTGCCGATTGTCTAGAAATGTGGGAGCCTCGACCTCCTGGAACCCTAAGGGCCTGTCCACGCCTGTAATGGGACTGCTTTACCTTTTTACTGCAATAACATTCTGTAACCCTACATGAAACTCCAATTTTGAGACAAAAAAGAAAAAAGAAATATATACGTTCACCGCAAGCAGCACGAGCCTGATATTACATAAAAGTAGTACGCTCTCTCGTACCATATGAGGCACAGTTCTAACCATACGTACGTAAAACTTCAACCTAAAGATTACGCTGCACTTTCTCAAATAATGTTATGTGTTTCGTACGATCCTCTGAACTTAATAGAAGGCAGCCCCTTGTGTTTATATAATTACAGTTACTCAATAAAATACAGTTATACACAGCTATGCGTTTATTATGCGAAAAGAATTATTTACGTAAGCGTTAACTGGTCTAACTAACGGTTACGCAGTTTATTGTCTGTCTTAACTGTGGAAGTTACATACCGTCGAACGAAATGGAATTATGCACAGTAAATTACCGAAGGATATGGCAGACACTATCGTGGGGTAGAAAACATTCACAAACAGTAGCGATATCCAAATATTTATTTTTATTTCGTAGAGCACGTTGAAGTCATGGTGCCCTCTGCGGAACACCATAAAGATGTTGTTTTCTATGCTTTCTTTCGAACTAGAAACCATGTTACTAACATCCAATATGGTGTCATATTACATGCTGAGGTAAGGGACAGGTGGTTGGCTCTTATGAATGCGGTAATGAACTTCCGGTTTCCATAAAATGAGGGAAATTTCTTGAATATCCGAGGATCTGTTAGCTTCTCAAGCAGGAATTCGCTCCATGGAGATAGTCATATTACATTATAGGCACGGTCGGACGAAAATTACGACAGAAATGCACAATTCAGGCAACTTCTCAGTGCAAATTTTTCAAACAGGTCGCCCACAGAACGTCATGAAAAGTATGCAAAATTCCATTAAACTCAGTCAGTAATCTTGCATCCTCCACCTTAGGTACCACACAGAAAATGAAGGTCGGATTCCACGTACAAGCAGGCCTACTCCTAGGTTTCCGGCGCCCAGTGTCGCGTTCTCAATTCCAAACAACTTCGCGGCTGTCGCTACAGTCTGCAGTACTGACATTAAGTCTACAACTAGTCACAATATTGACGTCTGCACGAAACCGAAGTAGTGATACGCTTCCAAATGGCCTGCGTAAACTTTTCGCAGTACGATGTACAAACTAACAGATTTAAGAGTGTGCAATACGTTCGGACTTTACGTGCGCACGTAGTAAAACAGGAACAGAAAATAGCAACACTAGTATCGACGTTAAACAGTAAGTCCCGTTTATGACTAACGGTATGTTTGCTGTCACAAATAAATGAAAAGCATTCTAAACCTGGTGCAAGAGACAAATATCGGGGGAAACGAAGCAGCCTGGTCAACGATTTGGATGGCACAAATATTGTATGCATTTTGCAAAATTTGACGTTTTCTCGGCGTTGTCTACAAAAACTAGCGTCTTATGAAATACGTATAATGCTGTGACGTCTGATAGATATGTACTGACGTTTCAGGGTAACCTGTTCCCTCCACTGCATAAATAGGTACTAACCATTACTCATCTACTCTAATGATAAAGGCTATAAGTTCCTCTAAAACGCAGACACACACCTACCAGACTAGACGGCGTCACATTCCAGAAGACAGTCACCTGCACACGCATTGTTACTGAGTTACTCATTTCCTAGTACTTTAAATCTATGAGACAAAATACTGTTCAAATAATTTATTTAAGGCGTTTTCATTCTCCCAGGTGAACACTCCGACAGTCTCAGAAATGGGTACGAATATGAAGTACCTGACACCACGTGGTCCTTAGAACGACAAGAACGGATTGCCGTGTGAGTAATATGCTTACTCGTGTTAAATGTATAAATGCTTTTGCCACGCTTCATGCAAGTGCATAGATGTAGTCAAACACTCCGCATGTTTCACACAGCCAACACCCACAAGCAAGGTGACTGCGGGATGTATCCTTGCTTAACATTAAAATCCCCTTCTCTTGCCCACACAGTAAATGTCTGTACTCAATATTCTGCGCTCTATTAACTGACTGATCCTCGTAAAAACGGGTTTGTTTACTGTGAGGTCGCTCAATGACGTAAATGAAATTGATTTTACTTACATGGTTTTGTACAATTATAGAGTAATATATACAATTGCAACAGAAGAGAATTAACCATAAAATGCATTATTGAAAATTAAAATCACCTACTTGAAAGTAATTTGCGTATCGACCAGAAGTTTATTTACTAAAATGAAATAACACAACTGTGTATAAGTAAATTTAGACATATGATTATAAAATATGAACCTGTGATTCTACTGTATGTAAAATATTGATACGGTCTGATGCAATTAATTGGTAACGTTTGCATGCATAATAACATTTATAAAATGAAAAACATGAAAGGAACCGTTCAGTTACTCAAGAAAGCACATAAAATTAAAAATGTGATGAGCTAAGAAAGTAATGAAAGGAGAAAGACAGCCCCCCCCCCCACACACACACACACACACACGGCTGTTTCGTAATGGACAGAAGGAGGTCTGCGGTGCGCTGTGCGTAAAGACATGAAACCAGAAACTTAGTCAAGCTTTATGTATAAATTAACCAACACGTTCCTCTCCAGTGAGCAGTTCGATGTGGCGGCAGACAGAAATTTCAAACGGAAAGTGAACCTGACATCGTCACTAATGAGAACAGAATTCTGAAGTACGTATCTTAATAAGAAAGGAAGATGGACGAATTAAGTTAATGTGATTATGAACGCTGTATTAACCGAAGAGGTTACTGAAGGATGGATAATTTGAGCGGATTATCAAGTTCTCTGAACTTTAAAGGTGTTGAGAAGAAAGTGGGCATGACACGCTTCAGGATAAAAACGTGGCAGTAAAAGGGCGGAACTCAGAACTGCAGTCTGTTCCCAGTCGGTATTCGAAGAAGGCACCTTCCGAATACAGGCCTTAATCATTACCGTCTGAGTCAACTGGCTCAGTATTAGGTTACGCGTAAATATAGGGTTATTAGACTTTCAACAAGAACTATTGAAAATATTGCGGTCAGGTAAGTGAACAGTTGGGTATTAAAATATTACTACCAGTTTTTGAGAGGATGGTTTGCTATGATGACAAGTACGGGCATGTTAGGACGCGGGTCTTATAGTTTTGTTTGATATTGACAAACTTGCGTGTTCCAGAGTTTTATTAAACATGATTACTGATATCTCGATGCTATATGATAAGTTGTTAGTATTTGGCCACAGAAAATCTCGAAATCCACTGCAAAAAATCTAAACAAACATTTCGACTGATTATTTGGAAGCAAGAGACGATCCCAAGAGACCGCGCGGTCTAAGGCGTGGGTATGCGGCTGTTCGATTGCTCGGATTGTGGGTTCGAATCCCGCCGCGGCATGGATGTCTGTCTTTTTTGAGTGTTGTTTTTTGTCAGGCAGAGGTCTCTGCGTCGGGCTGATCACTCATCGAGAACAGTCGTACCGAGTGTGGTGTGTCTGAGTGAGATCATGAAGCCTCGATGACGAGGACGCCCTGGCCCAATAGGGGCTGTTGCGCCACGGGAGGAAAAGATTAGGAAGGAAGAAAGAAGTGCAAGCACAGTCATAACATGAAATGAAAAGGCAGGAATATTTTTTTATCTCAAAAGTTCAAAAATACTTAATAAACGTGCGCCAGCAGTTTTCCATTGTAATTTCCTTCATTACTGTGATTTTTAATACAGGTACATACAAATGTAACACTTGGTGTTTAAGTTCCAGAGAGATCTACCACGATAAAGGAATTCGATATGAATAGATCTGTGACAGCCACATTATTTTCTGTACCGATATGTAATTCCATTGTGATTGATATGACAAAGTATTAGGCTTACACACTGGGAGTCCAGTAAGTTTCGGAGAATTTAATTTACAACGTAACTCCATACTTCTCTGAATATCAGGTCACATGGAATCCGAATACAGTACGTAAGAGATTTATGGTGCATGTTGACTGATCTATGCTCAGTTTGCATACAACATGCGAGTGCTGGCTGTACACAGAAAGCTGATCACATTCCTGCAAATACAGCAGAAGTGTGCTGATTATTGTGTTGTAAACTCGAAGTTTATGGACGTTGGTACTAAAATAACGTTGTGCAATTAATAAATCTAATGTTCCTATCTAAAATGTTATTAAATCTGCTGCTCTCGTAAGCTTTAATCTGATAACTACAACACGCACATCACGGATATAAGCAATCCAAATACTGCAACGTAACAGCAAACCTATAAAGGCATGCTAATATTAGAGCGACGGAGCATAAACGTACATTTCGAAACACGGCACATTACTAGTCAAAATATTAGTCCTGTATGGAGGCCGGATAGCGTGGTCGGTACAGTGACTAGGCTATGGATTGGATGTGACAGGAATCATTGTTTCATTCCCATAAGGCAAAAACACTCTTCTCCGAAGTGTCAAGACTGGCTCTGCGGCACACCCAGCCGTCTATTCAACTTTTAAAGGGGGATTCGCAAATCTGTTACCACAGAAACATACATTTCAGGCTTCATTTCCGTTCAGAATTTTCCTTGTCTTACACCTAAAAACAATTCAAGTATACGAAAACATAAGGTTACCTGTTGTTTCATACGGGCGTGACACTTAGTCTTTCACATTAACTAAATAATACTGACTTTATGAGTAATACTCTGACGGAAAAGTCTGTACCCATGAGAAAATAATTAATATACGACTGGAGAAAACAAGCCATAAAACAAAACTCCGTAGTCTGTCATCTACGCCAATTGTTACTGGGATGATAAAATTGAGAGTTATGAGAACTTTGCTCGTGGGAAAAATTATGGGTAGTTATACACAACTATTTATTTATATGTGGTCGATGTATAATGGCGCTGCCAGTGTCTCCTGTTATGCACCACCGACTGTGTAGATGGTAATGACAAAATTGAAGTATTTGGTAGGAAATGGTCGCGGACTCATTTAAGGTAAATCTCCTGCATTGCCCTGTAGGGACTGAGGAAAATCAAGAAGCACGTCAGTCAATATCATCGTTGTTGTGACCTAGACGGAACCGAGTCAGTCTCCTTACCGAATACAGGTTATAAGCTTTACCGATTGAGACTATATTTTTGGTGCTGGTAATTTACTATTGTGGGAAGATGCGAGAAATGCCAGCAAAAGTTTAATCGGGAAACTGAAAGTGACGCAATCAGCCCGGAATCCCAGGAGCTGTTGGAGACTTTGGACCTGAAGACGGTGAGGAATTGTCTGGTTACAGAACTGACAAGACGTGGCTCAAGGCACTGGCCGGCTATAAACGTCACAAGTCTAACCGCTCCCATTACACCAAGTATGTACATCGTTCTGAAAAGTTTCGTTTCTTTTCGCAGTCTCATCTCTTCTACCTACTCACAGCAGGTGTCGAGGTTATTTATTTTCACTTTATCACACTCAGACACGCACCACACTCCTCTGGACGAGGGATCGGCCCGTCGCAGAAACCTCTACCTGACAACACACTCACAAGAGACAAACAACCATGCCGCCGGCGGGATTCGAACCCACGATCATAGCAAGCGTTCGGCCGCAGACCTGTGCCTTATACCGCGCGGCCACTGGGATCGGCGTTCTGAAAAGTGTTATAACAAATACATCACATTTTCCAAGAACAAGCTGTGTTACAGCAAATAAAAATTAAAAAGGACAGACCTCTAAATACAGTGGCAGACAACGGTGCCAGAAGTACATTTTAACTTCATGTAATTGCTGGACATGTAAGTATATTTTAAAGACAGTAGTGTTTTATTCCAGACAAGAATGCGGGCGAAAGAATGATGCGTTTACACTGAACATAGGAAAATAATGAGTGAATCTCATCCAGAACAAGAGTATGTACGTTAATGACGCATTGTGACAGAGAATGCCGTGGGACCTGATGCATTATTAATGTTCTCAAAGATGAAACAGAAGCGTCGGGACGTTGGTGGTATGGAGGACGCTTAGAAAAGGATACCATTACAGAATAACAATAGGTCCTTCTTTTGCTTTTACTGAATTGGCGGGTGTTCTGTAGGTAATTTAACTGGAGTGGAGAGAAAGGAATCAGCCTGGTGTTACAGCAGAAATTGAGCTGAAAATAAACAGCAGCTCTTTCGTCCTGGACGTTGTACATATTCACCTCCTTAAATGAGAAAGCGAGACTCGCCTATTTACGTAAGAAACTGGGTAAAATTATGGAACCTGTAAATGGCTGCAACAGAGACATTGTTCTCGGCAACTGGCACTCGTATAGAAGCATCACAAAAACGAAATGAAGCAATTATCACCTAGTAACAGTTTCTAATCCTTGCCAAATTACTGCGAAAACACTTCGAAAAGTTAAGGAAAGGAAGACTCAGGAATTAGAATTGTATCATTAAATTCGGAACATGTTACAGTTCGCAGGTGATGTTTCCACATACAGGCAAATCTATAAGGCAACACGCTGAGCCGTCTTCAGTTTCGTCTTTGAAAGCCATCGTTATCGCTAGTCTCACGCGAGTGACAGGCAAGACTACTGTGTCACACAGGCGACACAACGTCACTGGACAACAAATTCCTTTTTGTTTACAGTAGCGAGCAACAGGTTCCAGCTTTTTGCTAAATCCACCATCAGGCTAAACCATTATACAAATGTAAATGTTTTTATTAAGTACCAATTCAAAGCGGTAGCAAGTTCTGACACCTTACAACAGTTTATTATGTAAAGTATTGTTTTTTGTTTAGCTCTGCGGGTTTGTAAATGCTGTGTTTGTTACATTGTATTATAGTCAGTTAAAATGACGTAAATATCGTAAAATTCTTAAAAGTTTAACATCTTGTTTGTTTATAATAACCTTAATACATGTAATAACATATTTTAAAGTGTGATATCTCACTACCCCACTGAACTGGTATGTAATATAAAGTTACTTAAAATCCCTTACACTTTTCATGATGGTTTAGCCTGAAGACGGCCTTAGGAAAAACTGTAACAGGTAGGTAATTATAAACAAAAAGGAATTTCTTTGCCGATAACATTTTGTCGACTGAATGAAAAAGTATTTTCGAGGCACATCATGAAACACAACAGAAAACCCACATACAAAGACTTGGTAGTCTTTAACTATACAATACTGATGAGTTGTGGCGCTCTTCGTTACCATATTTGGCGAACAACACATTACCATGGTGTTACTTAAATGACTGCTATGCCATAACACATCATCATGGTGTTACTTAAATAACTGCTATGCCATAACACATTACCATGGTGTTACTTAAATGACTGCTATGCCATAACACATTATCATGGTGTTACTTAAATGACTGCTATGCCATAACACATTATCATGGTGCTGTTCAAATGATTGCCAAGCCATAAGACGGTGAAAGTCTTTGTTCTAACAGGATAAAGCAGAAGAGTATGAAATAAAACGGAGAGTAGAATTCACTAGTAAATTTTATATTTGCGCAATACACCAATATTCATATATTTCCTAATCTACTTATTTTTATTATCTTGAAAATTCAGAAGATTTTTATCGAGGAAAATAATTTATTTTAAGAAACTTTTTGCCTTTTCTCACAAAAGAATGAAAGCAAACCCTTCAGAAGAATTCTTGGGTATACCCCCCCTCAGCTAGTGTGCTTCCCTTGAGGTTTTCCTGCTGATAACGCATAGTTTCAAATCTGCGCCCGATGCAAGAACAGTTGCTCGCATAACTTTAAAGACTGAGAATTAAAATTTGCATTGGGTAGTTTTGACACATTGCGTGCAGTTTTGGACTGAAACCACCTGCAGCAGGGTATAGACCAGTACACAGATGGTGTGAGCGAGGAAATTAAACTTTTGTTTCCAATAAATGCAGACAATTTCATGACCAGAAGAGAGACTACTACCGTCTCAAGGACGGCTCTATATACTGCTAGCCCTCAAGATGCAGCTGATGGCATTCAGTGCTTGAAATCGACTTCCGGCGTTAAGCCACGTACAGGAAGAAAATCTTTCCAACGTTTCGATAAATATTACATTTTCCATCTTCAGGGTAAGATAGGGAGCAGGCCGCTGTGACGTATTTGTCGCTTTCACACCACACACTGCCAGAGTTACATAAAAGCACCCCCAAACCCCAGGTTGTTTCACCCTAAAGATAGCAAATGCAATACTTGCCAAAACATCGGCGAAATCTTGTTCCTCTAAGCGACCCCACCCATGAAGCCCAATACACGCCGTTATTGTGTAAGAATCCTAGAGATAAATTGAATTGCTTCATCGTAATATCAACCCTACGATCCGACAGTCTTACGGTTATCCACGATTTCAAATCGAGGAACCAAATGGAGTTAACCAGTTTTACCACAGTTATTTGATGGAAGAAACGGAAAGATTTGATAGCTACGACAGCTATCATCAATCATTCTCGCATTTCTTCACTGAGAAAACAAAATTATATAAAACACACTGCTGCTTTTTTTCTTGCGCAAAATAAAATATTCTGTATACAAGTTTCGGAATAGGGATATGAATCTCACTTTGTTCGCTTCAATCACGCCTTCTCACCAGATGAGAGAGCACGAAGGCTTAAATGAAACTGGGGAATTGACGGAATATGATGAAAGAGAGCATCTGCTGCCGGCATTAGATTGACGATGGGAAAGAACTTTACATAGCGTGCGGGTTCCATTCTGCATCACGTCCCTCCGTTATGACACATGACGCACTTGATGTGAAACCATTATTCGTTTACGCGTCATATTACTTTCTAAACCGGTTAAAAGTATATAGCATAATTTTAAAAAGGCATCAATTTTAATCTTATATGACGTTCAGCGCCGTGCCATGGCTCAGGCTGTTAATCAACAGCCTCTCACCGCGAAGATCTGTGTTCGATAACCGGCCAGGTCTTTTAGAATTCTTGGTGGACAAAGTGGCACTGGGACAGGTTTTTATCTGAGTAGTTCCGTTTTCCCCTATCAGTATCAGTCCACCAAAGTTCCACGCTCACATATCACTGCGCTATAACTTTAGGAACTGACATCGTCATTAAAAAGAACCTCTCTCGCGCTGCTCAAGGTCTTTCCATAAGAATAAGTCAATATGCCCGAAAAGTGGTAAGTTGTACGCGTCCTTGTCTTTCTGTATGTAAACCTTCCACATCACGGTCTATTTACTGCATTTATTATTATTATTATTATTTAATTTTACACAATTATTATAATATGGTTATTAAATTCTTTGATTGCGTTGTTACTAGATTACTCTTCATCAGTCACAGAGTGACCATTTCATGTAAGTTGAAATGAGTGGTACATAAACATACACTGGAGCTGACACACCCCGCTTCTGCCTACATCACGAGGTGTAGATGTGGAGTAACCGTCACGTACAGAGACAAGACTTCAGACATTTACTTCCCATGATAGCTACTTGATCCTTGTTTTCTATATTTAAGCACACAATTCGAAAGACGAATTTCTTAATAAGAAATTCGCAATTGTTCTACGGTACGGCGTCACTCTCTGCCACAAAGCAAAACTTCGGCCTTAACCTATCTTATACACAAGCTTGTTGAATATCAGATAAGATGTGGAAATAAGACAAATAAATTAGACACCAGCGAGAAAGATTGAAAAGAAAGACTTATACCTTCACTAAATCCGTCAGTCTAAAAACATCTGCCATAAGAGAAGTCCTACAGTTCCTCAGAAAAATCCTTAATATTGTATCTGCAATAGGACGTTTCGAAAGTAAGTCCTGTTCAGTTGTTTCTGTTATAGAAGCGTGGCCATTTTTTTCAGTCAGCCTCTCTAAACCACCCAGTATTTTAAAGTACGTGACAAACACAACCAGTTCGGCGAATTCACGAGTTTCTTTTGGCATTAGGCTTCATTCCTTGAAGCGCAATCATGCCGTATAGTAAGACTGCAGGGCTATACATGTTTACGTCTTGTACTTTCCTATTTTCCTCTCCTGTACGCCTTACGTCATACGTCCCACATGGGTCTATTCGATCCCGCTACGTAGGAGTCTTCCGACACGATAGGGTGATATTCGTGTTCTGCACTCCGGCTTCCTGGACCTGGAATGCCGAAGACAGCTCAAAATAAGAACCGATAAACTGCGAGTTAATGCAAGAGTAATTCAAATATGAGAAAGTATGACACCTGTCTTATATTTGAAAGGCTTCATAATTATGTCGACAGCCCAGTAGTAGGAAAATGAATGTGGAGGACATAAATGCACACATCTCGAATAAATGGCGTTTGTAATGAGATTTTTTTATTAATTATGTTGCTTATACCGAAGGAGACACTCAAGATGAAGTGTAGCAACACAAAACATACTTAATGGCAGCCCGAACATAACGACATGTTGAAGTGGCTTGCCTCTCGGAGTACAGCATTGCAGTGTGTGTGCCGAGGGGTGATGGAAGCCAGAAATACAAAACATGACATTAAGTGCGCACAGTTCAAAATGAAACAATATTGCTTGGACTCGAAAATAATGCGCCCCTGCGCCTCAGTTTCCATACGCCCGTGACAGCAGCTGTCACTTATTTCTAAAATAGCCGGTGCCTATGCGGGCGTAATACTTGACGTCCGTATCTAGGATAATCAGACACCTGTCTCGAAATAAAACCAAATGTGAACTGACGGTACAGAATGTACCCCAGTAACTGACCACGGGCCGATCCCAGTGGCCTCGCGGTCTAAGGCGTGGGTCTGCGGCCGCTCGCTTGCTGGGATCGTGGGTTCGAATCCCGCCGGGGGAATGGATGTCTGTCTCTTCTGAGTTCTGTGTGTTGTCAAAAGTAGCGGGCTCTGCGACAAGCTGACCACGCGTTCAGAGGAATCCTACCGGGTGTGTGTGTGTGTGTGTGTGTGTGTGTGTGTGAGAGAGAAAGAGAGAGAGATCTAGAAACCTCAACAATAAGGAGGCCTAGGTCCGAGTTGGGCTCTTGCGTCACAGAAAAGAAAAACTGGCCACGGACCGCCTTTCGATTTGCGGAGAGGCTTCACAAAATGGGACAATGAACTAAGAAATTTGGCACAGAATCCAGTTCGTGTAGTACCAAATGTGGCGTTATTGTTGCTTTGAGTTGGGAAAGCCGTGCACCACTCACGTGGTTAGTCTGATTGTCACCGATATTCTGACAGACTAACAGACTATAAGGAAAAATAAAGAATCAGATTATGAAATAAATACTCGCACGTGTTAATAACATTCCTGTATAAACTGGGTCAAATAACACAACGAAAGTCGATGAGGTCTGAGACAGCTCCTTCGCGCAGTCAAAGGTTTTAACCCCGAACCAATCACAGAAATAAATTCAAAACTTGTGACTTGCTGCGCGGAAGATTGCAATTCATATCTTCAACTTTTGTCCTGGGAACATCAGTCAACTGTCGTACTGGGGCATGGAAATATCATTCAACGAGTAAATGCAGATATACAAAGGTGGCCGAGAACCAGTCTTAGACGTTCGAAAGTATTAATTTGTGTACGAATATCATCGGCGTGTGACCTTATAATTCTCGTCGTAGCAGTCAACGCGTGAATATGAGTAACAAGTGTAGTTATTCGGCAAAGAATCTTAGAAAACTTACACAAATTATGCTAACTAACGTTATCATAAAAGCTGACTAAATAAGTACGTCACCCTTGGCTGGCACCATCAATGGCATGAGCTTCCCCAGTCGATCTCACTTTTGCCTCCGAATATTACCTGACACTTTTGTGTTTAGGGTTCT
This sequence comes from Coptotermes formosanus, assembly GCA_013340265.1. Classification (NCBI taxonomy): domain Eukaryota; kingdom Metazoa; phylum Arthropoda; class Insecta; order Blattodea; family Rhinotermitidae; genus Coptotermes; species Coptotermes formosanus. The sequence continues at coordinate 1,245,362 of BLKM01012985.1, read as the reverse complement.
GGGCTGCTAGTGGCATAAAAAGCACAGACGACTACATTAATATTAGTTGCACAATACAGTGTCAGGCCTTGTTGGCAAAGCGGTGGAGATCGGCTGGCAAACCTCACATTTCACTGAGCCAGAGCCACGTGCGTTTTGTTTTATTTAAACACGTGGCAAGCAAGCGCCCTATCACCAGACACCGCAAAGAGACCCATCCCTTACGGATCCCTAAAATATTCACTTTCATAATGACCTGGTCTTACATTTGACGATTAGGACCTGAACCTGCCCTTGGTATATCTGCGACGGTTGCTTGGGGAGTGACTGGTGCCTGGCAGAACAGGAAACACGAGGAGTATTGGCTGTCCATTTGAGGACAAAGGCAGGCTAACGGCTTTCTCAAAGGACCCTCTGTTCAAAGAGTTGGGGTATTACTCTACTAGAGCAGAAACCGGCTAATATTAATGATGGGGTCTCTAACAGGGCAGAGTTATCAAAACATCTGTCGAATCAGAGGATGGCCGACAGTCTCAGGTCTGGTAGATGCAACAGGCATTTGTAACAGCCTCACATTTTGTTTGTGACTGTAAGGTGCTGGCGGCATTAAGATTTAGGCACCTGGTTCATCACTTCGTGAAATAATGTGACTTTGCTGACATCTCTGCCAGGAAGGTACGGCGCGTCTGATGAATGCGTAAGCAAAGGTTAAAATCAACGGAGGAGTAGGCACTTCTTCCAACGGCTTTTCCTTTCTCAAGGTTGTTACTTTTACATTATGTACACCCAACGTAACAATTTAAATTATAAGAACCTGAGATCTCGCTTTCCTTATAACTGTTCGCATACTCATATTCTTGGTCAACTTGAAGATGGCCTTTTAGGCCGAAACATGTTTCCGAATTTACACCGGAATAAACGATCGTTAGGTTTGACTGGATTTACTGTGATTCTTACTCTGTTATGTGCTCTTCTGTTTTGTTCTATTCTCCGCTATTCTATCCTAATCTATACTACATCTGACAATGAGTTTTCTGTCACCACGTGATGTAAGTAATCACGCAGCAGGAAATCACTGACCCCACTTCCATCCGCTCCCTGCACCTTATGCAGCACAGCCCGTCTCCCGATCTGTGTATCTAAACCACTTTAATGACCAGAGTACCTTCCTCCGTACTAATTAACAGTATTATTGGAAATCGATGGTAATGGCACAACACACTGTGCAATGACGTGGGCTGTTAGGATACAGGAACCGTATCAAGTTCTGCTGTACCGGACAGAAAATACAGCTTCCTTCGAAAGACCTTCTGAGTGTGACGCTTTCTCCGATAATGCAGGGTACATTAACGCCGGGAAAGTTGACGTCCCACAATATGGAAACTTGGGTGACACAAAAACCTATAGCTGTTTACTAAGAAGAGTATCGATTTCCTACAATCTGTTTATACAAGACGCCATAGGGATCAACCAAAGAAGAAGTAATATTAGAATTCCAATAATTAGATTACGAATAGAATAACGTGTTGTTTACTCATACCAAAGCATTTTACAAATTCTGTTTCGGCACACATTATATCACAATGCTACCACAGGAGAAATGTCACTGTATTAGAAAATGTGACCACTATTTACGCCCTAACCACACAGTTAAAATAATGCCGCAACACAATCCAAAAATTGAAATTGTTGTGCACTACACTGAAATTAAATCCAAAGAGGCAAAAATCGCCACATGCCTTGCCACCATGAGTGAATGGCTGTGCCATTATTTACAATACCATAAAATTCTCGTGGGCACACAAAACCCCTACCGACAGTAACACGGCGTTCGCCAGCGCATGTTCTGTGAGCTCTGTTCTGGCGACAGCAGCGAGAAATTAGATGGCAGTAAAATGACATACAGTACGAATCAGCGTGGTTTAATAATGTCATTCGACTTACGCAGTAGTAAGCAACACACGCATTATAAAGAATCCGAAGAAACGAGCCCTTATGCTTTCTCGGTGGATATTATGTACCAATAAAAAAAAAAGTGTATGTTCGATTGCATACAGGTCAACGTTCCATCTGCGAAAGTAGCAAAATAATTTGACCATCCTTGTTCTAATACTGTGCACCAATATAACTTCATCTTGGTTCCTGTGGGTTACATATAAACCGCATTTTACAAGGCTCAATACGAGCTTCAACGGTTTTCTCAGACACGATTCAAAGAATTTGTACATTACAAACACTATAGGCATATTTTATAGTCCACAACTTTTACTAGAAACGTTTTTAGATTGCCTAAATAGGCTACTTAGCGAAAATAGTGCGAAAAATATTTCGGCTCTACAAGAATGTGCTGTAAACATGTTTGACAGGTGCTATAAATAAGGAACGGAAGTGACACTTGTTGTCGTGTGCTAGCGTAAAGTAAGTACGGAACGAAGTGACGTGATTCTTTAATTCGTCATTTAACAGCGCCGGCGACAGATGAATGACTTAATTTAACGAATGAATAGATGAATATGGAGCATTTTTGGAATGATAATGACAGGAGAAAGCCGAAGTAATTGAAGAAAAACCAGCCACTTTGACCATTACAAATCCCGTAATTAGTAGCCTAGGATTGAACCCGGGCTTCCGCGGTGACAGTACGCCGTCTAACAGTATGATCCATAGCACGGCGCTGTTTTTTATGGCTTTCTGGCTTCCAGTTACTCAAATAGGTCGCCACGCATTAGGTAACTTGTTAATTGATTGTGCTAAATTAAAACCCACGGAGAAAAACAGAATGAAACGTCAAGTAACTAAATATACGTCCTCATATACATTACATCATCATATCAAACTTCATATATTACAATGAATGGACGGCGGCAGAACTTTGCAACTAGAGGTTAAGATTTATTGTCTTGTAAAGAAAATGTACCTATTATGCAAGTTTTGAATCGGAATCATATCACAGGTTTTATTCACATTATTGACGACTGAAAATGATCTACTTTCCAAGGAAAGATCCAGTTCCTGCCTCACACAATACGCAGAATGTCTCCAATAGAAAGACCAATCACTTAGTGCTGTAGAGGTAAACAGTTGTTTATCGTAAAGTCGCGATCCCACAACTGGTGTATTTAACAAACGCAGTATTTATTTTGCTTTGTGAGAGAAGCCTAGTTAATAATTGTCATACTGTTCCCACGACTGGTGCATTTGACAAACGCCATAGTTATTGTGCTTTGTGAGAGAAGCCTAGTTAATAATTGTCATACTGTTCCCACGACTGGTGCATTTGACAAACGCGATAGTTATTGTGCTTTGTGAGAGAAGCCAAGTTAATAATTGTCATACTGTTCCCACGACTGGTGCATTTGACAAACGCGATTGTTATTGTGCTTTGTGAGAGAAGCCAAGTTAATAATTGTCATGCTGTTCCCACGACTGGTGCATTTGACAGACGAGATAATTATTGTGTATTGTGAAAGCAGCCAAGTCAGTAATTGTCATACTGTTACCATGACTGGTGAATATGACAAACGCGATAATTACTGCGCATTGTGAAAGAAACCAAGTCAATAACTGTCATACTGTTACCACAACTGATGTATTTGACAAACGCAATTACTATGCTTTATATAGTTTTCACCGTGCATTTTTCATTACTGCATAAAATGAAACACCAACAAATGCACTAAACACTTTCACAAGCTCAGGTATTGTTCTACAACGGAATGATAATGATCAAGATCTTAAAGACGGCTGCACATCGCACAATATATTATTAACTACTGTGATAATTTGATGACAGTGTATGGTGTGCTAACTCGTGTGGGATGTACTAGGTTTTAGATTTTTAAGTTTTTAAGTCTTTTAGACAAAGTAAAATCTACGAAATACGTGCTACATTTAACTATGCTACAACCTAATGATATAACTAATTGAGCAGTGGACACATTTTCTGAATTTGTTCAAAGTCTACAGTGTAACATATGAGTCTTGTGAAGACCATGGTAGAAAATGTCCCTGATGAGGATGTACAGACATCGAAACATGTCGGGTAATAAGATATGATATAATGTGACAGTGTTTCTTCTTATATATAGTGTATTTGTTGGTGTTTGATCTTATGCAGCAATCACTACTGTGCATTTTGAACAGGGCTGTGAAGCCGGAATCGGGAGTCGGGAATCGGAGTCGGAGTCGGAAGGAATTTTAGGTGGAGTCGGAAGGAACTTTTTGGTGGAGTCGGAGTCACTAAAAATTTACCGACTATGACTCCGACCTCAGTCTAAAATCTTAACTAGATACTCCAACTCCACGGTCCTGATAGCTACAGTAACCATTAGACTTATACTTAAATATAGGCTGTAAGTAAAAAAAGTAGCCTGATGATTCACGTGGTGGCGATGAAATGTCTTATAGGTTTGCCGTTATTAATGCATATTGAGTTTTTATCAAGGAGTCGGGGTCGGACTTTTAAAAATCGAGGAGTCGGAGTAGGAGTTTTAAAAATCAGGGAGTCGGAGTTTTAAAAATGGAGGAGTCGGAGTCGGAAGTTTTAAAAATCGAGGAGTCGGAGTCGGAAGTTTTAAAAATCGAGGAGTCGGAGTCGGAGTTGGAGCTTTTGTGTACCGACTCCACAGCCCTGATTTTGAAAGAGAATATCTCACCTACTTGTGTAGCATGATAAAGAATGAACAAAGACGTACACGCGACATTAAATCCAGGATTGTCTTGGCAAAAGCAGCGGTCACAAAGAATAAGACCGTTTTCACCAGCAAATTGGACTTGCATTTAAGGAAGGAACTACTAAAGCGCTACATCTGGAGCACAGCTTTGTACGGTGCTGCGAAAGGGACGTTTCGGAAAGTAGATCAGAAATAACTGGGAGTTTTGAAATGTGGTGTTGGAAAAGGACGGAGAAGATGAGTAGGAGCGCTCATATGAGAAATGAAGAAGTATTATATACAGTCAAGGAGGAAAGGAACATCCTACGCACAACAAAAAGAAGAAAGGCTAACTGGATTGGTCCCATCTTGCGTATGAACTGCCTTCTAAAACACATTATTGAAGAAAAAATAAAAGTAAGGGTAGAAGTGACCTAAAGACGAGGAAGAAGACTACAGCTACTGGATGACTTTAAGGAAAACAGAATATACTGAAAATTGAAACAGAAAGCACTAGATCGCATTCCGTGAAGAACTCCCTTTGGAAGAGACTCCGAACCTGCCGTAAGACTGACTACAGAGTGAAAGAATGGTGAACGAAGCGACGTCAATAAATATACTCTTCCCATGACTGATGTATTTGACAGATGCAATTATCATTTTACACTGTAGAAAGAGCCAAGTCAGTAAATGTCGAACTGCTCCACGATTGGTGTATATGACAAATATTTGTACTCAGATACACTTGCCAAATATTGGCTTTGTCATTGTGATGGCTTTACCACAACTCATGTACTTGGCAACTCGACGTACCGAATGATACCGACTGCCCACACACTCAAGTCACTTCCCTTTTCATCGAGTATAAATGAGTTGTAACAGCCCAACAAATCTCGACTTCATACGTGAATACACACTGGCGAGGCTTTTGATTATTGTCACATTTACTGACAGTCTGTGGGAAACGGGTAAGTGGCCAGTATTTGTGCTCGTACAAACGCAACGTGCCTTCGACGTGGCAAGTATCCACAAGTGACTAACATCTGTCAAATGTACCTGTCATTGGAAGGCTGTTAGAAAATCATACAGAACAGGTCTGCGAACAGTTCAGATTCTCTGCTTTTTAAAGTCTGTGGAACCCATGGCAATCGCTGGGATTTAACGGACTGTCTAGATACAAGGAGTAAATTATAATACTGTTCAATGACATATTTAAAAACACAAAGAATTCACTGTGAAGACACGTATACTCCGAAGCGGAACGCACGTACAACCGCCCACTATTGAAAACTCTTAGCACATTCGCATCTCTGCCATTTGAACAACCCACAGTTCGACGTAAGATAGAGTGTGCAGTGAAAGTGTTGTCTGAAACGTCTCTTTGTTAAAGATCTCTACTTTAACAACTGTTTTTGCTCGAAACTAGGTTCAGTTTTTCATTCCGGAAGATAATTTCAAAGCCCGTACGTGTACATGTAACACAATAAATATCCATTTTGCCGACAAAGCTATTCTGAAGGCGCTTTGTATCAGACTTTCCACCTCATTCTTGTTGTGCTGACAATAAAAGAACCATTGATTTATTTCTGTTTTGGGAATTGCCCCATTGCCTTAAAAAACTGTAAACCTTTCTTGTCGACAGTAAGTGATACATTTGTCACTTGCACGGCATTGTCAAGCGGTCTCCTTGCGCAACCCGGTGCACTGTAATGATCTTCCCTTTCCTGCGTTACGCCCATTGTCACGTTTGGATCCCAGCCCTGTTCAGCCCTACTGCTTTCCTGTTCCTGTCAGGCAATGAAATTACATTTCTGGATCCAGACACACAAAAATCCTTTTTGGATGATCCATATTTGACGTTCTGAATTATGACATTACGTAATCTGATATAATGGAAGCAATGTTTAGTAAACAACATACTATATACATCTTCAGATGCAAATGTTGGTACCAGATCTACCGGACTACATGGCGTCGTAACTACTGACGAAACCCTCAGGTCGTGTATATCTCAGATCTTACAGGAATTACCTCAGTAATATTTACTTTTAGAAGCTTTAAAGAGTTTCGAATAGGTCCTATAAATTAAAGACGAAGCGTATCTGTTTTATATAAGTACTCAGTGTGTACCGCGCTGTAAACACTCTCCACTTCAGTTATAAAAACCGGTCTCTTAATGTTTTATAAGGCAAAAGTTGCTGTTTGTTCTGAGATCCGTACAAAACACATAAACGCAATGTGAGCACCACGTAGAATTTTTTAATGTTAAACCTGATCGTATGTAAAGTTACCGCTAGGCTTTAAAAGGTTAATAAGCACCTCACTTGACACAGCGTTGTTAAATACATTACGGTCCTGCGATAGGATCAGACGGGGTGTTGTTCTTTGTGTTCCACCAGTAACGTCATATTACCTCAGTACAATGCTTTCGTAACCGTCTTGCTGACGCGACAGTTCAAAGAACTGCAAGTGAAACATGATCGTACACAGACCTCGTGTCCTACATGGGTATTAAACGAATTCGTCGGATCGTATTCGCTCTCCAGCACGGGAGAGACCTCAGTTACTTGATGCACAAGCTAGCGTAAAGGACTCCGTAACGTTACACGGTTCCCGAGACTAGGGAATGAAAACAAATCAGCATAATGGGTTAGACCGAGTAAGTACCTCCCGCCTTGGTACACACCCACCTTTTTATTCGAGTAGGGAAACAGATCCGGTTTCCAAAACACTGTGCCTGCTCTTCGTACTTTTTGAGCACTAGGCGATCGACAAAGTGCAAAGCAAATCCTACAATTAATATAGGGCCCACCGTCTTCAGAATCCTACAGTACTGAACCCACAATAATAATAATAATAATAATAATAATAATAATAATAATAGCAGCAAAGAAACGCGCGTGTTAATAGATACTGCAATTTCAGGAGACAGAAATGTGATCAAGGTAGAAGCCGAGAAGAACACATAAACCTTACAATAGAAATACAGCGCATGCGGACTGCAAAAACAAAAGCGATACCAGTAATAACAGGGGCAACTGGAACCATCTCAGAATCATTCAGGAAGTACCTGAGTAACATACCGGGCAAGCACGAAATCAAGGAACTATAGCAAACAGCCATATGGGACACTACACACATAATTCGAAAATACTAATGTTAAAGTACACAACATTCTACATGGGAGAATGGGAAATGACATTACATGTACCATAAATTCTACAGAATAACTGCGACATTATATAGCCTAGAAACGTGGTTTCAGGTATATAACTATAAATACCCTGCATAAAGGTGATAACACATTATAACAATACTAACTATTGCACATGTTATAATATCGAGTTATCAGTTTTCTTCTATTTTCTAAAATACAGCCTTCAAAACCTGGGCCTTAAACTGATTATGAATTCATTCCAAGAAATCCGTTGAACGTTAACTGCCTATACTCCTGACACACACAAACACACACACACACACACACACACACAAAACGGTCAAGCCAGTATCTGCAAGCTACCGTCAACCTAAGAAGAGCATCGGCTGCAATTAAGGGAAATTTACATCCTGTGTTATCAAATGGTACTGAGCGCTTACAAAATATTTACAGAATATACCATTATATTCATAACATCTCCTCTGCTTTGTTATTATCGTGGTATTACTGCAGAACCAGTGCCAAGGGGACGGTAGCACCTTTCATGTTGGCAATAGTAAACCTGCCGTTTTCACGTACTTCTTTCTTAATAACTGTCAATGCAGTGGCTCTAAAACTTTGCAGGAATGCGGGTATATTCTCTCTTAACCTGCTAACCCAAACGTATATGAAAAGGCTTGATTTGCAATTAATCCCCTTGAATAGATACTGCTTAACATATTTCACATAAAAAACTTACAAAACCCTTGTTTATCAGCTTGGGTTCGTAAAACGCTGTCATCGGATTCTCACTGTCCGAACAAATTGTAGATGCTTTGTGGCCCTGCATTAACAGTTCCCTAGACAAATGTACATCACTCTGCAAGAAAGAACATTTCATAAAAGGAGGCGTAAATTTGGTATATCACTGTACTGACCTCAAAATATCCCTGGGCCATATTCGGAATAATCTAGATGATGATTTTACTTCCTAGCCCTCTTCACATTCCTGACCTGCTGTCGCGGTTTTTTTATATCACTTCAGACTCATGACCTTGCTTTCTCACATGGATATTGTTCATTTCCGCAGGACACTTCACTTGGATGTGTACTTAATTTTTGCAAAACACTAACCTTGTTACTATTCACTGGCTTGAATGAAAGCACACCAACACACACACACACACACACACACACACACACCAACACACACACACACACACACCAACACACACACACACACACACACACACACACAGAACCGTAATAATTCATACCCAACAAACATTCTGGGAATTCTGCTCCATATCACACTGTTCAAGGTCCTGTTGGAATTCTGTGTTCATCCATGTGCACGGTTATGCAGTAACGTTTTACGGCAGACTTCCGACTACTGGTTTTATGGCATTGGTAACTGCAACTGGCAATGAATATTTGTGGTGGTACTGTTCCCAACCAAGTTACTGTCTCCTGGTTGTATTTACACCATGAAGTCTGTCCTTAGGGCAATGGAAATGAAGTGCCCTACTAAATGTTCACTTTTTTTCTCATTATCAGTAATTCTCATAATTAGCTTTCCACGATAATTCTGTATAATACCAATTTTCTTATCATTCAGTCCCCTTTGTGTACAAGATATTTTCAGTCTTCTAATTTTGCCCACTTAGGTAGTTTTGTAGCTTTCAAAGACAAGTTTCCATTCTTTTATGCACATGACCTATGCAGTCTACGTTTCCAGCTAGAGTCTTCCGCCAGTTGTTTAGTGCACTTCACCCTGTACCCATCAACAGAACATCTAAACACAGCCACTGCTTCTGCTGTTTACATGCCACAACTAACACCTTGAAAATACGTATCCTATAAAAGTTTCTTCGTGTTGTTTTAGTTTTTGATTCACTATTCTTTTCGCTGGCATACCTCTGACAATATTTATTGAGCACCTACATCATAATCAGCTTTCCCGTGTCAGTGGTCATAGCTGGCACAACACCACGCAGACTGACATGTCCTCTGAACTGTCAAGCCTCATCAGATGCAACTCCCTCATTACACTCAACAACTGCCTCCACGGCATCCTACGCCACTATCATTTACAGTTTCACTTGAAGTTTTGCTGTACTTCTGAAACACTGTAGGTCCATTTTGAAGGTTCATAACTGTGCACACTACGTGTGAAGAGACTCACTTTGCCTACGGTATTCAAAACACACACAAAGTTGGCATTTATTTCAAATCCACTACCATTTCTCCTACCACAGTGAACCAAATGTGTGATCCGCAATTAATGCATTCAAACACCAACTCACTTGAAAGCAGAAACCTTAATTTATTGCGTTCAAAACAAATCATACTGCTATGGGCAAGGCAATATTTGCACTGTACAAAACTGCAAAATATGGCTGAAAGTAAATCCGTATCTTCCACAACATTTAGCCTTGTCAGGCTCCGTTTACACTTGCATCAGCAGAAAACAATTTTATCCTGCATTCACTACAAGTAGAAGTCTTACGTTCAGTAGGAGGAGAAATGCGTGAAACACCTAACCTCAAACTACTTCCACTAAGTCACTTACAGAAGTCACATTACTCGCGGTATATTTACCGCTACACACGTTACGTGAAGTAGTTACAGATTATGTTCCTTTTCTAACAAGCCTTCCGCTCTTTACCTTAATTGTATGATCCCATAACACTCTATTTATCCAGCGTGTGCTATCAACTGCCGTAGTGACGCAGCAAACGCATGATACATGCACGATAAAAATAGGACAGCCAACATTGCTTCCTGCGCATTACTAAAATTGTATACGAACGCCAAGATGGGCGTAAGATTAGGGCAAAGAAACTAATGAACTGAAAAGGGAGTGTTGCTCCATGAGGAATGACATTTGAATCGGCGTCTTAAATTCCTTTGACGGTGCTTCAGTAAAAAAAATACCACCTGCGTAAAACAATACAACACTACTGAAATCAATTAAATTCGTTAAATTGATTTTTAACCCCCAAACGATCATAGGGGCTCTTCTTAGGTCAATAGCAGTTGCTCTAAACGTACTCTCACCGAGCTGGTGAAATAATTAACTGTAATTATTTTCTCATGGGATGTCTTTATTTGCAACATTTGGCAACACTGTGGGTACTACCGACATTATTTCCTACTGTTGGTCTTCATTATCAGTTTATGCTGGTGGTTGGTTGAAACTAAAGTAGCAAGCAGTGCTTCTCTGCGACGTAAGTACACCAAATCCTTGCCTATCGTGCCGGTTAAGTTCCAAAAACCCCTGCGACAAGCGAAAATTCGCAAATAATTCACGGTCCCCCACCCCACCCCCAAAATATGTTGTCTTACAGCGTTTTTACTATCTTTGGAGAAATACTGTGATGAAAGCTGCTTCTTTTTTCCGCTCCACCTTTTGAACATTACGTGGTAAGACTCGAAGACCTGTTTGAGTTGTCGAATAATTTTGATGCTCTACCCATTGAAGGGTCCGAGTGATGTCATTTTTATTCTTGAAGCGACCCCGGGAATTTGCGAAACTGCGAGGTACGAAATTGCGAAAGGCGAGAGATGACCATACAATCTCCTTACAGCATTCTTTTGGAACCTCTGCAGTTCTTATTAAAAAACACCAGCACTCCTCTCATTCAGGGTCCTCTACAAGAAAAAAATAGAGCATGTGCCCAGCAACTCACCCAAAAATCTACACTTCACAGGCACAGTACTCCATACCTTCCACATGCACGAAATGGAATGAAAAATAAAAAAGACATGAATAAGACATGAGCAGTAGCCTGGATAGAGCAGCGAGAAATGAACGCAAAAGCTTCGAGTGCTGATATTAGAATTACGGTGGATCGGGGCACTTCAGCTTTTCGCCACTTGCACAAAACACTTCTCTTCGTCGTTTTGAAAAACCGATCTTCTTTTACCGAACTGCCAGCGTTACTATCCAGGGCTGTTTAGTAAGGAACATGACTTCGTGTTCGGATAAATTAGAGCATTCGGTCTACGATTAGTAACAAAGGCACAGGACACTTAAAATGCAGTTGAACGTGTTGACAAAAGTTATTTTTTTAGAGTTTCCAATTTCAGCAAGGGCACGTGTGTTACGTGCGATTGTATAGCAACGCTGAACGACTCTTCCCTTCAGACGTATTCAGAAAAGCCTTCTATTGTAAAGATAAAAAGCGAAAGTGTGACTAATTCCCTCGATGTAAGTTTGAACAATGGCCTACACCCTCATTTCACAATAAGCTGCAATCTTTCAGTTCCATATTAAAACAACCTATGTACTGGAGAAACTTACGTAAAAGTCTAAGCAAATATTCAGAGCAGAATTGTTCTTCAGAAGCGAGCAGTCGCCCAGCTGTTCAAGGAATTCTCGGCCTATACTAAAACCGGTAGTTCGCTACCATGTTGCACATATACCGCCACCGGTTCTGTTTTCAGATAAATTAAATCAGCCCATACACTCACACTCCATTTAATCATAATCTGTTTTAATTAGCATCATCCCATCTACGTCTATGTCTCCCCAGTGGTCTCTTCCCTCAGATTTTCTGACGACAATTCTGTGTGCATTTCTGATATTACCCGTACATGCTACATATCGCGTCCATCTCATTATCCCAGACTTGATCACAATAATATTCTGTGAACACAAAAAATTATGGAGCTTTCCGTTATTGAATTTTGTTGTCACCCGTGAATTCCTCACCTAATCTTCAGCATATTGTTCTCAGACACTCTCAGTTTATGTTCTTCCCTTAATGTGCCCCACCTTTACCGAGAACAGGCTCCCATTATGAAAATCAATGCTTGGTGATCGCGGGAGGCCTGATGCACCTGGGAACTTTCAGCGCTGTATGTTGGCACTTCTGCAGAAAAAAAGCGCCAGTAAATAAAGCAGCAACATGTGGTATGTTGAGGAAAGTTCACTCTGTTGGGTAGGGTGTAGTCCACGCAACAGCGGCCTAAGTAATCCACATGCCTATACAGGTGTGTGTTAAGTGTCCTGCCAGACTTTTAAATTGAGGCTTGCAAGACATTCCGTAAAAGAGGCAATAACATTGCTACGACTTCAGAAAGTACTTTACTGTACCAATAGGACCTACAACCGAACACTGATTGGCTTCGAGTCCCAGCCGGGCAACCACCAACGTGTCCCACCCCATCATGAAGACGGACACTCTGACCCTCCTGCCTTCTGGCTTCACCCATTTCCCCTCATTCCCGACAGTTATGGGATCTGTTACGAAATCATCCGGAAAACGAGCTGGATAGAGGGACAGAAGGAATTAAAAAAAGACAGAGAGAAGTTTGGAGAAAAGAGGAGGGTAAGCAAGAGAAAGTGGGCTAAAGGTGGCCCAGAATAAGACCCCTCACGGACGACAGTAGTTTTAAAATCATTCGAATATAGGAGAAGCAAACTTCGTTCTATATTTATACCCTACCCATACTATCGGTGTACTTGTGATGGCATTTGACTGCTGACTGTTACATAAGGAAAAATCGTGAACTCATCTAGCCTACATAACTCAGAAAAAATCCGTCGCATATGTTGTGGGTTCAAACTAGAAACACAACGAAAGGCTTTGGTACAACAGTCGATATGGTGTGGCTGTTCAACTTAGCATTGAGCGGTGTCCAGTAGCTCCTCAACAGCAAAACCTAACACGCTACAAGGTTTCACAGAGGAGCCTACCTGGGTTATAAACTGAGTTTTTTTGGGCGTGGTTTATATTATAACAAACAGCCGAGAACGACATAAGGAAGATTACTCGAACTGGATCGAGAAAAATAAGAGTATAATGAAGTCTTGGACACTTCACCAAATATAATCGAGGTGATACAATCACAGAAGAGGAACTGAAGGGGATAATAATGCATGTCATAAATACCTAGATTATTGTAACTGCAAAACTTGAAAGGGGAGAGAAGTGTTTTGTTTAACTACGCTGGCAGTTGCTAAGATCTGTAATAGTGTCCGCGATACGTGAACGAAATGTGAGTATGGAGCTCTGGATGGAATAACACTGACAGGGGAAAAATCCAAATTATCGGGAAAAATCTTCATAGTGTTACTTTATGCATCGGAAACCCCCACATATACTGGGATGGAATCGAACCTGGTCTTCCGAGGTGCGTTGTCGGCTATTAATTGTCTGAGCAACGAAACCTGAAAGTATGGGACCATTGGGTCATCTGATAATGCAGTTATAGATTGGAGAATATTATTAATTTATAAGTGTATTAATGTGGTCATGCTAAAATGCATCGGGTTTTACGAAGGGAAGAATGTGGACTTCATAACCATGTAAGCGGTTATCGGCTATTCCAGTAAGATTCTGTTTCATTAACCTTTTAAAGCCTAGCGGTAACTTCACATACCACCAGGTTTAACACTAAAAAATGCTACGTGCTGCCCACATTACGTTTATGTGTTTTGTACGGATCTCAGAACAAAAAACAGCAACTTTTGCCTTATAAAAAATTAAGAGACTGGTTTTTATAACCGAAGTGGAGAGTGTTTACAGCGCGGTACGCACCGAGTCCTTACATGAAACAGATACGTTTCGTCTTTAAAGGGTTAATGTAATTTAATATACACGTTAGTTAAGCTTTACACCTCACAGTATAGGTTCACCTCTGAAATTTTAAGCGAAAGCTAAATTCACACAAAACTTTAGTCCTGAAGCGAAGAAACGAGTAGTGGTTTTGTTTTCGTGACCCAGTATGTCAGTTGAAAGAATACCGAACACTCGTTGAGTGATAACTAAGAAGGTGAAACCAGAGTATTCGGAAAAGAAACCCTGTGCACGTTCTTTGTCCACTATGAAGCCGCACGTTTTGCCCCTGGGACTGAGCCGAGCCTACGCAGTGTAACAGACAAGGCAACATAAGTAACAGTGATCTAAAGAACACACTAATCACCAACAAATGCACAAAGAGTTTTTTCATCAATTGTAACACACTCCTACATGTTTCGACCCTGCTGGGTCATCTTCAGGGAGAAACTTTCCGTTGTATTTACACTAGGTTGCACTATACAGTTCAGCAAGAATGTGCTGTTGACTGTGCACTGCGCCGCTTTTGGAGGCTTGTACAAGCCGAGACCGCAGAGCGTTCACGCCTCCAAGAACAACGCAGTACACAGTCAACAGCACATTCTCATTCAACTATAAAGTGCAACCTTAGTGTAACGACAACGGAAAGTTTCTCCCTGAAGATGACCCAGGAGGGTCGAAACATGTAGGAGTGTGTTACAATTGATGAAAAAACTCTTTGTGCATTTGTTGGTGATTAATGTTTTTTGTATAATATAGTGCACGGACATGGAAAACATTAAATTAGTGATCTATAGATTCACTGAGTTCTTGTGTTCACATCTAATCGAGAATCTGCAGCCTGCTGTCATGGGTAAGCTGCCCTGCAGGGTGAATAGGGAGACGAAGACAAATACTGTAGAAGTTAAAACGTTAAGGGCCTTGGTCGTGCAAAAGACATAAACTTGGAAAATTGAGCTTTACACTCCTTAAAGTATTACGAAGGTTTTACTGTGTTCATCTTGTGTGCAATAAAATCTTGCTTCACCGTAAAGACGCATAAATATTTCATAGATCTTCTGAACTTACAGTGGACACATGAGACTTGGAAGTACAAAATTACAGAAATTTAAGACTTTTATGTACAAAGATACAGAACACATAGACGCTATACATGAGTATTTAAAATTTCAAGGAGGGCATGTGGAGACTATACACAACTTTCATCTCTTGTTTCTGTCGTTATTTAGTGTATATAGCAATTAACACAGTACTTTATAAAGTAAATCATGTCGAAGGCAAAGAGTTACATGATGAAACCATAACGTCTAGATTTAAGTTTGCAGTGCGGTGACTATGAATATTTTCTCTTCTGGGAAGTGACATTCTCATAGTTTCTGATGTTTTGGAGATATCTACTGCCTTCTATAAAGTCCTTCTATAAAGATAGAAGCGACAGTTTTCTCCGAAACCGTGGTGATAAGCTACAAGAATGCATGACAGCGTATCGCGCAAGACATCTTCATGGTGTCTGCTTTACCACCGTTCAGACAGCCTTTCAGTTCCATAAACCTGTTGCTGTAAGTACATACTTGAGCAACACGTGTGTTAATCCAACACTAAAATGCAATGCTGTTGGTCAGTTAACACAAAGGACTTATGAACAGACAGACAGACGGATGAAATCCTAAATTAGACAGTGCTTTTACTGCTTAAATGTGTATAGCTCTATATGCATATTATTATTATTATTGTTATTATTATTATTATTATTATTATTATTATTATTATTATTATTAATGCTTTTAACCACTTGGGGAGAACTTGCTGCATAAGGACAGATTCTGACAGCTTTAATTTTGTAAGATATCACATCGTAGTTATCGCTGCCAAACTGATATTAAACGAAAATTTTACTACAGACGGTATCTTGTCTTATATTTAATTAAAAACTGCTTTCAAAGTTTCATAAATCTTGAACCGACTATCAGTCACAATATCAGGGCTAGGTCTGACTATACTGTCACTTACACTCCACAAGTTCGTAGGACCGCCATGTTGTTGTTTCTGATTTCTCGAAATTAGAACGTACGAGGTAAGGATGGCGTAAAACACCATGAAATTGTCATCAAATCATACTTAGCAAACATCGATCAGTTGGTTAAAACATTGAAAAGTAACACACCCAATACGAGGGATGATACGCCACGAGACGTAAAGTGGTCTCATCTGACTAATTTACGTAACAGCAAAACTGCTCTAAGCACTATCACGAGCACTAACGTGAAAGCAGAAACAGCAGCAATTTAGTCAGGAATATGAATAAAAAATTTTAGAGAGGAAAGGGGGAGGGGGGGCAGTCAGTCACAACTATATTTTGCAGTGATTTAATATAAGTTATGCAACATGTTTCGGCTGTAATTAAAAGTCATCATTAGGTATTATAAAAATACTTATAGAAAAATCGCTTGCGTAAAAAGATAAAAAATGTATTCTTTTGTACGCAAGTGACCTTTATATGCGTATTTTTATAATGTCTAATGATAGCTTTATTTGGAGGCGAAACATGTTGCTTAATTTAAATTAAATCACTCCGGAGTATAGTTGTGACAGGCTGTCCCCGTCTCTTTATTTGTCTATAACAACGGTCTGTCACGTACAAAGATACAAATTTTAAATTTTGTGTTAATTTTACGTTAAGCATCCCGTAGTTGCATATAGAAATATAAAGGAATTAATACTGTCAGCACAACTTTTTGTTTGTGTATTTTCAGCAAACTGTCTTGAGGCAACACATTCAGACCGATCTTAGTCATCTTCAGGCCCTCCATCATCATAAAAATAAAAATATACAATTGCATTCAGTGTGTTAAATAAATTAGACCTCAGTTTTACATTTTATATGGTACATGTTGCTTATCATTTTCAGTACAGTCCATAATTATTCACATATGATATAATGGTTATAATATTAACACACTCGTTGGCGTTAAAATTTCCTGCTTTTAGCTGAGTGTATATAAACAGAGCATTAACATTTTCCTACTGGAAAAATAAACCTATAAACAGTAACTTAAACAAGTGTAAAGCTAAGCTCAGAGCGTCTCTTGGTTAATGGTTATTTGACTCAGTAACTGTTTACGGATATTTTGCATGCAGAGAACATTAATATTTTCATAATGGAAAACTGAAACGGATGAACGGAACTTTGAAAAGAACATAATGCTCAAATGCTTGTATGATTGGTTGAAATGAAAAAATAACAATTACAAAAAAGAGCATAATGTTCACACATTTCCTTGTTAATGATTGTCTCGTCTGTAGCTTTCTAAGTTGGCTTACACATAAGAAGCAACGATTTTTCAGGCTTTCGAAGCGATGAAGCTGAAACCTTCGTCCTTCTGATATACTGCGCCCCTTCACTGAGTGGTTGATGTCCAGCGCTTCGAGACCGCGTGGTCACATCATCTTCAAGGGTCAGGTATCCAATGAAGATTGCGCAAAAAACATCCAGTGACGGTGTGCAATATCGCAAAAGAATAATGATCCCAGGATTAAGGTTGAGAGACAGGAAATGAAAAAACACAACGCAGCTATGAAAGTACTTAGACATACCCGTCTATGTTGAGGAAACTGGAAGACAGAGAAAGGGCTTACCATCAGAAACAGCGGAAGGTGTTGAGTGGATCGGCACAGTCAGAGTTTTTGAAGCTAAATTACGAGATTATTAATAGATTACCTGATAATTTCAATATTTATAAACGTTCAGATTCAACAGTTGCGGATGATCTACAACAAGCTGCGGACTATTCATCGCGGAACAAGATTAATAATCACGGAAATATGTGAAAATTCGTTACAGGTGAAAATTTTACAGGCGCGTTCATCGGAGATAAAGTCATTCATGCAAGAAGGAACTTAGTTCCGAGTGAAGTACAAGTGTTTTGTAATTTGCATAAAAAAGGAGTTCCGACATATCAGAGGCGCAAACATTCCAGCAATTATATTTTCTCAAGTCACGTGAAAGAAATAATAATAATAATAATAATAATAAATCAAACAAGCAGGAAGTCAAGAGTAAGTTGTAATAAAAGACAAAGTTTAAAGTCAGAATATGGTTTATCCTAAAAGTTTTATGATTACTACGTGCAGCATAATTCTCCGAAAAACAAATATCAGTTTCGGTGTTTGTTTGTGATGGTTAGTCTATCACTCTTCGATTATTTATTTGATTACGAATAAGAAATATTTTTAATACTGGACGTGCCCGTTGTTATGCAGATACAAAAGTATATTTACTCTTATCAATCTAATGTACGACTGATAAGAAGAAATCTTTTATTA
Source organism: Coptotermes formosanus (assembly GCA_013340265.1). Lineage (NCBI taxonomy): Eukaryota > Metazoa > Arthropoda > Insecta > Blattodea > Rhinotermitidae > Coptotermes > Coptotermes formosanus. The sequence continues at coordinate 1,226,706 of BLKM01012985.1, read as the reverse complement.
CCCCTTATTTGCCAAGCAGTCATTTCTTCTAGTGTCCCACAATCCGACAGGCAGACAAAATATATTGTTTTAATATTATGTTTACTGTCTAAGAGACTTTACCGCAAAAATGATAACGATTTTTGTACCAAATATGCTTATCTGGGACGCATTCGACACAGAGAATATATTTTTCATTCTTTCTCGTCACACTGATTTCAGTTCCTTTGGATCTACATTGAAGTCTATGATCTCTAGTAGGCCGCCACTGCAGAGTTTGTAGCCTTATGCGTGACCCGATAACCAAGTTCTAGAAAACACGCTGAGATCTTACTTTGAAGTATTCTCCGTTCGTTTTCCATTAGGCCTTTATGTCTGTGATAAATTTCTACCACTAAGGTTTCTGCTGATCGCCCTGAGCCGATAGGCAACCAGCTTACACAGGATAACAAAAGCTATCAGAGTAGGTATTGGAGTGTAACATAAATCCGATTTTGGGAGTGATATTCAAAGAGCTTACAACAGAATATATTTAGATGAAACAGTTTTGGAGTAAAATTCTTCCGCTTTTATCACTTGTACCCTTATATAGCGGGTATGTAAGTTTTTGCCTATATTGCGTGAGATAAACCGTTGCGGGGATGACAGACAATGTGGCAGTTATACTATCACATAACAAAAAAATTTAATTGCCATGGTATTTCTAATACCAAATATCAGAATATAATTATGAGTACATCACCTGAAAGACTAGAAGTAAAATGGAGTTTGTCAAACTAAAAGATAAGGATCATCTTGTACATGTCATGAAGGAACACGGAACAGTGGGTATGTTCTATGTACAGTACAGTACCCCTCATTCTCAAGCTCTGCACTAAATGGAGGTGGATGGTCAGCTTCCTACTCCGGTACTCGTAATGGACGGAAAAGAACCTCTTTTTATCCCACTGAACAGTAGGCTAGGTGAACGTCAGAATCGACATAGTTGCTTTAGAGAAAATAAAAGTATCTTCCTGTGCCTGGAATACGCCTGCGGTTACCCGGTTTTTCCAGCCTGAAGCCTAGTCTCTTTACAGACTGCGCCATCCGGCTAATTTGATGTAGGATTACTTGCTTATGCAGGAACTTTTGACTCTGTAACTGTTCAACGCTACGTACATCCTGCTCCTGGGCGATGACACTTTTCTGAAAGCCTTTATCAACGAAATTTCAGTAGTTCTTGCCATCTCACACGTGAAGTAACTTTATTATTATTAAATTATCCCACATACACCCACTTAATTGCATCACACACGAGTAGCCTACATATTCCGAACTGTAATACACATGTGTTTTGTAGAAAATATTTCATTTGCAAGTTTGATTAACGCAGTGACCTTGATTTATCTACTTTTTTCACGATTCTGGTAGACCCCCTGCAGCAGGGGAAGTCCTTCCTCTACCATGACTGAACCAAAATAAAACTGAATGCGACGCTGACTTATGTACCCTAATTAAGCACTAGAGATACGACGAAACCCTACTCTCGTTGTAGCCAAGATACTAATGCTGCATAGTCACATTAGGTTAATATACCGACTTGCGTTAGGTTCATATTCCAGTAGGATTACTTAACCATATTGGCTTACTGATAAAAACAATTCCATGCTCACACTTGCAGGACGTGTGAGTCAGTTGCGAGGCTTGTGTATATATACAGAATATTAGTCAGGGAAGCTACATGCAACAGGCCATTCGGAAGGGACAGAAGGAAGGACACGATGAATAGCTTCGTAATTCATACGTAGGTTCGTCTGCAAACAACGACGACACAATAGAAGAAGAAATAAAAGAAAGAATACTGTCAGGGAATGAAGTATTTTATGCAAGTAAAAACATAATGTTCAGTAAATTACTAACAACATTTCTAAAATGCACATCTATAGAAGCCTGACAAGACCTGCACTCACGTACGGATGCGAACCTTGAGTACTACAAGGCACACATGGAAAAGTAAGAGTGTTTGAAAGGAAAGTAATGACGAAGGTATACGGCCAAATAAAAGTCAAGACGGGACTTGAGAATAAGAACTAATGAGGAAATAATTTGCCAAACGAACTTGCATAAAAGCACAGAGAATAAGATGGATTGGGTATATTGTAAGAATGAATAAAGAAAGGACGGTGAGAACAATAACACAGTGGAGAAGAATTGCAGTAAGAAGGATTGGTAGACCGAGTTTAAAATGGGAGGATGATTTCAGAGCGGATGTGGGAAAAATGAAGATTCAGAATTGGAGTAAGGTCTCTATGGACAAAGAAGCATAGAATAGAATTGTTGAGGAGAGCAAAATTCACAAAGAGTTGTAGCAGCAAAAAGAGAAGAACTAACCACGTAGTGCATGTAAACAAATGATAACTAAGGAGACAAACCTTTGCCGGTACTCTTAAATATTTCACATATTTTACTGTTGACTTAAATTTCGGAACCAACAGAATCCGTACGTTACTTTCGAAATCGGAACGTAAGAGGTCCGTTCATAAGACGGCCTATAGTACTTCATGACCTTTCCTTTAAATAACAGGGCGCCCAAATCGGCTGTGAGGGCACCCAGCCACCTATTCAGTAGGTATCGAATGATCCTTCCCGGTGGTAAGGCGGTAAGGTACGTGTAATGTAACTGGACACTCGCCTTATTCCGTTGCAGAGGTTAAGGAAGAGTTGAGTTATAAGAAAGACCCCACATATGCCTTAAAAGCGTGCAAATTTACCTTCCCTTTTGCTCTTGCACAATTTGCCTTATTTCTGAGGCATGCAGCGATGTAGTAAAAGCACTCCGTGTCTTCGTTGGTACAACGTCGGCCATACGATTAAAAGCTGAGTCGGTGATAGGACAGAGTGGTAGATATAATTACGCAGTATAGAGATGGTATTGAAAAGGTACCGCACTGCCATACACGGCTTCCTCGTGAGTTATATTTCCTTATAACAAAGGACAAAATACACGAATATATTTAATATTAAACATCCTTTCGTGCAGTAGTTTTACATATGTTTTTATTTACCACCAACTCCTGCACTTTGTTTATGCAACCTCGAACAGGTTTCGACTGAGTTATCCAATCATAATCCGGGAGTTAATTAATGTAGACAATAAGCAGCTTGTAGCAAGTCACAGAATGGTAATTATACATATGCTGCAGTTTCTACTCTTAATTATACGTGTAGATTTAAAATCATAAAATAATACGTACATAGGATTTTAAAGGATAAAATATATAAATTGTATATATTCGACAAGATGTGCGTAAGAATCCAGCGAATGCTCTTTGGTATAATTATGTACAGTGTTCAAGTTACCAATTCCAAGCAAAATTTCGTACACGGTGACTAACCAAAGTATATAATACAGTCAACATTGCTATATTGCTAAAATCTCATTCCTGTGAGACCTCACGTTTTAGAAAAGAGCGTAATTAAAATCAGGTCAGATCAGAAAAAAAATGTGCCCATCATCTAACCTTACATCTTCACACCGGTCGCTGAAATCACGCAATAGCCAACACGCGTATGCCAAATTTCGCTTTTTTACAGCTTTCACGTATTCATTAATCCTTTTGTAGCCACTCCGCATTAACGGAAGACGCACAGCAGCAAAATTGACAGTATCACTAATTGTAACTCGCAAACACTGTGTTACTCTGTTACTAACGTCGATCCTCCAGGGGCAGGGTCCGCTCATGCTGGATATGAGTAATGTAGTAAGTCCAGTGTAATTGCGCAATGCGATCGTTTGTAGGCATGTTTGCAAAACGTTGCGAAAAGCGACTGTTAGCTTCATTATATCCGTCCCTCCGTTCTTCAGCCTGTCGGCATAAAACTAATCTGCTTTCATTGCACAGAGTTTATGAGAGATTACATATCGTTGATTTTCACTAAAATCTCTCGAGCAAATTCAAGTTTATTTAAAATCGGTCAGAAATAACAGACAATTAACGCAGACCTACATATATTTATGTCAATGACTCTCCATAAGCACAACCACAGATGTCGAAGGAACAGTCGACGACCTAAACATATGGCGCCAAGTAACGGGAGAAAAAATTCAAAAGCACCTCAATGCTTCTTCATACGCATATTTCCTACCTTGTAATAACCTTTTAAAGCCTAGCGGTAACTTTACATACCACCAGGTTTAATATTAAAAAATTCTACGTGGTGCCCACATTGCGTTTATGTGTTTTGTACGGATCTCAAAACAAACAGAAACTTTTGCCTTATAAAACGTTAAGAGACTGGTTTTTATAACCGAAGTGGAGAGTGTTTACAGCGCGGTACGCACTGAGTTCTTATATAACAGATACGCTTCGTCTTTAAACGGTTAACTTTACATCATCACACTATTACGCCTGTTCTGTCCATTTGTTCATCGAATTCTGAAACAATATCCGTTAATGTTTCTCACAGTCTTATATACAGAATCTGACCTGCAAGGCATTCTGACCCGTCAACCGGACTAAATCTGAGCAAGAGATCCCTTGCAGGTGACATCACTGATTTCCTTCGACTACCGTGCACGGAAGATCAGTTACAAACGCAATCTTAAAGTAACGTAAATAGAAATTGGTGGAGTTGTTCTTATATTGACAAGACACATCCTAAATATGACTCCCAAAACTGCGAAGCCGCATTTTCATTTGCCAAGCATGTCTGATTTCATGACTTTTACACTTCTCCCAAAAGTCAACCTAAGTAAGAACATACCTGCCGTTGAACCATCAGACACGCATTTTCAAATCAATATGCGACCATAACTGCCACATGTGCACAACATATAACAACATAGCGACCCAAATGAGATTAATTTCGAATCTGATTTCCGTACGGACTTTAAGGACTATTCCGAAATGATAATTTTAATTAATATGAAGACTATTAACTTGTGATATTCTAGAAGACAGGTTCATAAAAGAAGCGGTATTTCTGTTTGGCCGTAGTGCAATATACCAAATGGTGAACACCATCTACTGCCGCTTACTGCTGCCAAATTCTGGACGCAATCTGTTAGCAACTACGTAACATAACGACTCCCAGACTATCATAAGACCCATTAACGGATAAACACGAGCACGCTTTGACTAATTACTTCATGTTTTACACTTATTGAGTGAGGTATGCTCTCCCTAGTAACGATCTTTCCTTCTTAGTCCTTCCTTCTTCTACCTACTTGTTCACAGCAGGTGTCGAGGGTTTTCGTAATTTCATTTAATCACACTTAAGCACACCCCACAGTCGGTGGGACTCCTCTGGACGAGGGATCGGTCCGTCGCAGAGACCTCTACCTGACAACACAAACACTGTACAAGACAAACATCCATGCCCTCGGTGGGATTCGAACCCACGATCTCAGCAAGCGCTCGGCATCAGACCTACGCCTTAGACCGTGCGGCCGCTGGGATCGGCCCTAGCAATGATCTACGAAGGACAAATACATGTTGGAGATGTAATGCTTTAATTATAAAATTACAAATGAAGACTGTGCATTTAGCTAATCATAAAAAGATAGTATTCACTTTCTTCAATTCGCGTTTAGCGGGCTCAGTTCAAATTAATGCCACTCTCCGGGCCGAGTCTTATGTTTGAGCGTAAGGGTAACAGTCCCGGGTAGCTCAGCGGTCGAGAAATCTCTATAAGAGATCACTCTGACAATATATTTTTAATCCACTGCGTCGGGAGCAGGAGATTTGTAAACACACAGACTTAAAGGAGTCCCTGTTAGAACCAAAGAAACTGGTCGTAATATAGCGACCATAAAACGGTAACAAAGCACCCATGTTCCTTCCCAGATTCAACTCGCGACTGTACGAGCAAAAAGGCAGGCGATTTCGAACACAAACACTGTCGTTAATCCGCATTAATCCTGTCAGACATTGCACACCGTATTGTACGTGGTACACAGACCGTCTGTAAAGGAGATAAACGCATGTAAGCTTCCGTTACTGAGAGCACGTCTAAGGTACAGAGTGCAATAGGTATAAGCTGAAAGACTGAACTCAAAAAAGTTTCATTCTGGCGCTTAGGTTGTAGACTACGGCGCAATCTGGCCTCTAGACAGTACAAAATGTCATTCGGGCCAGAAACGGCGTTTTGCCTTTTAGTTATTCATGATGCTACGTCTGCTGTGAGTGTCACGACAGCTTTGGCGTCGTACAAGAGGGATCCGCCAAATAAATTATCGATTCTTGGTTGGTGAAATGTGGTTGTGTGCGTAGAGGGAGAAGTGACGGCACACCTTCTCTGATTGAAGAACGTGTTGAAAACTATTTTCGCGCAGTAGACAGAAAAGGTGTGGCAGCAGGCAATCTGACATACCGATAACAAACATTTCAGCACTCGTTTGAAACCGACCGGTGTAATTACATCTGCACATTAATTTTAGTACATACTGCAAAACGTAATTAAAATCCGTCAAATATATGGAAATATTTGTCTGAAAAAGTCTCCAGACACTTCCTGTCGGCTCGCATGTCTAAAACCCAGCAGGCTACCGGCTACTTAAGACTCCGAATAGCGCAAACGCTGGGTTTCATGTCACCTGCCGCTGCTATGTACAGAAGAATTAATTCCACAAAGCCTCCCGATTCAGGCGCACGTAAATTTAGCGAGTCTGGGCTGATATCACAAGTCGGGGGAGTGCGCGAAGTCGTGTGGCACAGATCAGTGTGTTTCAGCACTCAGAGCGGTGGCGGCGTCCGTATTCGTCGCTTACGTAGCAGCTGCCGCCACGTGACTGAGATAGGAGTACCGTGAGGTTTGTGAGACTCGCGCTAAAGGCTGTCATGCAAAATGAAGGGGACTTTGTGGATGGAATCCTGCTATACGCTAGTCCGGTTACGAAAGGATCTATGCCTTATCTGAGCATGGAAATGTCACAGCCTTCGAATCTGTGGTTTTTATAGACTGTTTTGTCACAGAATAATAAGAAGGGTTTTGTTGTCTCCTCGTCCGACAGACCTGAACCAAGGTGGCTGTTTTCATTTTGGGCATGCTGGAGTATTCGCATTAAAGGCGACCTGGAACGAAGTATTCAAGGTGCAGTGTCTTCAGGCTTCACCACTACAACTTCGACGCGCAGTAAACAGTTTGTTAGATGAGACGCTTCTCTGCGAGCCGAAGGCAAACACTTCCAGCGCCCTTCTTTAAATACTGGGAGTAAAATCCTATTATTAACTGGGAAACTGCGTAAATCCCAACACACGGCGAGGTGGAATAGCGGCGAGGACTGTGCTTCCTACCACTATGCGAAACAGTCTGAATGAAGATCGAAGCGAGTTATCACGCAGATCTGCAAAAGAGCTCGGCCACGATTTTCTCTTTAGTGGCTTATTTTATGGACTTACTTTAAGTGACAAACACAAATCAACGGTACGCTTAGCTTCTGTAAACCTGGGCTGTACACTGTTCTTGTTGGCCCAGCGGCGGGTCCTGTTCCTAACAATTGACATTCAAGTCTTTATTCACCCGCCATGTTTCAACGCATCATAGCGTCTTCCCCTTAAGGGTGACGCTGTGATGCGTTGAAACATGGCGGGGCAAAGAAAGACTTAAATGTCAGTTGTTATTGAATTGTGTGTACGAGTTGGTTATTGACACACATCAAGTTGAGATGTGAGTTACTTCAAAGCAAATAATTTTATTAAGCTTTTGAAAAACTGTAATATTTACAATGGCTGCTCTAAACAGAAACAATAACCTTTAAACCGAGAAATCCTTATATGATGGGATAAATAAAAAACTATCCCAGATTAGGTTCAAAAATGCACAAGCAGTGCTCCGCTTAATTCGAGCATACGTTAGAGGCTACAATTAATTTCCCTGGGCACTGAATGGTTGAATGTTTACGAACGGAATTTATCACTTCAAGGCAGTTCATTTTCCAAGAATTTATTCGGCAAACATTGGGTTGAGGATCAATATAGTTTCACGTAGCACTTTAACCCTTTTAAGTTCAGTCTGTTATCAGCAAAGACGCATAATTCGCGCGTGTGGGTTCAACTTTTGCCTCAAAGCTTTTGTGTAAAGCTACACCGATATTTGCTCACGCTTTTGTAGCTCCAAATTGCACACTGCTTCCCCGATGTTGACATTGGTAGAGGAAAGATATAAGACGAAAAAGAAATGTGAAAACTAGCGCGAAACTAATGCCTGTTATAGGCCTAGCATCTACTGAAGCAACAACGCGAGAGAGAACGTGCCTTTGTGCTGCTTCTTCTGGGCCGTCGTTCGCGTCACAAATTTCTGTGATGGCGTGGTAGGATGGGAAGAAATCTCAGGAGACACAAGAGGACGTATACCCATAAGTTTTAAACTTCCTCAGCTGGAGGACAAGAACAAGAGTCTTTTATCCACTCAAAAACTTCTACAGATTACAGAGGTAGTTTTACGGAATAGACTCTTCGTTATCTGCAGCACTACTCCCACGAGTCTACATGATTAGATGCACTCTACTTCCAAACAGGATTAAGCTGACGTCACTAATCAAATGCCATCAGTACTTCGTGCCGAGGTATCTCGAGGCCTTCTGTGACATTACACACTACTACTTTGAAGAAAGGTTAGACATATCTTTCGCTACTGTAATAATCACTGCTAACACTTGTACTATTTGCTACGTCTTCAGACTGCTGGCAACAGCAGTTCATAACTAGGTCTGTTTCATTTGCAACAATGCACTGAATTTTATTATGAACAGTGACAGTGCAAACAACTGCAGCAGTAATCGGAGCAGGTTGGCAAATTATCGTCCGTGGTTTACTGCATTGGATCTTGCAAGGCACTGCATTAGCCAGTCAATATAGCCACCACAAATTCCACAGAACCCGGCACTCCGCGGTGAGTAAGCAGCGCGTACGCACTGGTAAACTTCTCGGAAAGAGCTCACTTAGACGACGGATAAGGAAGATAAATAATACGGATTTAAGGTAAGACGATAGAGGCAAATGGAATTGGTTCAGAATTTTGTCAAATGGCTGAAGCTTGTATTAGCGGCGTTGAGAACATTAGGACTGTGTTAGCCGTGTTAATTAGCGCATTTAAAAAACGCGTATTTAAGAATCCTAACATTTTTCCTTTCCTTGAATCTTCCTACTTTCCATCCGACAATGTTCTGCTTAATCTCTCCCCCCCCCTCCTCTCACGGACAGTTTTGCTACACTCAGTTCCATGGCCGATAACCCCTTCCTACGCACAGGGCATGTTGTGAGGTTCAGTCCCATCATGGGTGTGCAGTCATGTTTGTTCACAATTCCAACAAGCCAAGAAGTGCGTGAACTTCAATCCCTAAGTTATTTCTAAGCACTCGGACTGCGTAACCCTAGAATTCGTCCCGCCAAGCGCCTTCTGTTTTATAATGCCTTCTAACGGATTTTCGATCCTCAGAGTAGCGGAATTTGCATCTGATAAATCTCCCGTGCTTAAATGGATAAAGAACGTGTTCAAGCATGTTACGAGAGGAGGATACGGCAGTAGATTTAGCGATTACGAACCGAGTAATGGAAACATGAGTAACTAATTTAAGAAGGCACAGCGGTAATACAGCCATTACCGTCTGGTATGGAGGAAATGAAAGTACACACGGCTAATTAGTACAACAGAATCATGGCGGTACGTTATGTGCCTACGGTGAATGATCATAAAAACAATTATAACGATTTAAGATATTTAACCATTTAAAGACAAAGATTAACATTAATAACTTATATCTGAAGATTTCGTTCGTACCGCATAGTAAACACTCTGCCTCAGTTAGAAATCCAGGAACTTTATAGTGACGTTTCTCTGCCAAAAATATTGCATTTTCTTGAAAATTACAAAGAAAATATAACATATACTTTCAGCCACACATTCTTCATAGTAGAATCGCGTAGTGTGATTGGTGGCAGACACTTCTGTCACTGTATTTTATAAACTGATGGCACCAGTTACTAAATCCGTTTGTTGCTATAAGAATCATACATATACAGCTTAACTGGTTTACAGCGGACTGACACTATCCACATGACACATTATCCTCCTGGAGCATCCAAGGATCTAGGTAGGCCTGAACAGACTGCATTGTTACGACACACTTTTACTTCAAAAACCTAAAAAATTAGTCTTTCTCACGTATAACAATTCATATCCTAAATTTCTTTTTCCCATCACAAAGTACGGAGTAAGAGATGAAGGTGTGGCGTACTTCTATTTAGAGGGCGAGGAAAGTACATCGCGAATTTTAAAAAATTGGAATGCTTAAGATGAAATGAGAATATTACATGTAATTTCTGTGCTAGCGCCGCATGTCCTGTTTCCTTTAAATTTTCTTCTTCGAAGCACGCAGAAGGCGTTAGAGTCTTCGGTAAAAGTGTTCCCCGCAACGCTGTAAAACCGCAAGAAGAAAACCTGCAGTGCTCAAAGTTAAAAAACCTGATGCAATTTGGAGCCTGCCTTCTATTCGGCAACACGCTTCCACTTCGACTAAATTAAATACATTGTGTCCTGAAACTTACACAGAAAAGTCTCAAAGTTTTAACGAGTTTCACTTTGGTTATGACACGTGTGTCTAGACATATTTAAATTCAGATAAATACGGAAATAAGTTCAGACAAGGGAGTTCTTGGAAAGATCACAGTGACAAAGATTTTTAAGAATTTCTCGTTATTTTCTGGAAACTAAAGCCTTAGTATCGTCCTTATAAACTCGAGGTACTGCATCTTAATCTCGTGTGTTCCAGTTACAAATATGTTTCTAAGCTTCGTCAAACAGCCACGCTTTCAGTTTGTATTTATCACTTAATGTGATTAAAAATTCCACAGACACGCAAAACTACAAAAATTGTTATGGCATTGTAGACCTCAAAGGTGCTAACCCTTTAAAGACGAAACACATTCTGTCTAATGTAAAGACTCAGGGCTTACCGCGCAGTAAACACTCTCCATCTCAGTTTAAAAAACCAATCATTTGATGACGTGTAAGTTAAAAGTTGCAGATTGTTCCCAGATAAGTACATAATAACACAGTACGAGCACCAGGGAGAACTGATTAAAGTTAAGCCTAGTAGTATGTAAAGTTACCGCTAGGTTTTAAAAGGTTAATATGCACAAGGAAGACATAAGGTTCATGAATGGGTAAAATTACATGCTTCTGAAATACACAGCACCGATGTGTAATGACACACAATGTATAGAACCCACAAGACAAGGCTATGTATCTATGGGTCGTTCTAAAGTGGAGCCATATAAATATGAAAGTGCCAGGCAAGTACAGCACCGCTACCCGCATTGCAAGGTTTCCTCCACAAGGTCCTTCTATTCTGTAACACAGTACTGGTCAGTATGAAAAGTGATGTGCCAGTGGTACAATGCCAGCCCATTCGCTGTTGTGAAGATACGGTCGGCAAACACATTTTCGTGGACGCGGCTGGAACCCTTATGCACGTCACGTTGGGATAGGAAAACGACGATAAAGTGTTGGCATGCCGTTTTACAGGACGACTTACCCGCTCGCTGAATTCCACCAGAAACCTTTCGGCTACACAGTGAAAGAAGTACATCTGCTTTCGCGGCATCAGATCGAAGAAGACAAAAGACAGGCTGGAAACGATCTGCACGACAAAATTCCGGATGCTATTGTCGACATCCTGGAAACACCACGCACCCCCACAGAGAACTCCCGTAACAGGTAAAACGCCTATGTCAAGATGATTACCTTCGGAGAGCAGAATTCTGTCTGCGGCCTCTGCATCAATTTGCCAGTAATCCTTTCTTTGTTCTACGTGCTGTTACAGGCAAGGAGGGATTTACTCGTGATGGTACCATGAAACTCCACAATCAAAATTTGTGAGCAGACGTGAGGCAAGATGCAATCGTTCCATTGCAACACCGACACAGACTTTCCGTGACGTACGTGTTGGCTGGGGGTGTCATAATAGGCGACTCACGCACGTCTTCCACTATAGGAAAACAAGGTCGTCACGCTTCTTACAGCTTTACTAAAGACTATCGAAACTGCAGAGAAAAACATGCAAGTGGTTCATGCAAGATGGGGCACCATCTCACTTCACTTCACTGTTAAGACACATAATTATAAAGTCGAGGCAAACCGACTGGACGGCCCGCAAGGTATCGGATTTAAATAAGCTAGATTTTTATTATTGGCCCACATTACAAGTCCTGTGTATGCTGTGGTAATTAATGATCTGGTGACATTAACTAGGTGGTGGAAGACGGACACTATACAATTCTTGAATTTGTAACCGGCCTGGAGTTTTCAATTTCGTGCGACAAACCTGAATGAGACATCACGTACACGCACTCTGTGTAGAAGCACATCACGTACACGCACTCTGTGTAGAAGCACATCACGTACACGCACTCTGTGTAGAAGCACCAGGAAAATAGTTTTGAAGCATTTGTGATTTTATTGTCAAAACGGTAATTTGTAACAGTCGAATTATCGGTCTGTAAATAAATACTTTCCTGCAGAAGGGTTTAGAGTTTATTTTTTGTCCTTCACATTTAGACGAAGCGTTCAAGAACCCGTGATTCGAACATAATTTCTTCGTTGTTTATGTGCATTGAAAGAACCTATTAAATCCTGAATGCCAGAGTACGTAAAAACTTTACAGAAGTACGGGGAGTAAATATTCGTCTTAAAGTGACGTACATTAGCATATTCTAACCAGCGGTGTAGGTCGACATTTTACGTAACATGCGCAAACTCTCTTTAATTTCGGGTCATTTAACGTGACGCGTGACAAGTCCCCCAGTGGGTGCCATATTCAGTCACAGCTACTCACGACACTTGATTTCCCACAGGAAATTAATACACATATATCTTATTCATGTTGAAATGAATGCCACAAATATTTAAACGTATCCCTCAACACACTTAATCGAAAAGACGGAACCTTGTGTTAGGAAACTTCATCTTCTAAATCCTTTCCCCATATAAGCTACTGGTTCACTGTATGATTACATTAACAGCTACGTACCAACAAAATGCCGTTCTGGCAAGATCCAGGAGGCTCATTACTTACTCACAGTAACCTGATTATCTCCCAGTTTTGAAATTCATGGGGCAAAGTTATTGGCTGACACATTTTCAATATGAAATGTTCTTTCATCCGACGATATAACCAGTTCATTTACACCATAGTTAATATTCTTATCCTCTGAGTAAGAACCACATTTATTCTAATCTAATTGTATCGAGATGTATAGATGTGTATTTTACTCAACGAAAATTTTGCAGTGTGAACTACAGAGTGTTTTTTTTTTCTGCTTGACCGATAACCACCGGCCCAACGCTCCGCCCGATGTTCTGCCAGCGTTGCACCGTATGCCGCGTGTCGGGGAGGTTTAACAGTCAAGGACGGGAGCCAGAAAATTATCGCAGTGATAATAGCCTTTAGAAAGTCTAATAAATTCTCACTAGAGCATCGGGCCGGCATTTATCGGTGAAGCAAGGAAAGAAACGCCCTATATAATGAAACAGCTTTATTGGATTTGGAAGGAACTTTATCCCACGACAGAAGGAATCAAAAACACAGAATATGTCTGGTTCAAAAACGGAGACTTATTTACGTACAGATGCCACGTCAAACGTGGCAGATAATAATTCAGTAAGAACTAAGGGACCTTAAACCAAATTATGTTTCCATAACAGCAGCATCAGCAGCAGCAGCAGCAGCAGCAGAAAGGCAAGTGAAGGTCAGTAGCCACAGGAGCAGGAGTAACATAGTTGTAGGACAGCCGCAAGCAGCGGGGATGGTGCAGAAAGTGCTAATAATATTGGTCGATAGGTCTACTAACACGGATTATATGTCGAACAAATTTTACATCATGCTGAATAGCAGTCGGGAAGTCTCGGGTTCAAATTTCTGGCCGGAGACCAGATATCGTGACTGAAAACTTTCGCGGATTCTCTCGGACTTCTCAAGATATGGCTGTGACGGTACTTCAAATTATGACACCACCGCCTTCTTCAACATTCCGTCATATTCGGTATTCGCTGTTCACTTTTCATTCGTACTGTCATAATGATGTTAAATTAAACAAAACGGAAACTAACAATACATTTAACACAATTCCTTTCGTCGATTGTTTCGGAAACTTCGCGTTTATCGTGCAGTACAAAACGCGCATTAGTAGTATCAGCAGCAGCAACAACAGCAACAGTAATAGCAATATTACGCAAAGGACCAACAGGAAAGGGTTAATTTTGACATGCCTTCATTCCAGAACCGTCTATGGCTTAGCCTCACAACAAACCCGCCTACAAACAAAGTTCGTGTCAATCACCCAAAGCCCAATGTTTAATTTATGTAGTCTACCGCCAGTTTTTAACATTTGAAAATCTACTTTCAGCCCGCTTGTTTTATTTACGTGTTTTGTATGAATCTGAAAGAAAATAACGATTGTTTCCTATACTGACTTGTTTTCATAACCGAAAAAGAAGGCGCTTACTGTCCGATACCAGCTGGTGTTGGTGTTGGTGTTGGTGTTGCTCTTCGAAGAGTGACAAAAGGGCGAAACCTAAGAACCTTCAAAAGCAGTGCTCTTTCGGAAACCGGGGAGCATTGGATAGAAAATTATTTTAAGGTTAAACAAAGCTACGGTAAGAGCTAAACCTCAAAGACAATTTGAGATGAAAATTGATGAGTTATATCAAAACGTGATCCCAAATGCGCCAATGGACCACTCTTGCGAATCACTGCACAAATAAATCAGGCCGGTTATGTAACTGTCAGGCCTTATAGCGACACTTGTGACACAGCAACTGGGCGCAGTTACAATTTACGCTGTGTTACGGTTAAACGTTGTATACCACATAAAATGATGTATGTATTTTTGGACTTGCTCTCTGGTCTTCTGCCGCTTTTGCAAAATTTCAATAAGCGACCATTACGTTCGTGATGTATGTCCGTCCGTCCGCATGGACCAACTCTGCTCCCATTGGAGGGTTTCACGAAATTTGGTATCTGAGGTTTTTCCGAAAATCTGTCGAGAAAATTCAAGTTTCATTAAAATCTGAGAAGAATAACGGGTACTTTACATGAAGGTTTACGTATATTTATGATAATATGTCGCTGAATTCTTCTCAGAATGAGAAATGTTTCAGGCAAAAGTTGCAGAGAAAATCAAAACGCATATTTTATTGAATAGCTTTTTTTCGAAAATTTATATTTATGATATAATGTGTGAAAATATGGTATAACCAGACAGGGCACAGATTACGATATAGTACGGTGCTTACGCACTGCATGCCGGGTAAATAAGACAACAATACAGACACAGAATTTAATATTTAATTCTTACTCTTATCCAAGGCAACAGTGGTTACGCGAACGCGCCTCTGTGTCACGTTATAAGTACAGTGCCTGTCCTGTCCGGATCTTTAAACAAGGTGTCACCGAAACGTCGCGCGCTTCAAAGTTTTGCCTAAAACATATCCCTAAAATATGTCCGTAATAATCGCTGGGTTTGAGAGTGGGGTATGTTTTTAGTTCAGCTGGTCCTGCTACTAAGCTTTAACATTAAAAAATTCTACGTGGTGCCCACATTGCGTTTATGTGTTTTGTACGGATCTCAGAACAAACAGCAACTGTTGCCTTATAAAACATTAAGAGACTGGTTTTTATAACCGAAGTGGAGAGTGTTTACAGCGCGGTACGCACTGAGTCCTTATATAAAACATATTACGTTCCATCTTTAAATGGTTAATTAATACAAGGATAGCATCGTTAGACTGCCTGAATATTGTCATATACTAGAACAGACGCAATAAGCACTTTTCGCGAAGATGATGTTCAAACAGAATCAGTCAAATACTTCCGGTTCTACTCAGAGTCGTTCACAGTCATACATCTATCCCGTTACACTTCGAGGGACGCTCACCTCGCTGTGCGAATTCCGACACTTTCTCAGTTCCATGTGAGAAAGGGTCTCAAGATTTCTTATTCTGCAACAAGAACTGCCAACGCCGTCTCCGACAGTTGACCTCATTTTTACATTACTTTGTTATCTCTCTCCCACCCAGATGCTATAGAACTCTGTTTCAGAGGCCACAAAATTGAAATGTCAGGGCAGAGAGGAGAAAAGTTTTTTTGGATTTTTCTTCATCTCCAGTCTTTAAAAAAAAATAGGACAAGAAGTAATCGAAAGAGGGAACGTGTCCAACCAGCATAACGGTCTCAGAATGTTTGGAAATACACTTAATATATATTAACCCTTTAAAGAAGAAAAGTGTGTGTTTTATATAAGGACTCAGTGCGTACCGCGCTGTAAACACTCTCCACTTCGGTTATAAAAGCCAGTCTCTTAATGTTTTATAAGGTAAAGTTGCTGTTTGTTCTGAGATCCACACAAAACACACAAACGCAATGTGGGCACCACGAAGAATATTTTAATGTTAAACCTGGTGGTACGTAAAGTTACCGCTAGGCTTTAAAAGGTTAACGCATAGGAGTATATTCCAAAAGGTGCTTATAAATCTACTAAAATAGTTGCCTATGTAACCCCCTAATGTCCTTTGCTACATTCGTTAAAAGCATTTCTGGCAAACCACGGAGTATTAGAGACTACCGCTCAGACAACAGCCACTGTAAAACAATGTAGGATTTAACAAGCAGCATTTCCTCCCTTAATCTTATCAACGTCGAAGCAAGAGAATGGGCTGTGAAACTAATTAAAGCCCGGGATAAATAGTTACTGACCAAGGCCATCCTCAGTGGAACGTGTCTCCATTCCACACTAGGAATTCAGACGACAAATGCCGCAGGGAACATTCATTCCACTATGCCCGCTCCTTTGTATGCAGCTGCGGATTAGGTCTGCCAGTTCATCTTACATTCTGCAATAAAGGTCGAGGCACTTCTGCTTCACACCCTGTTTCGTGTCTTCTCCCTATGTCACTGCTGTCCTCCCTGAAGTTTTGGTGGTTTCATGCAGGGCCCCAGAGAGTTTTTGGCATAACACCGTAAAATAGGGTAATTATTCTTTCCCTGTGTAGATGATAGAAGTCATCGACTGTGATTTTACTTATGTATCATTCCTGTGTTTCCCCGTTGCCATATTTTACCAGAGTTTACACTTAATACGCCGTATTGATTTAATACATACTTAATGGATTATGGAATGCGCTGTTACATTTTTCCCGTTTGTCCCTCTTGCGGAATCGAAACAATCCGTGCCATTCACAACATCCCACTTGTACCTTACATTAAATTTCCCAATTTTTTAACGTGGAATATCCAGTTGTGCGTTATATATATGTAGTTAAGTGACGAAAGCCGTCAAACACAAATATTCGTTAAACAAATAACTTTGTTGACATAAGTACGCGAGCTAAATGTTTCGGCTTGGCTACTACTCGTATTAAGCCATTATCAGGTTCTGGTAAAAATTATATGGAGGAAACTCAAGTAATTTTACAATGGCAGAAGTTAAAATAACAAGTGAGATCTCAATTTTGCAATTACATCAAAGAATTTTCATCTTCAATTCGCCAAATATATTACCAAAGTTATTAAAATTATTACAATGTAAGATGAAAAAGACTTTTTCAAGATGGTTTAATTATGCGAATGCTCAAAGTTTCTAACCATGGGAGCTTTTCGTCTTGCTTAGGGGTCGACTAAGTAGGCGAAATTCTGTTGTTTACAGAAGTGTGTTAGCCGGTAGAAAGCCACGTCTCAGCAGCACGTTCAGTAAGCGAAATGTGACTGGACATATCATTTTTCTTCGGCTTTATATTGGTAGAATGAATGACCTAATACGAGGTAATATTCCTTTTAGTACATTGTAGGAAGTCTTGAGCCTAGTATTTGTTTTTCTGCCTTGTTAAGTCGGCAAACCGCCATCTTCCCTCTTTAAGACAAATGTTAGCTGCAGCGTCACGAATTAATGCCCCGAAAGCAATGCAAAGCAACCGGAAGTTTTTATGATTTAGATGGAGCTTCTTTCGGCACGCAGGCAGAATTTCATCTTCTTCCTCACATACGGAATTTCCAACTACTTTAACTAAAGAGGAGTATCTAATACAGGTTGAATATCCCTTATCCGAAATTCCGAAATCCGAAACATTTTGCGCGCCGACACGAACACAAGGCCCTGCAGATTTAGACACTTGTAAATAAATTAAATCCTCAGTTTCAGGTCGTAATTAAATTCAGTGTTCAGTTTGGTTTTATACTCTAAAAAAACCTTTATATTCCTAAGCTTTATATGAACCATAAATGGATTTCGGATTTAGATTTGGTTCCCATCGGCAAGCTATCTCATTATAATATGCAAGTATTCCAAAATCCGAAAAAATCCGAAATCCAAGACACTGCCGGTGCCAAGCATTTCGTATAAGGGATGCTCAACCTGTATTTTGTTTAAGAGCTGCTTTCTTTTCACGTTTTATCAAAGCGGTGCTTTCTCCTGTTCATATAATAAAATCATTGCCATGACGTAAGTAAAAAAATTTTTCATGTACTGCTCTCTCCCTAACGGCATGTGAAATTGTTGGATCATGAATACGATACGTTTGCGAATAAGATTTTGCACTGTTATAAAATTAACTGGAAACTCCTCCCGCAGTAAATTAAAGGCCGTTCACAGTGCAACGCCGCCCAAAGTATGTGCTGTTTTCTACTGCTCGAAAACTGAAATCATGGGTTCGAATGCCAGTCGGGAAGTGAATACGTCAGTACGTGCTTTGTGTCTGTGTGTGCTGTGGCACATACAGACACAAAGCAAATGTTTAGATAAAGCACAGTAAATAACCAGCCCAGGATGTGTGGAGAGGTGGAAGAAACACATTAGTGATATGAAGTGCATGACAGAAGAATTAAACTAGGCGAAACACAAACTAGACACAGCAAATAATATGACCGCGTGCAGACAGCACGGTGACGTTAACATTTCGAGAATAAAGTCATGTAATGCATATATACGAAAGGGCTCGTATTCAAAAAGAAAGTAAATAACAGAATGTCTGAAATAAAGGAATAAACGCCATATCGAATGCCATATTTTATTCACTGATCGATAAATATGGACGTTCTGCGTAAATCCAGATACCGGACGTGACGTGTGAAGGTCTGTATGTAAGACACACACAAAGCAGAACTTTAACCTAGCAAAAGCACTCGCAGTAACGTAAGAACAAAAAGACAGTTTATCCGAAAGACGGTAACAGCCCAAACACTGCCAAAGAGCAGCCACAGCAGTACACACAGCCTGTCCCTATAATTACAGCACATTGCGCTATGAAGCACCTAAACAACTATTTCGACTTAAAATCAGAAACGTTGCAGTCAGCAAACAAACAATGTAACGAAGTGTTAAAAGGATGGTGTGTAGGAAAATAATGAACTAAAAAAGAATACACAACAAAGAGAAGACTCAGAGCATTAAACACAAACATAATTGTAACACTTACAGGACTTTAATCAGAGAGGTGTGAAACAGGCAAAAATGATTTCATTCCACCTTTATATTAGGTTAATTGCAGGTGTAAAATAACAAGCAATCACGCGCGATACAGTACATAATTACTGCCTGCTAAATACAGAACTGTATCGGGCTTCCTATGTTATGTTACGTTATGTTATGTTACGTTATATTATGTTATGTTATGTTATGTTATACTATGTTATGTTATGTCATGTTATGTTACGTTATGTAATGTTATGTTATTTTATGTTATATTATGTTATGTAATGTTATGCGACGTTATGTTATGTGATTTTCGCGGTTTAGTGGATTTAGAGCTTGCTACGCTTTAGATGCACAAAAATAGAGTAGAATACTGAACATGACGTTGGTGCATACACAGTTTATTCTTTTACTAATTTCTTACACTGAAAATGTCTTACTGAAAATATGGCAGCGGGGCTGGCTGATAGTATAATTGAATCACATGTTTAAAGGCTGCAAATGTTGTTATGAGTACTGGCTCAAGTTTTATTGTGAACATTAACTAAACAAACTGACACTTTGTAAAAGAAAGTTTGTGTGTGGGTGGGTTAAGACGCCCGTCATAACCCGTCCCGCACAGTTCTGAGGCAAAAACCCAGACTTGTACACGAAAGGCGTGTGGTTCGAATCTCAGCCGGACTTTTCCTCACTCACTCCAAGCGGACTGAAGGACGATATCCTCAAATAGGCCAGGATCTCCTCTACAGCTACTTTTGCAAAAACACTGCCGTGCAACAGCACTGTACACTACGATAAGCAATGCAGACTCCACGTGACGTTTAAAATGACAGTCTTCATCACTATAGTATTATGTAGGAGAATAAATGTTTTCGGACATTTCGGAGAAAGCTGCTGCCGCCGACTTCAATCTGCGTGAATTAGGCTTGGATGCTAAAGCACGAAGAAGAAGAAGAAGAAGAAGAAGACAGTATGTGTTCCCAAACGTTTGAAAAATTACACTGCAGGATTTAAAAACCCAGAAGGTAATCATCTAAGCATCGTGTACTTTAAAAATCCAAAAACAATTATGCTTCCGATGTTATACGGTGTCTGTGTTAACTGATTTAAGTCTAACATTTCAGAGTTAACTTTAAGCATCAGTTTGACGGAAGATATTTAAATCGCGTTTCCTATATATTATTTAAATACACAGATGCTTTAATGAGTATTTTTAATAATTAGAAACTAGCATAGTGCCTACCCGACCTCTAAGAGCGCCAAAACATTTTATTGTTCGCGTCCTGTTCACTGTGCTGGTGTACGTTGCATTGTGTTTGTGTTTGTGCTGCAAAGCGATGAGCAGAACTGCACGTCACCCGCAACATTACCGCTCCAGCAGCACCTGTGCTTATGACCATTTATGCTAAAAGGTTGATGAGCTCTACCTGACAGAGGAACAATTCATATTTACGTTCTCCTTTGTTTTGAGCCCATTAGTCCTTATAACAAGCGACTGTGATGATTCACGGGTTGAGTTCGTATACGGAATTGTGGCTGAATTCTATTGTAATAACAACTAGTGCCCATCATTTGGGGGGATCTGGGGCTTTCACGTCGGTTCACTATTAAGTTCAGTCTTCTGAGAGGCCCCGTGGTTTTGTAAAGATTTTTCTTTTTAAGTGGCGAAGGGCCCCGCAGCAGACGCTACAGACGCACTGCAGCCATGAGGCTTATTGTGCAACCCTATGATGAAGATGAAGATGATGATTATTTTTTGTCCTTTTCCTAGTAATGGAGCACCGGTGGAATGAAATGAAATGAAATGAAATGAAATGAAATTGACAGGGAAAACCGAAGAACTCGGGGAAAAACCTGTCCCAATGCCACTTTATCCACCACAAATCCCACACTGACTGACCCGGGATCGAACCCGGTTTGTAAAGGTTTACCTACGTCCTAAAGACACCCACTTTGTCCACCTTCAGGCTTGCATTCTGAAACCGATACGGCGCCACGTTTCAGAATAAGGAAGCTTAAATATTTTCTTTTCATTTTTGTGGCGCAAAGTCCTAAGCCGGCTCTAGGCCGCCTTGTTGCTGAAGTTTCTAGAACACACACACACACAGCGTAAGATTCGTCTGAATCAGTGATCAGCAATGTACAGTCGACCACTCGTCATGCAGTCTCAACCGGTTAACGGTTTTTGATATAAATCCCAGATTAAACACGAGAAAATGTTATTTCATGCCCTTTCAAAACAATTACATACAGGATCTCCTTTTTACATAAGGCCTCCCCTGCATGCAGTTGTGTCCGCGTACTGTTCAAATGTATTTACACAGTTACGTGGACACAGAACTGCGTTCAGGCATGTTTTGACAATCGTTGCTTCCGCATGTTCACATTCACTAAACAGAAACCCTTCGATGCGATGGTGGAATTCAATAACAGATTACAGGCTCCGTGCTGCAGCATACAGAGAGCCTTCATTCGAAATGAGGTGACAAGTTGTTCATATCCCACATGGTTATGTAATCTCTACGACAGTAACGCCAAGGAAGGGCTGAGCGCGCAGTTATTTCCTCAAAACGATTTGAATCTGCACAGAGGTGTCTGCAGCAGTAAGTTCCACGACATTTAGGGACACATTATCGGTGCTCAGTTTTCACTACCTCACATTCACACTGCAATCAATTTGCAAGATACGAGTAAATTAGACGCTGTCGCCCTACTTCTAAACCACAGAAAACCAATCATTCAGAATTTGTGGACACATAAATGAGCTACGGCCGTACAAAAGTAGGCTTAATTCCACATTGTTGTTTTAGAGACTACTTCACACGAAATACGAACTGATTTCATGTAACAGAGACATTATTAACCTTTTAAAGCCTAGCGGTAACTTTACGTACCACCGGGTTTAACATTAAAAAATTCTACGTGGTGCCGATATTACCTTTATGTGTTTTGTACGGATCTCAGAACAAACAGCAACTTTTGCCTTATAAAACATTAAGAGACTGATTTTTATAACCGAAGTGGAGAGTGTTTACAGCGCGGTACGCACTGAGTCCTTATATAAAACAGATACGTTTCGTCTTTAAGCGGTTAAGAAGCCAATAAATTCTTAGTTATGAAAGGTATTCCCGCATTTTATGTAAGCCCCAAAACTCATTAACATATTCGCAAGACCCCACCACTTTTCCCCATCTTGATTCCTTGTCATCCCATTTCTTTAACATCATTTTCAACACTGGCCCAAAATCTATGCCTAGGTCTTCCAAGTGTGCTCTTTCCTTCGGTTTTCCTACCAAGACCCAGTCCTTTCTTTACCACGTGTGCCACATGCTCCGCTCGTCTTAGACTCCTTCATTTTATGACCCTGAGAATACTGGCGAGAAGTAACAGTCACGAAAACTGTCACTGTGCAATTTTCACCACTCGTCTGTTAGTCCTGTATCTTGGATCCGAATACATGAATAATTCAGACAACACTAAGGGATTTCAGAAGCGATGATACCCTGCGTCTCATTACGTATTAATTTAATACAAGCGCACAGGCCTATGGTGTATAAGTTTTCAATATTAACTCAAAACTGCTTCTTAATGAAATATCGCAAATTACGGAGTACAAAAGTAAATACATCGCGTGAAGAAGTGAGTGTGTGTGTCACAGAGCACTCAAAAGTACCTAACGCTTTATATGGCGGGGAACCTTTACGCATAATCATCACGCAAAAGGCATCGATTCTATAAATTGATGACTCCTCAGGGCAGCAGTTTCGACTACAAACAGGCTCTCTGTCTCATGTAAAACACAACTCCGACCCGGCTCGCCTGGCTGCTCAGGCAAACTGCTCTGCACTTGTGTATTCCAGGTAACCTGATTAAAACCCTTTAGCCGTACGCGACTTCGCGATGGCCGACCACAAAACCGAGAAAGAAAAATCTTTAGGATTTGTACGGACTTAATGGCGACTGGAGGTCAGAAATGTGTGTTAAAGAACATCGCGCCCCTTAAGGAGCCGCAGTTTTGTCTCCCTGTTCCTCATTCACTTCTTTTATTCACGCCTAGAAATCCCAGGTACTCTGCCTTGTCTAAAAACTGCAGACTTTTTTTTTGTTCATCACGGTCTTTCACGCTGTAAACCTCTCGAGTCAATGCACATATACACGTAAAGACGTATGTAAGTGTATATGCATACATATATGCGCATGTACACACACACGCACACATACATATATTTTACAGTGTCCTTGGCTTCAAAAACTACTTAACAGTAATTAAATTCCCCCTTTCATCTTTATAACGTAATACGCATATTTTACCGATTACCATGTGTTCTGGTTTAATTGCAACTGTTCCAGAGATCCAAACATAAAAAAAACTTTTTAAATATACTCTATTGAAGATGGAGTAACTGAAAATTATATCTGGTTTTGTGAGGTTGTGATGCCCCCATTATTATACTCTGGTCGTAAGTTAAAGACATCTGGGGTCTCTTGCCTGTGAAATAGTAATCCCAGGCTCTGGCGGAGGAATGTAGCGCTCTTGTCACATTTGCATTTGGCAAAAAACATCGAAACGTAAAATCTGTTTATGTAATTGTTACTAAAAAAGAGGTAAAGGGATCCCTATACAGGCCTAAGGCCCAAGGGGGAGTAGAAGTATAGCGCTACCCTTTCGTTAGCCTCGGTGCTAGAAGAGGTGGGGTGGCTAGCCCCACCCCCTGGCCGCTTCACTCCTGGGAAAAGACCCGGTATCCATTTACAGGAGGCTGGGTGGGCCCCAGCGCCGATCTGGAGGGTGCGGAAAATCTCGCCGTTACCGGGATTCGATCCCCGGACCGTCCAGATCGTAGCAAGTCGCTATACCGACTGCGCTATCCCTACTAAAGGGGCGGAAAAAATAGTGAGAGCAAAAAATTGGTGGAAATAAAACACACAAATGCCAACGGTTCTGGAACAAAGTGACTGGTGGCCAGTGCTTTTCACATAGCAATAGACATGGCTGCTGCTAGTGGAGATCATGATACGGGTCGGGAGGACACTATGAATACTGACGAAAAATGTCAACCATACGAAGCCGGAATAACTGAGTGACTAAAGTAACTACATTTGATTAACAATTAAAAGACGAAGCGTAAATTGTTTTATTTAAAGTCGCAGCTCATATTGCGCTGTAAACACTCTCCATCTCGGTTACAAAAACCAGTCACTTAACGCTGTATAGGGAAATAATCGCTGTTTGTTCTGAGATCCGTACAAAACACATAAACACACTCTGTGGGCAGAATGTAGAATTTGTGAGTGCTAAAGCCGGTGGTACATATAGTAACCACTGGGCTGTAAAGGGTTAACCGGTATTTAAATCCTAGTAGCCGCAGGAATCATTCTCTTCGAGAGCACGTCAAACCGGGCCTAATTTACGACCACACAATGAGGCTTTGGGGAGTATCGCGGAGGAATAAAGCAGCCAGAGACTTACATTGGCCAGTTACTTGTATCTAGTACAGCGGTTACAATAAGTGTAGCTTGTACGTGCACTTTGCCAGCGTCGTCATGCTGGATTGTTTAGGCACGGTCTGTGGTTTTTGTTTACGCACAAAATGACAGCGAATTTTGCCCCAGGAGTGGTACACTGCAGCGACGTTTGGAATGTATGGAAAGACAGACGACAATTCACAAAATTAAAATTTGACCTTTGAAATAATATTTCCACCACATTACTACATACCATACCATACATTACTACTACTATTATATACCATATTACTACATTGTATTAAGTAAATTTCACAGTGAAACTGTTAGGCTGAAAGAGCTGCATGGAGTCGCACAACTGCGTTCTATTTGTGCGATGTTGCACTGCCTTTAGAGGTTACAACAGAAGCACACACAATTAATTCATATAAAAATGTCACTTACGGTTGGGGTCAAATCCAGTGACAAAATCGGGGCACGGCGCTTGTGCCGAAGATCCGGCGGGCGTGTCGGGCCAGCATAACCAGCCGTCGAATATCCCGGGGCAGAAGAGACCTAAAACAGCAATTAGCGACTTGTCACCTTCACCAAATATTATTAGGGTGATGATGTACACGATGTACCTAAAATTCTTGGACACATTTCAAGAGTGAGTTACTCAAGTCAAAACAAAGATAAAGTTCGTAAACACATATGTCTGGAAATTGGTGTTTTTTTTATCTCAACTGAAGGATTCCATTCAAACATACGCACTTTAACCATGTAATATTTTACTTACAGCTGACACAAAACGTTTCCAATACACATTCCCAATTTAATATGCGTTGAGTTCTTGTTGTTTGTCAAGCCACAATTCACAACAAATTCCCAAAATATCCTCCACCTTAATCAATGCACGCATGGACACATCTGATTATGGACTGTCGTTTCCGCCGAGTGGTTCGCGGGCTACTACAAATGGCTTGACAGGCATAAAAAATGTGTCACTGAAGCGTCTCTTAGTTTTCAATTGCAGCTGAATTCACTGGAGTTTTTAAGTGCACCCACGTGTAAAAATCTAAAGGACTGAAGTCAGCAGATGGGGATGTACCTCGAGAACTAAGTGTTTGCGGACATGTACTGATTTGACTTTTTGTCCTTGTTTTGGTATGAGGAACTCACTCCTGAACTTGTCCAAATATTTTACATACACACTGTACAAGACAATGAAACTGATGGTAAAACAAGAATTCACGGAGGACTTGACAAATTGATAAAATAATTTATTCTGTACTTCTGAAGCGAAAAGGCTGTGTGGTAGACCCATGCACAGAGGATAGGATAACATTAAAATATCCATTAAATGATGGGGTCTTTGAGGATAAGTGTTTGATTAAACTGAGTGGAGATAGGATCATTAACGTGGAAACGAAGCGTCGGTTCCTATGAAATGTGAAAAAACTGCTTGGACAAATTGAGCAATTAACAACCTGCCAAGCATAACTCCGCACTATGGACATGACTGAACTCGTCCTGTTGTGTCTACAGGAAATATTCAAACCAATATTACATAACCAGGCTAACGCAACGCTATTTTTATTCAGAGTTTCTGGTTTTATTTAGAAACTCTTAAAAACCCGTGTTGTGTTAGACTGACTATTTAATATTGTTTTCAATATTTTCTGCTCCATGGAGTTGGGAAGTCTCAAAGACTGTCGTATGGATCAATTATAGCTAGACTGTATTTACAAAACAGGCTATCAAACAATCAACCTTCCCAGCACGCTTGAGAAATCTACCATCTTTCAAAAGTGTTTGTTTAAACGATTGATTCAGACACTTTAAGGCTCTTTCACTTATTGCCCATTTCAATCTATCTGGCTTCCTGGCAGCCTGTCATTCAACTATAAAATATAGTGACAAGGCCTGAACCGCCCTTGGGGTGAGGACTGTGGCTGGAAGCCAATAGGAGGCCAGTATTTCGTTGCTACCCAACGCGAATGTTTTTATGCTCGCCGCATAATTATGGTGAATAATGTGTAAGTTTGTTATGGTTGATGAAATTAATGGCCATCGACACGTTGGAGAACTTAAGGATGTTCTTCCTTTTCTTCAGCTCTCCCCCCCCACCCCCCGCTTCCGGCATGAATAAATCCCCCCTGACAGATCTTTCTGTTGCACATTTTATAATCTGGCTCAAGGTGCTGAATTACTTTATGCTTACTTATATTAGGTGGCGTTCGACGTTTTTTAAATCATGGGCAAAATAACAAAAATCAGTGTGTGCTTCCGCGTGGTATTTTGTTGATAAAATTGATGACATGTAGGAAAATTTGACTCTGTGCACGCCATGAATGAATATGGGGAGCAAAAGGTACAGCGTCACTCATTCTTAACCTCGGCTTTAGATGAATGTGAGTGGTGAGCTCCATGCCCACGCCTCTTCACACCCGAGGTACAGCCCTCGTTACGCAGATTGGTGGGTGAGGCTCAGTCACCTGAAGGAAAGAGATCAATTGGAAGAAGCGGAAGTAGATGGGAGAATAATACTTAAATTGATCTTGCAGAAATATAGTGGTTGTGGACTAGATTAATCCGCCACAGGATAAGAGGAACGAGTGGTGAGCTGTTGTAAAAATTTTTAAAATTTTGGATTGCATTTCATGTGAGGAATTTTATTGTTTAAGAATCTACTAATTTCTCAAGAAGGACTCCTTTTCATGGAGTTTGGTTGGCCGATATAAAAGAGGTAAACAAATCAGTTCATTGACGTGGTAGGTGCTTGCGTCCTGGCATCCTGCTAGTCCATGTACTCTAGCTATTTATGGAAATTATTTTATTAAAAATCGCAGCCGGAGAGAATCCGTGCGTCAGTGGTATATTTGACGTGCTGCCCGCAAAGAGTCATACTATAATTTTGTGTTAAGGTAAAGACAAAATCATGTAAATACATAACGCGTACCTAGGCACATTATGAAATCGCAGCGAGGTGGTACCTTATCATAATTAGCCATGGCACTAAGTGCAAAAAAGTGGCAAGTTCAATTTGCGAGCTCATTTACTTGAAGTGCCCATCAGATAGTTGAGTGGACCCCACATATGCCCGGACAACCTTCTATAGAGGACGGAAAGCGTCGCCGCATTTACGGGAATGCTGTAGCACCTTGCATATTGGTCGCGCCTCGAAGTGGGATTATCGATTCTGCAGTGTTACCTGCCGTCAGGTATTAAGCAAGAGGCACTCTGCTAAACACTTGGCAGTGTAGCAGTGCGCCAGTACTTCTGTTTGCTTGAGTAGGAGTGCAGAATCAAGACACGCAAAGCGTACTCTCCTGCAATGTGAACCCAACTTCCTACTTAATGGTAACAGCAGCGGGGGGGGGG
>BLKM01012985.1:954011-1198383 GCA_013340265.1 Coptotermes formosanus | reverse complement strand
GGGGGGGGGGGGGGCTTGGTGTTACCATGCACGTTGAAAAAAATGTATTTGAAACTCAAATAACAAACTTATAACTTGTACCGGGAGCAAAGCAGCCGGCACCGAACACTCAACTGTTCACCTCAATCTAGTGTTGTGAGCAAGAATGTGTGGAACTGTTTCTCCACTCCTCCATATGTCTTTATGATGTGCACAAGGACTACTTATTTTTACCTTGTATGTATAGCAACTGAGAAATTAATGAGCCAAAAACTTTAGTTCATGCAGTAATACATTGAGGATACCTCGATATAATTTTAATAGTATTATCGACTATTTCCGTAGGAACGTTTGTATCTTCTTCCACTCGTAAAGGTGAAATCCGATAGAGTATGCCTGCACTGAAACAAAGTACAGCGATCACAGGAATTTCATTTGGATTTCATAGGTACGCTATAACTTAACATAAAACTGATATCCAAAATTGTCGAGTTAAAAACCCTGCTCATCAGGTGGTACATTTATACTCGCACGGCATAGTATATAAACCTCACTTTACTTTCCGTCCTTATACTAAATATTTTCGGCACCAGAATGACGCATGGTTAAAGAAACATAAGGAAAATAATTTTATCTCTGCAGTGTCATGCTATGGTGCTACTAGCTTCGCTACGGAAAGTAATATCTGCGACACATAAGTATGAAGTTTAATGAGGTGTGCAGACTCGCAAAATGTATTTGGAAAATACGTATAACACTGGAGTATATATTTTCACTACTGTGCTCCATATAAAAACTGATGTTTCCATCTATAAATTAGTTCAGTCATACAGCAGAGCGGGCAGATGCAGCACACATTGGGTAAATTAAAAGTCTTTCAACAGATAAATTTCCTTTGAACATTTTCCAGATGAGTAAATTTAGCTTGAGCGCCACATCCGCTAGAAAGACAATTCCAATGTCTGCTTTTGTCGCTAAAAATATTTTAATGGGCTCCATATTAATATGGTAGGAATTTTAAAAAATTGGTGTGTACGAATTTATATGTATACTAGCGTTTTCAGATGTGCAGGAAGAAGTCACTTCTAAAATTAAAACAAAATCTAAAAACCTTGATTTCAAAATCTAAAAAACCCAGCATAACAACTGCTTTCGTAAAACATAACTTCTTCTCAAACAGCTGACGATTTATGACAGCTGACAAAGTAATGCTCACCTCATATTTGAGTACGTGCCGCGCAATATAGACGTCTAGGAAATTTTAAGTAATCCTCCAAAAATTAACTTCGTCATTAAGCAAAGAATAATACCTAACATCTCCTGGATAAGAAGCTGGGCACTTTCATAATCTATCCAACACTGGAAGCCATATATAGCTATAAGCATTGTGTAGTTTTATGTAAGGGGCAAATATTAGACCAAATGCTGGGTTTAAAGTCATTATGCAGTTTATTGAATAAGGGTGCAAATTCGGGAATTCCAGGGAGGTAGCATACCTGTCAGATGTTAGTATTTCAGTGCTTGCTGAATGTCCTCAAGGGAGTAACGTGTCACTTAATACCCCGGCCATAAATGCGCAGAAGGGTGGGGGACCATGGCTTCAGGGCGAGGCAGCCTGGCAGGTATCACCACAGAATTTCGGATGTTGTTTCTTTTTACGACATGCAGCATGCAGCAGGCTTGGTGTTAGGAAGGTTGGAGGTTTGATCTCATCCTTCACCGACGATCTCACAAATGAAAATAAAATTACAAATCTGTCACTATAATTAGGTTGCCCTGCAGACAAGACAAATGTAACGCTTACGGAATAAACCCCTGAAGCTAGGCATTTTACAGTAGGCTTGTAAGTGTAACGTACGTGAATGAGCAATACCACTACTAGCCTTCACAGAATTATTACTTTCAAAAGCTAAAACAAAAGGTTTATTTGAATAATCTTGCTCCAGAAACGTGCAATTGTAATACGTAATTTATCTCTTTCTAATTAAGTAACAAAACATCCTAATAAATATCAGCCCTATTACAGCCATTGTAACGGCACAAGCCGTAGTTAAGGCCCGGGCTCTATTTGTGGGAGTGAGTGCCCCCGAACAAGGGGCCAAGTGCTATTATTTTGCCTGGGTACGGCGGTGGTCAAGGGAGTAGAAAAAAAGAGAGTTGCTAGCAGGTAGTTGCTGGGGAACACTCGAGGAATGAAGAAGGTAACAGAGAGACAAAAATCAAGTAGCAAAGTGTTTGGAACTGTGAAATTACGTGTGTTGATTATTTACTTCTTCGTGTATGGCTGGACGCCCCCCCGCCCGTTTGCCCTGAGGTAATCGACGCCGGGTCACGCCGAGCAAAAGCTGGTCGGTTACACCACACACATTAAACTCTTGAACTGACGAAACCTTCTCTTAATCTTCTTGAAATGCAACCGATTTTTACGTAAATACAGTCTGTTAAACACAAAAATTTTCTTTGCTTTTCCTTTATAATCTACGTTGTAACGAAAAACCTGCCAAGACAAATCTGATTGATGCTTCTGTTTTAATTGCAGATGTTAATCTACACAGAGCCGAATGGGACCGGTAAATTACCATGAAGAGTGAATAAGAATTTGGATGACGGACGTCGTGGCATATTTTCAGGCCCTACCCCAACATTTAGTGATACCGCTATGGCACTTGCGCTGTCCAGGAGGCTTGTTGGTTAAACGTCATGGGTTACAGCACTATATCGTCGGGTGGAATGGGCACATAATCTTAAAAGGTGAGCAGTACTAATTAAGAACACTTTTATCGTGGCCTATCTCAAGATATCATCACGGCTTTCGCCTAGACACACTGAGAAAAAACTACGAAAATTTGTGTCTGATTATTCGGTATCCCTGGCGAAATTCGAAATATTATCAATTACGTTGGGGATATCAAATCAAAGAAAAGCGTACGGGCTGGCCATGTAGCGTGTATAGCGGACAGGAGGAACTCGCACGAAATATTTATCCGAAAACACGGAGGGAAGGGGCCAATTGTAATATAAAATATAGATGGGAATATCATATGAAAATGGGGCCAGGGTAACAGGGTGTGGCAATTCCGACTGGAATCATCTGGGTGAGGGTGGGGAACTAGGAACGAGCTCTGGTAACGGTGCAGCCCATTATTAAACTAGCAGTATCCGGTTCAGAACACGTACCGGTCGTGCCAATTGAAAATAGCGAGTTCTGGTGGGAACGCATACCTGCAACTCCGATTACGCCAGCACGGTTTATTCTCTCAATGCTGCAGGCATGTGAGAGCAAAGTGGTAATATCAGTGTTGCTGTGGGTGCTTCCGTTGTGGGGAGGGGGGGGATTTAAACCCTGTTTTTCGCAGCAAACAAAGTGAATCAGCGCCGATCTGTAGCACGCTCACAGTAACGAAGGCTGGTTGAGGCGCGGCAAAGCTGCAGTGTCGGAGTGTAAACACTGATATCCGGCATTAATAACTGGGGCGCACGCGCGACTGATCTGCAATAGAAATGAGGTGCTTACAGTCAGCACCCTTTTTGT
This sequence comes from Coptotermes formosanus, assembly GCA_013340265.1. Classification (NCBI taxonomy): domain Eukaryota; kingdom Metazoa; phylum Arthropoda; class Insecta; order Blattodea; family Rhinotermitidae; genus Coptotermes; species Coptotermes formosanus. The sequence goes on along the minus strand of BLKM01012985.1, from coordinate 1,194,872 downwards.
GTACTCCGCAATTCATGTCACACCTCAGTTTACACGTATAAATCTGTAGTACATAGGGTCAGTTCACAGTTTTGTGTACAAAGAATTCAAAGCTCCAGTGGAAAAGCAAAAATGATTCAGTAATGGAAAGGTGAAGGCCATTAAGAAGAAACAACTGGTATCACCTTCTCATCCTAGTTCCATCACTGTTACGAAATTCTCATTCCTGTGTCATGATGATTATCAGCTTCTCGTCCCTGTGCCACCACTGTTATCAACTTATCTTTCCTGTGACATCATTGGCATCAACTTTCCTTTTCTATGTGACCACTTTTATCAACTTGCGGTCTCTGTGCCATCATAATCATGAATACTTTTTTTTTCAATTCATCATACAGAAATAAATCAACGAAACTTCACGGTAAGGCTCTGTAACCCCTTCCACCCTTTGGAAGTTTTTATGTCCGTAAATGAGGCCACACGTCCTTCAAGTCACTAACCACTATTATACAATTCGGTTACCCTATTTGCATGTAAAAATACTTTATTATCTTTTTTAATTTGTCAACATTTAACTGCAGAGGTTCGCATCATGGTAATTTTTAAGTGTTAAAACATATAAGAAGAATACTTCCTGTAAAATTTCCAGATTATTGCCACCCTCTCACAACGTCTCTCTCTCCAGTTCCTCCAGATTTCTCCGACGACCAATTCACTTTTTACGCTGTACAAAATATTAAGCTACCGCGGTAAGGGTTGAGTATTTGGATTCCTATTATAAAATAGAATTTCAAAATTCGCTCCCACTTCAGAAGTTCGCATGGCATCATATTTGCGTTAATATCAAGAGTAAATAAATAAATAAATAAATAAATAAATAAATAAATCATAAAATTTTCAAGGTATCCATTAGAATAATGCTTAAACTAATTTCTTAAAAATCCCTAATTTGGTTGCAAAAGTGATAAAGTAAGATCACGTGGAGGTTTTGATAGATTTACTGATAGGACTGCTGTTACGTACCAGGATGGAATAGCTACATGGAGCTGAGGTCTTCTCAAGAAGCTACTATAAAATCCGCTGCAAAGAAATTCACCAGATTTTGTAATGTTAGACGGTTCGGTATCCTGTCCTCAAAAATGTCAGCCACTTAAATTAAGGACTGCGTAAAGAAATAAGCAAACACAGTGCAGCCCACTTATCCAATGTGATCACCAAAGAGAAGTTCGCTTTGAAATGAGGCCAAAACACACTTCTACCATATCGTAGGCCAAGTACATAAAAATCGACACACCGAATTTGAAAGCGAAAGATGTTTTTCGCTTCATAAATACTACAGCAGGATATTCGGTCTTCAGAAATGTTGCGCCCGATATGAGTGTTTATCTGACTCCAGTCACCGTAATAGAAAATTGAAAGTTCGTTTTAGGTGATGTGAATCGCAGTTACAAAACTGACAACATTGAATGCGACATGGACTGTGATGATGACGCTAATACAAATAATAATAATAATAATAATAATAATAATTTAATTATTTATTAACCTGCTGACTTAAGAGCCAAGTGGCCAATTACAAAGATAGTAAAAGTAGAACGAAGGAAGGACAACAACAAGTTAGGACTACAGCAAAGCCATGACAAAAACAAAAACAGATGATTACAATTAATTTACTCAAGGTCAAAGTTAAATCGAAAGCACTGTACTCGAATAGAACACTGAGAGTCTACACTGACTGGCCGGTTCGTAAGATATCTAATGGTGTGTTTCAGGCTTGTATGTTACAGAACATTGGATGAAATGAAAATAAATGGAAGTATACACTTCAAAAAATTGCAAACATGTATTTATTGATTACTCGAATATCGAAAGCTGACAGTTTTAAAGATTACACAGGATGCCAAAAATGTTAACACATAAATGACAGTTGAACCGCGCTGCTCGAGCTTCATTCCACGGAACACCTGATGTAATAAAATTCACATTTTTCAGTCTTTGAAATGAATGTTAAATTCTGAAATTTTTACTGATCTCTTGCCAGATATGGCTGAAATATGATGTACCTTATCAGTTACCTACAACGAGCATAGTTCTTCTTTCAAAGCTAACAGTTCCTTCTCTAGTCAATAAATCCCCAGAACTGCATCGAAGAAGATATTAATAACCTTCTTTAATTGAAAGCACACATACAAATGAAAATGACGTGCTTATTTAATGACAGTTCTACAGTATGGGATATGTCTACACACTGAAGGTTAATTAATAACACATACGTAATAACTTCACACTAAAAATTCAACGAAAGGTTCTATAGTTTCCAAACGTAGCTATGAATTACGAAGATAACCCTTTCATCTATTTACTCTTATACATCACACCCACTGAGGAAAGCAAAAAAAACAGAATTCCACTAAATACGCATGCTATGAATTTGGAAGGTTACTAAAGGCCATTTCGACACGACGTGAATAAAAAGGAAAGGTCACGACCTAATTTTAGATACCACTCAATCATATTCTTGAAAGAATTGAGGGAAAACACAGAAACAGACAATACTAGGTTTCCAGCCAGTATTTGAATCCCGTCCCTTCCGTTATGAATGCCAGACGCCTGAACCAACATTCCAATATAGGCAAAAGGATGATGCAAGCCCCACCTCTCCTATCTCTGCGTAATATCCCAAAATATACGGACCAGAACGTGGAAGCACACAATATGTGTTTACTCACACATAACAGCACATGCGAAGCAGGAGTAAACAGATAACAAATTACAAATTTATTATCACACAAATAGAAAAACAGTAAACCAAATACTTACAGTTCCTCTTTATGAATGAACACACACACACACACACACACACACACATATGTAACCGTATTCACTGACGTAATTACATGCTTCACTGAACCAAGAAAATCCAAAGGAGAAAGGCCCCACATGTCACAAACATACGTAACACAATACTTTTGATGCCGCGGAAAATAAAAACCAAAAAAACTTAAAAACAGAACAACATCAAAGCTGACCTCTGTGGTCAAACGCACGCGAACGAAAACAGAACTTAGAACAGAGTCCGAAATATAGTTTAGCAAAATATCCTGTTGAGCCAGACGCTAGTTATCAAGTGAAGAGAGGTTGCCAGGAAAAACAGTAGAGGAAGGAGGCTGAATTAGGAGCGGAAGGGAAATCAGGAAAAAACACGGAAGGATGAGCCATACGTAGGCCTATAGCCTACTGCTGGCCTTGTGCCTAACACGGTACAAAGTGTAGTGCACATTCTTGATTGTATGATAGGCCGAAAGACATTTGATATTCTCACAAGTACAAAGTTGTCTAGCATATCTGTTCGTAGGAAAAACAAATCCAATAATAAATAATTAATCCAGCTTCATTACTGTGCAGCATGCATCAAATATCATTTATTACACTAGGTTCTTTTACAAACTATTTCAGCATTATTGTAAAAAGGTAAATTTATACATACTACATTTATTGCTCAGTCAACAGTCAGTAATCAAATATACGAATATTTTGCAGCTAATAGACTTTATACTTTCATTAAACAGAAAATAAATGTCAGAAGAGAATAAACAGTTTATCCAATTTCTTACATCACGTAAGACAGATCTGAGTGAGTGATTCACATTACCTTGAATGAACTGCACCAATTTATTTACCAATGTCTGGGAAGTTAAAAACACTAAATATACGTAGAAATAAAGACACGTAAAACCGAATAAAGACACATAAAACTGAATAAATACACGTAAAGCCGAATAAAGACATGTAAAACCGAATAAAGACGCATAAAACTGAATAAATACACGTAAAGCCGAATAAAGACACGTAAAATCGAACCAGGTATTACTATTCATTATAGTGTTTGTTAACAGAAGAACAGAGCAATATTAGTCAAAATGTAGCGGCTTTGTCTTGACCGTATTGCCACTACATGACTGTCAGTAGCTTGTGTTAACTCTGTACCACATGCACTCGAAACATAGTCTTACAATATGTAAAGGCCAGTTAATCTGCAATTTCAGAATGTCAATTAAACGACTACTGGGGAAATTGACTGCTGTAGACATTAGCGTTAAAAAAGATATAAAAGGATAATTTGAGGGCTTCACTGTGGGATGCTGGAAAGCGATATACGAGACAAGATACAATACACTACGTACGTTAGCACTAAAATCCTGTCACAATAGGCAGTGCTGGCCAGGATTCGTAACAAGAGAATTCAACACCACAGACACGGCGCATTACTCAGTGATTCGACACGTGACAGGGCAATACTTGAGCAAAATTCATTACAGTTTTTAAGTTCGGTTGAGGTATGTTCAGAGTCATAAATTACACTTATCTTTTTATGAACCGGCTATACCATCAAGCCACACGTGATCTGAGGCGATTTTTAGTTCTATTTTTACGTGCTAGAAAACAGACTAACTACCTGCTGAAAGTGTAAACCTTCAAACGCCCATAAATGTTACTGAATATATGATTATCGGGTATAATTCCATACTCGTTACTTTTCTGGCATCGGCACGTATTGTGTGGTGTGCGCAGGACGATATTACCTCCAAAGAACCGCCCGCCACGAAGCTTGTCCTATAGGATGTTGCCACATGTTGGGAATTTCGGTAAAAAATGGTGAAATCTTACACAATGCCAGTGGTTCGGCCTGAATGATCTTAAAATGAATAAGAATGAACCATTTGAATCGTGTTGCAAATCACTGTATTGAGAAAAGTACCTGCACTCTGCTACAGAATGATCCTGATAAGTATGGAGACGGTAGGAAACAAAACAGAAAACCTTCAGTGGTACATCGTTTAGCTCTCGTGTGTGCGTTAAAATAAATGTTAGAAATTTTTTACACGATACTCATCGCACATGTGCAGCTTCCAGGTCAAGGACAATTTCAAATACGGAGGGGATTAAGGAGCGGCAAGCAGCAGGTATGCTAAGACAAATACTGTGGTTGCAAAGAATCCAATCATGGGCCTCACAATTGTCCGGAAGTAACACAGTACTACTTTTTTTTGCTATGGCATTTTTTACGATCAACGCCGACAGGCATTCCTGTGTTTCAGACAAAGGTCAGGCAACTTTCATGCAGTCACACTGGATATAACAAGTGACACGTCGGAAACCTGACCCACCTCGATACGAAGTCTACGATGTCCCAGAGACCGGACATACTGAGGAAAAAATCGCCGTCTTTTCAGGCTACAGACCTACTAGACGTTACGTAATGAAACTTGTACTTTAACCACGCGTAAACGGATAATTCTCTATTTTACTCTTCAAGATGTATTTAAAATCCCTTTCAGTAGGTGGGAAAGTACAGTCGAATGGCAGGTTGATTAGTAACTAATGATATGGAAAATGTTTAAGGAAGCTTTTGTGGACTGCTCTTAAGTAATATCCTGATATTTGAGAAAAACAAAGGAAAACGTGTCAAAATAGCCAGTCTGGGGGCTGAGATTATAAATCTGCAAATTCAAGACACAAAACCAAAACACTACCCTCTTGATCTCGACATTCAACATGTGCAGTTTTGCCTTTAATGTAATTTAAAACATCAGTTTCCCATCCGCATATGCACATTCCAGTTCTCAGGAGGAAGACAGTAGAACAGTGCACGGTAGCGCGCAATCATTGCAAAACTGTTCTGGATTGAGTTGAGAAATTACGGAACTGGCATCAGGGTAGAAGTTGCAATCGTCTCTTTCTATCAGCGACGGATTCGTGCACTGAGTTACTATTTCACCTAGTGTCATATTTCAAATACAATCCTATAAAAAATTAGCTTTCTCATAGATGTAATACAGTTTTTGCCATTGGTACATTTCTGCGTTTGCTGTACTTCATCCAGTTTTTCTGCCATGTGCGGGAACCAGTTCCTTTTAACACTTCCAATTTCATTGTCAAGAATGAGGACGTCTCGTGATTTCAGGCTTCCGCCGTGATGTAGATGAGTTCTGCGCTCTTCCGGGGCATTACGCAGCGTCGAATGGCAAACCTTTACAGACGTTTCAGGACAACATATCGGTCCCAACTTCAAGCGTCAAGAAGTGCAATGAAGCAGTACCCCTCTGTAGGGAGGCTACATTTCGTCGCTGCTTCATTGGACTTCTTGAACCTTGAAGATGGGACCGATATGCTGTCCCGAAACGTCGGTAAAGGCTTACCATTCGACGCTGCGTAACACTCCAGAAGATCGCAGCTTTCATGAGTACTTTTCAGTACATCAAAGTAATACTAAAATTTGTGGGCGGTGTGCATTACAGTGTTTTGTACGAGACTCAGAATGAAGAAATACTTTTTCCCCTATACAACAATTAATGGACTGCAATTTGCAGCACAAATATGTGCTCGAAGCCTAGTTAAATATTGGCCAGATTAACTTCGGAACTCACCGGTTCAGATTTGTTCATAACGTGCTTATTCCCGACGCCTGCAGTCACTGCCAATTACATTACTTCAAACACTTTTAAATTCAATGTGGATTTTTATCATTCTTAAACCAGCCTAGAATTTGGAAGCTGAGAAAATATTCAAAAATCCAGATGCGATAATTTTATAGCACAGAGTGTAATCTGGGTTTTGACACAGTTTGCAGAGTTGTACATGGGGCACATCAGAGACCGTTCCCTGCCAAGTAAACACAAGAGCTTAAAATACATATTAAAATCGCCCAAATTTACGGCACTTTCGACAGAAGTAGCACAGGATTTAAATTTCTTCATATTTAACAAGATTTTCATTAATAACACATAAGCGAACTATTTTTATAATATTAAGAGGCTATCGTGTGACTTCAATATGATTCGCCCATTGATGTTCAAGGCGATGAATTAGAGGATAATATGTGTGAGGAATTTGTACTCGTCATCGAATATTAAAAGTGGAATATAAGGCAGGATTAAATGAGCTGCAAGGAATATGCAGCAACTATGGGGAGATAAGAAACTGTTGATATTTACGTAGTCGGAAAATCTGAAGGGAGGAACCACGTTGGAGACTTGTGCTTAGTAGGAAGGAGAGTATCAAAGTACATGTTAAAGGAATGGGACTTTGTATTCAAATGGCGTATAATATCCAATGCAGGGTTCTGTCAACACAGCTATGAAATACAGGGTTCCATAAAAGAAAGGGAATGCGTTTAACATCTGACAAACTTCCAGCTACCCAGAAAGAAGTTTGCTATATGCAATATTACAGCTACTTGAGTAAATATTGCGTGGTACAGTAAAGCTTCAGAGGACCTTTGTAAAAAAATATTGCGTTATATGTACCATAAGGACTTCAAAAAAAAAAAGGACACTCCAAATATTACAGAAAAACAGATACGATATGAAAGGCACGCTTATATTTATTGTATTGCAGCTTTTTTCCAAACATTTGCCTGGCAATTTTGTATATATAATTAGCAATAGTTTTTTCCAGAAGGCGGTCTATGTTTTAAACTGCCTGATCGAATAATTTTCCTTAAATTTATTGTTGTATTGGCCTATTCTATTAAAAAACTTATAAACATTTTACAGTGTTTCCACAATTTTGTTCCGGTTCCTGTTTTGTGTCGTTCATGACGTTGCTCGCCTCAGAAACTCGCTCCCAATAAAAGGAATAATAATCATAGACCTCACACTATTAGTACAGCGGTTTTTTTTACATCGACGTATGGTCCAAAGGCGTGTGCTCAGTTCGCGTCTTATCTTCTCACGTAGGCTAATAACGAGTTTTGGTGTCTCTGAAAAAAGACGTGCGTGACTGAACTGTTACTTCTGTAGTGACGTCGGCAGAAACTCTGTTGCTCGATTTGCCGTAACATCTAGAAATGACGTCCTTTAGCTGACACAGCTGAATTGTTAGGACTTATGTGATAGGTTCCATGTGATTCCTTCATCTGGTCTGTCTCCTTTTTTCACTATATCTTCGGCATCACTTCGTTTTGATGAAAGCCGAACAAGATTTTACGCCAGTGTGAACATGAGGTATGAATTTTTGATACTCGATCAACTGCAGGTGATAACTAATTTATCATATGACGCCTATGGACCACATACAGTTCCCAGTAGACTTCAGACCTGGTTACATCATACAAGCAGAACAATGATATATGGGACACACTGGCTCTGGCCAATCAATGTGCGAAGAAAAATTAATGTCAGATGTATTGTATGTGTTACCAGTAGGTTAAAACTAATCAATGTACAAAAACAGGACAAAAATCAGTAGAAAAATCAGATATATGATGGTATCACACAAGGAAATTCAAAAGAATTTTGTCTAAATATTTGAACACGACACCTGTAAGTTGGGTGAAGAATCAAAGCTACAGATTTGTACGTAGGGCGTGCTCGGTTCAGATTTGTAAGGGAAATATTACGTGTCCAGGCAAGATGATATAGTACCACAAATTAGATTTTGACCATTATAAATAAAATAATATAAAGTAGTTTCTTATTGTTATTTTCAATTTTAAATATATGCCTCGCAAAGTTACATACGAGTACAAACAGAAGTTCATACTACGACTGCTGCCTACCACGTTCTGCACGTTTCATTATTCATTAAGCATCCATCCAACCTACCATATACACTACAATAAATTTACTGGGACTTCAAAGAAAGCATAAATATGTAACTAAATATGCTGTACATAAATGCCAGAACACATTTCATTAAATTAAGAAACTTCTGAATAAAGCAACTGCAGGCGCTGCAGATATCTAGGTTATCGATGGAGTAACTAACTAACTAACTAACTAACTCCATGGAGCAGAGGCCTTCTTGAGAAGCTAACAGTTTCTCAGCTAGTCAAGAAATTCCCCGCATTTTATGGAACCCGAAGGTTCATTACCGCATTCACAAGAGCCCGCCACCTGTCCCTATCCTGAGCCAGATCAATCCAGTTCATGTCCTTCCATCCCACTTCCCGAATATCCATCTTAATATTATCCTCCCATCTACGCCTGGGTCTCCCAAGTGGTCGCCTTCCCTCGGGTCTCCCCACCAAAATCCGGTATGCACCTCTCTCCTCCCCCATACGTGCCACATGCCCCGCCCATCTCAGTCTTCTCGATTTGATTACCCGAATAATATTTGGTGATGAGTACAGGTCATTAAGTTCCTCGTTATGTAGTCTTCTCCACTCCCCTGTCGCCTCGTCCCTCTTAGGCCCAAATATCCTCCTCAGCACCCTATTCTCGAACACCCTCAGTCTTTGTTCCTCCCTCAGTGTGAGAGACCAAGTTTCGCATCCATACAGAACAACAGGTAAAATTATAGTTCTGTATACCCTAATCTTTGTGTTTTTGGATAGCAACCTCGAAGACAAAAGATTCTGCACCGAATGATAGCAAGCATTCCCCGACTTCAATCTGCTCTTAATTTCTTCATGAATGGAGTTTCGATTCGTTAGGGTTGCTCCCAAATATTTGAATTCTTCCACCCTTTCAAAGGATTTATTATCTATATTTATGTTGTGATTGTGTCGTGCATTCTGATTTCGAAACATGACCATGTACTTAGTTTTCTCAGCATTTACTTCTAGACCAATCTCCTTACTAGCAATAATTAAATCTTCTGCATTTTTCTTTATGCTATGTACGCTTCCGCCCAATATATTAACATCATCAGCATAAACCAGAAGCTGATGTGTACCATTCAATTTCAAGCCCTCCTGGTTTGCCTGAACCCTCCTAATGGCATATTCTAAAGCAAAGTTGAAAAGCAATGGCGACAGAGCATCTCCTTGTTTCAAGCCATTCTTAATAGGGAACGTGTCAGACAGATGTTTGCCTACCCGAACTCTGCTATATGTTTCACTTAGACACATTTTTATTAACCTTACTAGTTTCATGGGGATACCGAACTCAATGAGAATATTATACAAGACCTCCCTCCTAACTGAATCATAGGCTTTCTTGAAGTCTATAAATAGCTGATGCACTGCCTCATTGTATTCCCATTTTTTCTCAAGTATTTGGCGAATGCTGAATATATGATCAGTGGTTGACCTGTTACGTCGAAATCCACACTGATGATCCCCAATAATTTCCTCTGCATATGGAGTTAACCTTGACAAAAGGATGTTGGATAGAATTTTGTACGTAGTCGACAAAAGTGATATGCCTCGATAGTTATTGCAATCTGTCTTATCACCCTTCTTATAAATAGGCACAATGACCGACTCCTTCCATTCCTCAGGCAATTCCTCCTTATTCCAAATAGAAATAATAAGTTTATGGATTTCAGACCGAATAATCCTACCCCCTGCTTTAATCAATTCTGCTGGAATCTGATCAATACCTGGTGATTTGTGACTTTTTAGTTTTTCAATAGCCATCTCAACCTCAACCGCACTGGGCTCAGGCACTAGTGGCTTATCGATGGAGTATACTGCCTAAAATATGACTGACAGCTTTGGACAGAATATGATATGAAAGAAGGCATATATGAAATAAAATCCAGAAACTTGCAATATTATTTATAAATAAAACTCCAAATTAGAAAATATTTTACGATTAAGCCGAAGACATGTTTGTCCAGCCAATTATTGCTGTAAGCAATCAATTACTAAAATAATAGGAGAAATTTAACAAAAACCAGCACGTTCCTTCGTTGAACATCTCAAAGTAAAGTAACACGATTGAAAATCCTGTACTCCGTTACGCAATACACAGAATATCCCAAAGCCTTCTCTACTATAAAACCAGGATGCGGTTTTACGGTACACCCATAAACGTAATTCTGTTTACGCCCACAACAAAAGTACGGTATTCCCTGTCCGTATTTTCGCAAAACTTGTAAATAAACTGAAGAACTGTGTGCAGATCTCTTATACCAAATCTCACCCAGTTCGGACAATAAATATGGAAAGTATGGACAAATTTTTTACAGAAATCCTACACGGAGCTTCAAGAAAATCCGACGATCCGACGAACATACATTCCTGTGGCGCAAGCACCGAAATCGGGGCTAGGCCGCCTCATTGTTGAGGTTTATAGATCACACACAGTTAGAAACACACCCCGGTAGGACTCCTTTGATGAACGGCCAGTCGCAGAGGCTGAAACCTACACAACACACAAAAACACACGCTACAAAAATCCATGCCTTCAGCGGTATTCGAACCCGCAATCCCAGCAATGAAGCGGCTGCAGACCTACGGCGTAGACCGCACTTCCATCGGTATCGTCGACGAGCAGACTAGTCACTAAGTCACAAAGGGACACAGAGGCGTTCTTTTTTAATTCACACAGATTGCGTGCGAAAGACGTAAACTATTTTGTCAGGTGATAAGACAGTCAGTTACATAAATAACACTACGTACTCTGTCTGACGCACCATTCTTTTTCATTACCATCATCATCGCGAACGCTACATATTTCGATCAAGCCAATCATCACCAGGTGTTTAATTTATACAAAAAGTTAAAACACAATCTAAATTTAATGTGTTCCATGTCCGTGCACTAAAAAAACTTTAAACACCAACGAATGCACAAAGAGCTTTTTTCGTCAATTATAACACACTCTTACATGTTTCGACCCTGCTGGGTCATCTTCAGGGAGACTGTTGACTGTGCACAGTCAACAGCACATTCTCGCCTAACTGTATAGTGCAACCTCGTGTAACGACAACGGAAGGTTTCTCCCTGAAGATGACCCAGCAGGGTCGAAACATGTAAGAGTGTGTTATAATGGACGAAAAAACTCTTTGTGCATTCTTTGGTGTTTAAAGTTTTTTTGTACAATCTAAAGGTTTGCGAGATCTCATAAAGGATGTAAAATACAAATTACACTCGGTTTATAATTCTTGACGGTGTATCAACTAAAATAAACGGTGTGGTATACAACTTAAAACTTAAAAATTTGGCTTACTAGTTTCTAACTAAAAAGGGTTAAAATGTTAAAAAATATTCCACACTGTTCGTCTGATGCAAACAACTTGCATTCAAACGGAAGAAACAAATACATTGATGCGCTTTATTTTAATAATTAGGTCAGGACCAAGTACCTTTTTAACAACTAAATACTGAGCCCAGGTTTTCTTGGAAACCTAATTTTTTTATCAGCTGGTCAACTAACTCCTCGTCCTCCTTCATAACCGCTAGTTTATTACTGTGCTTTTAAAAATCCGTCACTGTACCGCACCCACATTTATCACTTCTCCCTCCTTGGTTCAGTCATCTTGACAATTTAAACGAAGCACTCAAAGAATTAGGTGCCTCAAACGCACTTTTCTTCCTGCCAAGCCTACACCTTTGCCTGCGACCGAACATTCTGCTCAGCGTTCCCTTCTCACAGATTTTCGGTCTATGCTTCACCTGTCATTATTGGTCATTAAATTGCCAGCTTCAGCTGCTTCCAGGTCGATTCAGATCCGACACTTCTTCATGCCTGGATCAGTGCAGAGCCTCAAAGCGAATTTCGCCACGTCTGCACATCTTCAAAAGCTGGTGAAACACATACAGCCGTTGAAGCCAGTCTAAGTTAAGCCTTATCTATAATATAAACAAGAAGTCCCTCGTAAATTCATAAAGCCTACTTTCTGACGCTCGCTTCCAGTAACGCTATTATTTTATTAATAACCTCTTACTAAGTAGTACAAGTTTATCAAACAACCACGAAATTAAGTTTAGCCTATGCGCGAAAATGTACCTTTCAGTTGTGTCATCTAGTCCTGTGCTTGTCTGCCTGTCTGGCTGCCCAGCCCTAATCTCTTCCGTATGTCTGCATGTAACAAATGTCAAACCGCTGACAGGAGCTTCAAAACATTAAACATTCGAGGGCTTTACTAAAATTTGATATTGAAAGTAACCAAGCATATTTTTAACCACGCATTTAGTAATAAGCAGAGTAACATATTATTCATGCCGTTTGTGATGTAAGGAAACAAGTTAGGAATTTCACGCACAGACTAAATATGCTGGAGCGTTTGGTCCTATTGTTTAACTGCCTCGTAAATTATAAGGTGTGAGAGAAAAGTTTATAGTAAAGTAAATGTCTGCTTCGCTTTTCCATACAAATTTGATAACATATTTTTCGCTCCGATACATACTTTGCGGGTTGCACTGATAGGCATGCAGACACACAACGTCCTCTTATCGGTTACTCTTGGTACATCACCGTGCTAGCGCGTATCAAGGAGTATCAGTGCAGCTTTCAAGTATCCAATTGTAGGGAAATTCTTTTGGCGGTTCTTTAGATGTTAGAAGTGGATCAAACGGACATAGTGACAGATATGAAAAATCCTACACGCGCGTTTGTGTCAATTTTCGATATTTAAGCGCCAAACACAAGGTCTTGAACTACCCTTCCCTTTAAAAGGATTCTCAGATTCTGTTGGCTTAGTTGTTTAACAAGACTTCCTTCTGAAGATAATTAGTGACGATCTGAGCTCGAATTTCCAAGACCTTATTTCATAATCTCTACTGTACAAGACAGTAATTAAGTAAACAACCCAAGAAGAGCAAATAACAGGCCTTCCTAAACGGTTTCTAACAGTATCGCTTATATATTGTTCATCTATTTGTTGGGCCATAGCGACTGACCCGTTGCTAAATTTACGTCGCTTTATAAAACGTGGTTGCCAGTATTTTATTACATACTGTCAGAAAAGTGCTCGTTATAGGCAGGATTGCCACTGGCTGGCTATTATTTTCCACGGACAATACAGGGAGAAGAAAACCAGTGGATGGCCACCACCGCCTCCGGATGTTATTTCTTTGGACTGAAGTTCGTCAAGGCAAAACTGAGTTCCGAGGAGACAAACTGCTTACGACTTTGTGAATGTCTTACCGAAAAAAGTGTTAGCATCTGCCAAAGAAATCCCAGATAACGAGCGTTGTTCCAACCAGATATATTTTCAAGAGTATGCACAGCACAGTGGGCAGAGGATTCAACTTCCCCATGGCCGGTCGGAGCCTACCGCAATCTACAAGTAAGTCTTCATGGGTTCCGACACTTAGAGGGGCCCCGGAAAGGCTGGTCAAATTTCAAATTTTGTCAAACATACTGTCATTTCATACTTATGCTTCACAAGTTATGTTCTATCTGGATTTCCAGTTGAAGACTACGCTTAGGCAGGGCCGCCAAATTTATTTTCACTTTAATCTAAAAAAGCCTTAAACCGACCCTGAATATCCGTTTATCATTTCTCTACCTCTACAAGCTGGAGAATAGGAGAAGGGGGTCAAGTGGAAGGTGTGGAAAAGGTTCATGCAACAGGAGTGTGCAGTGCTTGTCACAAACTGCTTCTGCTGTGTCGTGTTCGGTAATGAACATATTAATTACTTATTTAGTCCTTGACTTACAAATTAGTTATTCATAATTTGTTTCTTTAAGGAACCGCATCAAGAGAACAATCAAAGCAACGTTTACGAAATTTATACTATATAACCCGTGCATTTTCACATAAACTTGTTACCACCAACAAACGCACAACAGTAAATACACATACTGCGTATATTAACTCCAGAAATCCCTACATATTTTTCGATGATGGTGACAGTAACTTGTCGAAATATATGTAGGAGTTTTTGGAGTTAACAGAAGCGGTATATGTCTTCTTCTTCTTCTTCTTCTTCTTCTTCTTCTTCTTCTTCTTCTTCTCCTTCTTCTTTAGGGCCCGTCAGCTTATGCCCCGGATGCACCTCAGCCTTAGGCTTATTGTGCAGCCCTAAACACTCCATTCAGCACAGGCTCAGTAACCCTGTGCCTCTTATATAGAGGCAAAGGTCCCTTATCGAAGCTGAGCTTATATCTTTCGGTTCAGCAAACAGCTTCCCAAAGAAATTATAGCGCTGGCCAGCCAACGCCTCGCAGTAGCAAATAATATGTTGCACTGTTTCAGTCTCCACCCTGCAAAATCTGCAGGTTGGATCCCCATCAAACAGGCCCATAGTATACAGGTGCCTCCTCACAGGAGCGTGTCCCGTGAGGACCGCAACTGCCGTTTTTAGTTGATGTCTACTTAATTTGAGCAGGTCATCAGCTCTTCTCTTACATGGTCTTCCTATGAAAAGTTTGCCGTCTTTGTCCTGGCAAGTCTCTCCAGGCGTTGTAATGTTGACGCTCAGTCCAGTTCTTAACTGCTTCTCTTGCTGAACACCTAGGTATTCCAAGATCCAGCTCTGGACCAAGTAATATGTATTCACTATTGCGCATTTGTTGGTGCTAATACGTTTATAAATTTTACGAAGTACCTTCAGATTGAATGTGAAGGTAAAGTTGCCCCGATGCGCGATACGAAGGTATAGGGAAATTGAGGTATAACTCCACTCATTCTTAATATCGCCAACAGATGGAGGTGAGTGGTCTGCCTCACCCCCAGGTACCCACAGAATTGGAGGCTGGGTGGAGTTCACAGCCAGTGTGGAGGCTTCCGGGTAGACAAAAGTCTCCCACTCCTGTAGAAAACTGAGCCACGTTCTTTCGATTCTCCAGCCCGCAGCCTGATTCATTCACCGACCGCTCTCTCCGGGCGAAGCTACATCTGCCATACATGCGTGGCGTCATAAAATATCTAGCACACCTAGCCTAGCTGGACACATGATACCCAGAATACAGGCCCTACTTTCCTAGGTATAAACCGGGTTAGCTCAGTCGATATTGTCACTAGGCTGCGACCTGGAAATCGAGGAATCGCTGTTCATTTCTCGGCAGGGACAGAAGATTTTTCTTTCTGCTATGAGTCCAGACCGAAACCAAGGCCTATCCGTCCTACTGATCAGCTATCGGAGGCATTTTGCCCGCGGACGAAGAGGCCAGGAGAGAAACTGACTACTTATCTGCATCTAGAGTTGAGATTAATAATGAAACAAGCCTCCTATCGATGCCATCGTATGCCTGCAAGGCGTGGACAGAACGAACTTACCTTTTGCTTTTAATCTTGTATGATGCGAGAATTTTATAACAACGTGTATTTGACTGCAAGCAGTTACATTTTCATTTTTTTTTTGTTTCATATCCACTGTTTAATGCGAGTACCGGCAGACTCTGTCTGAAACTTCTTAACTTATTAAGGGGTCTAATTAAATCTGTGGGCTGTTAATTTTGCTGTACAACTGGTATAAAACCCACAGAAAATTAAAGGGGAAAATTACACATTTCCCATGTGTAATTAAAGTTTCCACAGCTAACCCTTGCACTTATCCACTATTGTACATTACAGCCCTTGAAAAGTAATGGAAATTAACAACTTCAATGAATATGCATACCTCATACTTTACTGGCGAAAGGCGGGACGGTAATACCGACTGACGCTTAAGTACGTGTTATTCACTCTTACCGTTGCTACCATGTGCTCTGGCTCGTCACTACTAACAACAATTCTGTTTACGACGTAATTATGGAATAAAACAGGATATCAGCCTTTTATATATAAGATTGTCAGAAGGGATTTACTATTTGTCCTTGCAAAATTCAGTTGTTGTTACATCGCCTAAAGAATCAGACAATATATAAATACTACCTTACACCAATTTTCTCGCAATGTATGTTGCGCGAGTAATGACGTTTCATTTTCGAAGCTGCGATCACGAAAGGAATTTTATCAGCAGATACCTTTATATGGAGCAGTAGGTCTTAAATCAAGGACCCACAATTTTTGTGAATACTTATACCAGAGGAAATCGTCGCTGTGTCATTATGATCTGTTTGCAGCCATAAAACAAAATACTGGCTGCTACCGATTTAAAGATGATCGCGAGGTGACAAAAAGTTATCACAAGATAGCTAGTAGCACAGGACACGCACTTCTATGCAGCATGGAAAAACCTCGTTCCATTACGTAACATATGTTTGAGTTGTGATGTGGAACAGCAGTACGATTAATTCTCAGGTGTTCATTACAGCTGAAAATAAAGAAGCTTTACATTTTAGACTTATTGTTCGACTGATTTTGCATGGCTTCAAGAATTTACGACAAATTTTTTCTGCTTGGCTCTCCATTGAGGCCGCGAAACAGCCACTTCGCGAGAGACCGTTGGTATGATAATTCTTTCCCCTCCTGTCAACGGTCTATCTTGCCTTTTGCGTGTCCCAACAGCGTGGGAAGAGCTTAACCACCGGTGACAAGGAGGACAGACACCTCGGTCCTATTCAGAAAAGCACGTTAAGTTTTCCTTGCAAACGCCTGTCTACAAGAAGCGTACTTCTGTCTTCTCTGCCGCTTCAAACTCGAAACAATGATAAATTCTAAAAGGTTTTGACAATGGTGTATAATAATGTGTGGTGATGGGCTTACGGGTTTTATCCATCGTCCGAGTGATGGAGGCTACCTCTGCCTAAGAGGCCCAACAGAGTAGGTGTTCTTCTCTTCTCGCCCTCCATTCACCTGAGGATGGAAGCAGAGCCAGCTTCCGAAAAGTTGTGATTTTAATTTTTTAATATTTTTAATATTTTACTCTTCGGACGATGGATCAAGGCCACAAACCCGTCATCGAAACAATTATTTCCGTCAATTTTGATTAATGAAGAATGCGCGCTAACCCAATGCACTACTCACGCTTCCGTCCTAATTTATGTAACAGCACCAACTGCCAAGCCTCCAGATTAGATCCCTCCACCTTGGGATGGCTCAGGCCGGGGTTGAACCCAATAGTTCCCGGTCACAACCAGCTCTCCAAAACGGTAACTTGACCTTCATATTTCGTAAGTGTAGGAAATTTCCATGCAAGCTGCTTAACTATCAGCTGTCTGACGACAAGCATCTATGTTACGTAAATACGAACTGTGACACAGCGCAGCGCCACCCTCACTTAATGTCTGTCCATGGAAGTCTGCAAAGACAACTTGCACATCAGAAAGTATTTCTATTTATTGCCATATTTGATTTTTTTTTGGCGCAACACACCCTAGCAGGCCAAGGCCTCCTCTATTTCGATGCTTTACGATCACACTCAGACACACATCACACTCGGTATGACTCCTCTGGAAAAGTGATCAGCCAGACGCCCAGACCTCTACTTGACAACACACAACGCTCACAAGAGATAGACATCCATGACCCCAGCGGGATTCGACCCCGTAATCCCTGCATGCCAGCTGCTCCAGGTCCACGCCTTAGACCACGGGCCACTGGGATCGGCGCCACCCTTGATACACTGCCGCAAATTGCGCTGGAAAAACAGTGGCCCTAGACCGGAGTTGGCACGTACAAGCGATTATTAAAGGTTCATATGCATTGTAGTTCAGCGCCTTACAAGTGCTTAGCTTAGGAACAGACTGAAATATGGGAGGGTTTTCATCTAAACGTTTGGAACACTGAAACAGGGCTGTTGACATATTTACGTGAAGCGTATCAAAACCGGGAACTATTAACGCTTAAAGTGCAATAGGAAGAAATACGGGTGCTATCAGGACGGGTATATGAAAATTTACGCAATAAATAGGAACATAGTGAAGCTTTAAACTTGTCAGAATGTTTCAGCAGTATTTAGCAAGTAGGTCAAGGGGAATTTAGCCATGTACAATACAACGTAATTTCCTCGCTTAATTATTCATATAGGCCTATGTATACCAGTACGTGGTCCGATATAACTTCTAATGTTCAACACTTTAAAGCATAATGGTTACTAAATGTACTGCCACATTTTATCACTGGAATTCTGCACTTTGTTCCCGCTGTGTGAGGGTTCCGCAAGATTTCTACAATAAATATCCATTATGTACCTGCACAGAATTAACAGATTGTTCCTTCGAATTCAAGAAAAAACGGTTCTATACAAGACAGGAATTAAAACTTACGTATAATGAAGATTGGTCGCTAAAATATTAATGACGAAATGGCAGAATTATTTACACATCATGCACACGACGCATTCATTCCTCTAGGTCACTGTTTCCAAAACCTTTTTCTCGCGGACCCCTTTTGGTGGGAAGTTTTGTAACCATTCAATTGAGTCGAAAAATAACCAAGGATCCTCACATCCTTGCTCACCTAAATATAGCGTCTCGATGACAGGTATTCAAAACTAAAAATTTACGCCTCAAAACTGATTTGAGGTAGCTACCTGCAGCATACGTAAAAAAGCATTGCATGCTTTGACCTTAATTACACTGACTGTCGCTCGCTTCCTGTGTACAGGGGGTTTCTTAATTAGATATGCTAACCTTCATACGAGAGAGACATCGTCAATTAAAGAAGTTCGGCGATTATTTTTAACACAACATTATTAGTTTAATTAAAGAAAAAATGAGTAAATGTATATATAAGTACAAAACCGTCAGATAGCCAACAATATACGTTTATTATTACATATAGATTAAAAACAGAGCAACTAGTTTCGGCCGCATTCGGCCATCATCAGGGTCAAATTCAAAAACTAGTATTAGCAAAAACTGTACATGAATGAAAGGAAGTGAAGGCCTTCACTTTACAGCATAAAATGTGACATATATTACCCATTATACTGTATTACGCCAATATATGTCACATTTTATACTGTAAAGTGAAGGCCTTCACTTCCGTTCACTCATGTACAGTTTTTGCTAATACTAGTTTTTGTTTTTGAGCGTGATGATGGCCTAATGCGGCCGAAACTTGTTGCTCTGTTTTTAATCTATATATAATAATAAACATATATTGTTGGCTATGTGACGGTTTTGTACTTATATATACATTTGAATATATGCCAACTGGGACAATGAACACCAAAAAAAAAAAAAGTAAACTTAAAAGTAGCCATTAAAGAAATATATCTACGGATTCCCAGGGGAGCTGGGACCCGCGGAGCACACTTTGGGAACCACTGCTCTAGACTCTATAATGCGGTGCGGATATAAACTATTTACAAACTAGACACTGCAGGCACTAAAGGTTTTAATTTCAGTAACTTTGTATTTTGCGAACACTGCACTCACGTTTCTTGAATGACTCAGAACGAAAAGAAAAATTATATCTCCAAAGAACCCTAACAGATGAGATCTGCGCACTTACGGGATATTACGCAGCGTCGAACGGTAAAAGACTACCACTGGACGCTGCGTAATAGCCCAGAGGAGCGCAGATCTCATCAGCATCGCGGCGGAGGCCTGAAATCACGGACCTTAACAGATTTGTCATTATAACACAGGAAATATTCTGCCTGATGTAGGAACTGCATAATTAAATATAATTTATATTAATTTATTCATTGCAGCATTAAAATCGGATTTTCCTTTAACTTCAAATCAGGAAAGTACGTCAAAAGAGAAAACCGGAAGCATACTACGGATTTCGACACGTGCTGAAGGTCAATGCCACTCCACTTCCACTTTGCACAGCACGCAATCTGGAGCAGTCCATATCCAGTCTCTTAAGATCCACAATATGCCATCCGTCTAAATGCTTCCCTCAGATAACTGCTGTGGCCAGTCAGGCTCTTCCTGAAACATCTGCACGTAGCACGGCCAACAGGAACCGAACATAAAATTGGCTTTACACTTGGCTGCCTTCCTCCACCACTTCTAATGAACAGGACATTCTCTAGCGTCAAGATCCCAAGCCCACTGCTGTGTGCAGATGCCATGATAATTCCACTACTGCCGTTCATTACCAATATCAGATGCAGCACTAACCGTCACGCGTCTCAATTGTGTGTGGAGTCCATTAAAATGCATCTCCAAAGAGAAGGGGTGAATCGTCGAATATTTTATCAGAAAGAAAATAAAGTTAAATTTCATAATATGCGAAAGAATATTCAAGTTTTCATCACAAAATGGTACAGAAAGTGTCAGTATAGCGTGTATACCACCTAACAGGGCTCAAGACATTTTTATAAACGGGAAACATATTAATTTGTGCACGATACATACATTAACATGTTTTGTATGACGTCAGCCTAATCTCTCATCATTTTCTTCCCAGTATGTTTTATACTTTATGAAAGAGTGCAACCCAAGTGAAACAATACAATTTTTCCTAGTGGTTAAAAACTGCATACAGAGACTGTTCGACATCCCTTCTTTGTTGTTACGGCAACCTTAATATTATGTTGATATATTTATGGCAGTAGTTTTGAATAACTTAATTGAAACTCAACACCACAGAACTGCCAATCACAGCCCTTTAATTCACGTCATTCATTCTCTTTGATTTTGTATTAGCGAAGCGAAACAAAAATAACTTAATTTGTTAAACGCGAATGAGAGAAAATAATTTTGCATCATCGACCAAATATTTAACTGAATAATATACCACAGATTTTTAAGAGCGATGCCACCGGTTGGATTTAGATAAATCTTTTAAACTCGCATCCTTTTTAAAGTCAAAGGATTGTGCAGGAAGCGTTCTCCTGTAGTTTAAAAGTGTGACAAAAATTAAATTTCATTTCCGATGTGCTGTGTCGTGCGCAAACGGCTTTACCAAATAAACGAATTAAATGAATATTCTTTAAAACCGTAACCGATTTTCCTCATAACAAGGTTCAGAATTTCTAATTTCTACAAACTCCCAATCTCATAATTCCCTACACAAAGCACAGGCAACCCCAGCTTTACAGTGATCATCCGACCCAGAAAGCTGACCTTCACTTCAACTAGTTATAGAAATTCTTTCGTCATCTCCCACTGACAAAACCAGCGTACACTAGAAAGGTGAATCGAGTAATGTTTATTGTGAGAATAATATAGACACATAAATGGGACAGCTATAGTATAAAATGCAGAGTATCTGTAGTACAGTAATAGTTACATATAGTGGCCACTATAAAGTTTTAATGGTAGATGTCAACTGACATGCTATACAATGCAATATATGATATTTGTATGAGTGGGGAAGCAAGTCAATAAAATTATGAAATAATGTAAGAACAGTGAAAAGGAGAATCTTCAACAATAAAACTCCCATCGCGGTTTAATAGCAAGTTAAAAGAATTCTTACTAACAATGACGGAATCATGGCGAAGAAACACCTACACCTTTTGCTGTGCAGAACTATATGCTCTCAGATATAAAACCGCTGCTGAAATTTCCAGTTTCTCTCTTGTATTTTAATGCTTGCACACAGTTGTGCACGGCATTCCGTCAATCGGTAAAGGTAATCAGCTAAGGCGCATATGCACAAGGCCTTCGTAATAAAAGCTACAGATTTAAATAGGAAAGTTTTTAGAACCATTCATAATACGAGAGTGAAGAAGACGTAACACATACAGACATGAAAGATTTTTCTTGGGTGGAAATCTTCTTAATGTGAAAACTTCTATCTATCATTACTTGCTGCAAGTCACACAAAAAGACAAATGTACAATAGAAGGTAACACGTTGTCGTCAACACTACTAATCAGAACTTCGATTTCTGTCCGTTACTCTTTAACTTTGAAGCACTCAATGCAACGTCTCCGCACAAGGCGAACTTTTAGCTGGACTTTGTACATGAACACTTCAGACCGTGAGCAATGCTTTCCCCTAACATTAATCCCTGCAGTTACTTCTGTAGAAACTTCCAAACGACAGCGTTGCCCGTGACAATGTGGCAGGGGCTTGTCTTAACGACTGTATGGCCATGAGCTAGCCATAAAGCAGTTTTACACCACAGAAACAGGGAGGTTCCAGAGCACAGGCGCCTGCAGAGGGCTTCTCACTGCGGAGGCGCTGTACGCGTACCGTGCAGTCCACGCTGGACTTGTGGTGCAAAATGCGACGGTTGAACTCGGCATGTCCCCAACATTCATCACTCCATGAATGCTCCGTATCCAATCATCCGGGCAACAGGCTACAGGCCCTTTAGAGGGCGCAGTTCCACGGAGAGGTACACACACCACAGCACGACTAAAGAGCAAATAAGGCTGATTCGGTTGCCGAAGTTTGGATTCGTATAAAATATTTTGAGCGTAATGTATAGGGACTAACACTTCTATAGTCACTTTGGTGAAATTGTTGTGCTAAATCAAAACACTTGTTTAATTTTGAACGTCAAGTGTTAAACAAGAGACACAGATTTGTGCTGTACCATATCATTAGTCTTACAAAAAGAACATGGAATAGTGCTGTACTGTACAATCTAAGTACTAAATGTGGCTTTTAAAAATGTTCAAAATCTTGGGAACCTTTGATTGGATGTATTCCCTTATACTACACTTTTAGCAATGCATATGTTCATGATTAAGGTTATAACATGGAATTACCTTACGCAGTATAAGATTCACAGTTTAGTGAAAAGTTTGGCCATTTACATTGCCAGGAAACAAATCACTCAACATATATCTACCATGCACAGAAAAGTATAATTATCTCATATACACCGACGTTTTGTGGTAATGAACTTAAAAGCGACCGCCATGCATTTGAATTCTAAAGCACAGTTTAACCGCATGAGCAAACACTTGACAGAAGAAAATCAGCGGCATCTCAAGCCATTTCATTTCAACCCAAAACCAGTGACATCCATCATGCAGTCCTATTTCGCAAGACAGAAGTCCAACATCTGCCTATGAATTTTCTTTTTCCTTGGAGCCCACAGTTCACTGTCGTTGCGTTATATTCCATAAAGTTTGAAAGAAAGTGCTGATACTTTAAGAACTGCTTTAACGTGTGAAATATAGTGGCTAGACATGTGTTTGAAAACTTTGTCTTAAAGATGAACGACGTCAGGCGACTCGAGTTGAGGTTTCAATGGTTATTTTTAATGTATGGAAAGATAGTCGCATTTAGATGGTTCTCTTACTGAAATTTCATTGCCGTGCGCACACGCGTACGCCGCTGGCTGCTTCCTTGGGCCATATAAACCCAGCCTTCCCATCTAAACTCAATTTCCGACAGTTACTTGCTTCCTGCAGGTTTTTCTCTCTAAAATTCTGTGTGCATATCTCATCTTTTCAGTGCATGTAACATACTACCACCCACTACATTCTGCTAGATTGGGTTCTATTAATATCATCTGATAAACAATAAAGTTCGCTCCATGCAATTTTCTCCAGCTTCCTATCACTTCCTCCGCCTTAGGTCCACATATCCTCAAAATTCTCTCCTTAATAAAGCACAGTTTATATTATCCTCTCAGGTCTAAGTAGAACTTTAACAGTTATACAATTCACAGCGTCAGTGGTGGAATGGTTTGGGAGTGCTGAATTTGAAAGCGTTTCGAAGGAAACGGTCGTAGCCTAATGGAAGTTGAGAATCATTACTTTATCTGACAATCTGCATCATGAAAGGCACCGCAGCTATCACCACTATTTCAATTTTCCATGAATAGGGTCCACACTTTTCATTTCAATACAACGAGGTTAATATTGGGCTTTTATTCGCTGTATTTGAAAAAGACGCTGGACGTAACTGCATAGGCTCAGAGACAAGCATCGCACAAAAAATCCGTTGTCAATTACAAGCAGAGTGTCTGCTGGTAAGATTTAATATATTGCGTCCTGAAGGTTTTTATTCAGATCGCCTTCAGTGCGAGGGTTGTTACTGTACCCTCTACCCGGTAACGTGATCCACAGGTAAAGTAGCACGGGTTGCGATCTCACAAATGAGGGGCCACAATCCCCTGCTTATTATTTTGTCATCAAAAGCACTCCTAAACAACGTACAGAACTTAATTTAAAAACATCATGGTACAAATATTGTCATAATACTTATAATATACATGCGACTTTATTTTTCAACAAAAAACTGGCCCGATAACCCTAGTGCAAATTTTACTTACAACGGATATTACTGGATCAAACGCTTAGCAATAACCTTCGCGTTGAATACGAACCGAAAGAAAGCATCGTGAATGACATATTGTGCTGAAACCGTACGATTTCTAATTGAATTTCAAGCCCTGCTATGATATTGCAAATAATGAACCTCTTCTGTGAGTCCTAGAATGGTTTGCGGTAACCAAATATATGCTCAAAATGATTTTAAAATATGTGTAATATATCGGCGTGAATTTATGTTCTGAAAAAAGGCCCAATAAACCTAGCTGCACACGTAGCACACCACACACCCCGTCACATTGGCATTTCGTGAATTAAAATGGGAAAAATGCAGTCCTCTGGGTTCACGGATCCACTGCATTTACGCCAAGTTTCACCTCAAAAGAGACAGTATGGAGCCAGTTTCTTCATCATGTGTGCCAAGTAAGTACCAGCTATCAACATTCAATCTTCCTTCATGATCTGTGTCTAGAGTTTACGAACCATTGTTGTCTCACAAGGATTCAACACGCACATGTGTTCTGCCTGCCTAAACTGGAACCTATTCCACGAAAACTCTTCACACATTTACAAATTTATGTCCGAATTTACACGACAATTCCTCTGGCAGTTCTGTGTATGTCACAGAAAAAGCATGTGGGGACTACCAACTAACTTATCCTCTTACCGTGAAAGAGAAGGGAATTTAGCTGGTGTGTGGGCACGTGTCTACAATATAACTGACTGAACGGGATGCGGGTATCAATGTTTGTCAGACGCTTTTCACGCCCTTTCCTAAGGAAATGGAGTAAAATAAAAAACTTTAGTTAAGAAAACAACTCTAACGGTCGAGGTTCGAAGCAGGCACCTCACGACTATAACTCTACAGTGTTACCGCTTCACTAATTTGGTTTGTCAACATCTCTGTTTTTCATGGATTTAAAACGAGAAGATAGCGATATAATTTAATATTTTCGTGTAACAATGTTCCCTATAGGCACAAGGAGGCAACAACTCCCAGTAATGATGACGGGTGATCCGACTGGACACCTGCAGGGGCACTAAGCTGCTCCCTGATGGGGGCTCCCTGTCGCGTCCCAGCGTGAAACGTACCGAGAAGTGCAACTGCGCCTGGCTCCGCCATAAATTGGTCACTGTGACAAGCGAAACTCTTTGCATGTCCTTGGCAATGCCTTACTGTCGATACTCACTGTAAATAAAATGCCGGTGACCTGTATAAGGGCAGAAAGTAAATTATTTGATTACACCTTCACCTGCAGAATGTTTCAAGATATCAGCTTTCATATTACATGCTTCCTGGACATATGTAAGAGCCAGTTTCTTTTTCAGCTCTTATAAACCAGAGGTTTTGAGTCTTTAAAAACATAATTTGTACGGCAGCAGTGAGTTTTGTGCGTAATGTTATTTATCTGTCGCATAGTGTAGACAGACACAGGCAAGAGTATACACGTCTACACATATTTAATCACCATACAATGTATAAAACAACTAAGGTGTGAAACATTCAAATGGCACTACCAGCCACGCTGAAAATCTTAAATAAAATTTATCTCCCAAGGAATAAGAAATAAAATACTGCTTTGTCGGACGCAAATTCTCTGCCCTATAATGTCCTGGGGTTTTGAAACACGTCCCACACGTCTTTACTCCTGAGACATGCAAAGACCGAAAACAAAATTCACTAGTTTTCTTTATAGTTAGTTGTCCGACCAGAAAATTTAGGGACGAATAACGGAGACAGAAACAGGTACATTTATGAAAATTGTCAATACAATTGATAACAAAAGCAAACAAGACATTAATTTAACATTTAAATCTATGTGTACTATATATAACTGGTAATATGTGTAGTTCTAGTAGTGTGTTTGCCAGTAAAAATGCCGGACTGCCACATAAAAGGCAATAAAAGAGACTTTTTTTCCTAATAAAATAAAAACTGTTCGTCATGGAAAGAAAAACAGTGCCCACTTAATATAAGTTTACTTTAAAAATATGTAATATAACTGTCTCAATAATATCGCTCCAATATATTATTCGGGAACGAATCATTACCATAAAACATTTAAAATTAATTTTAGATGATTTATTTACACTTATCCATATTCAAAACGTACATACACCGTGACACTATAGGAAATAACACTGTGAACTTCTTAAGACAACATCACATAAGATATGCTACTGTGCGCATATCCGAATCGGCCAAATCTACTTTTACTTTGCTATAGGTTGTGACTTCACTCAAAAAACAATCGCTTTAATACATCAAAATTTGCATAATGTAATAAATTATTCTGTGGAAGGCCTTTGTGAAATACTGTCCAGAGATGCATTACCGCCGTGCCGGCCTGTTACGTACGTGGAAACTCTGAATGGTAAATACTTCACGAGCGGTAGTCTGGACTTGCCGCTTCTCAGACTCTAACGTTGTATGTTACAGTATCGTACCTGCATTACGGATAAAAGACGATCTGTCAAAGTCTGCCTGCTTTAGAACAGCCGATAAAACGCTTGTGTATACAACTATATATAATACACCTGAAGGCATATTACATGTTAGAAGAAAACAAAAGTTTGATGCACACAGAATGGGTAAGTAGTCTACAGCAAGAAACTGTACGTCCACAGAGGGGAATTTTAAAGCAGAAGCTTTTTCCACGTTTGGCCTGCAAACCCGCATTGCTTTTCTTTAAAAACGAATTGTGTCCTGCAGTATTTAAAGTTTAAATCCCAGTTTTACCACTTTCATTTACCCAATTAAAGTTCGTGTTCTTGAATCAAGGATTATGCGGGGCTTCAGCCGCAGCATGGAAACAACGCAGTTAGAAATGCTTGTCCAACTCGCGGCCCGCGGACACATTTTTAAGTTATGTATACAACGTAAAGAGTTACACAATAATTTAGGCGGGCTAGGTATTCCACTTATTGCGGCTTTTATACGTGCGGCCAGTAAATCAGCTAACAATGAAGAATGTGGCCCTTTGCCTAATAAGGTTAGATGCTCCGAAGTTACATGTTATTTACCACATTCCTGTCAAGGAATTTCTGAAAATGAGTATCAGTTTTAATCAAATCAACAAGGACATTTATACATATGGAGAAACTGATTACAGTAACTTGTCCCCCTCATTTATACATATGGAGAAACTGATTACACTAACTTGTCCCCCTCATTTATACATATGGAGAAACTGATTACACTAACTTGTCCCCCTCATTTATACATATGGAGAAACTGATTACACTAACTTGTCCCCCTCATTATACATATGGAGAAACTGATTACACTAACTTGTCCCCCTCATTATACATATGGAGAAACTGATTACACTAACTTGTCCCCCTCATTATACATATGGAGAAACTGATTACACTAACTTGTCCCCCTTATTATACATATGGAGAAACTGATTACACTAACTTGTCCCCCTCATCATTCTTGATCAAATTCCGAAAGTTCTTCAGGTGCCCACTTTTATAATTTTTTTGTACCGTACTTTCGGTTTCATGTTTGACAGGACGCCCACATTTCTTGTCATGAATCGGTGTGCAACACATCAAGTAATGAATCATTTCAGGTGGCACAGTAAGTGACGCATTGCTACAACGTACACATCTCAAGGCAAAGCAACACTGCGGAGACGCTACATGGATCATAATAAACAGGCTGTGTCATTTGTAAGGAACGTGTAATAAAAAGCGCCTATTCATGGAATTTAACATACTACGTGGCGTGCTGGTGATTTATTGTTACTTTCCGCCTTTAAGAGTGTCAGGGAAGCAACAGCGGAAAGCTAACCTTAGCTTCGTCTCTCCGCGTGCAAGAAGTATACTGCCACTGTACGTCTTTTCGCGAAATTCTTTGGTGGGCCATTTTGCTGCAATTTGTCGACATCTTCAATTTTGGCTGAAATCGGAATAAAACAGCACACACTTTACTTTAAGACTTACGTGCATTTTGACTAATTTGTTTACCAAGGATACCATTGTTCTGGGGTTGCTGTGCTTACCCTTGTCGCCACGCCTACCACAGTTCTAGGGTTACGCATAACTAAGTGTATGACAGCACTTTTATTTTCAGTTCTCCTCAGTATCCAAAAGGTAAAGGAAAACAAATCCGTGTACAAGCCTGGAGAGGCCCAGAGGGTTCCAGAAAGTTGTTGCTCCCAGATTTCAAGACAATCGGCACATGAAAGTGGTAAGTCTTCAGCCCTACTCACAGGCCACCTTTGTGCCCAAGGAGACAAACCTGGTACTCATTTATGTTAGAGGCTAAGTCGACCCCAGTGCCATAGTTCGGCCGGAAGGATTATGACAAAGAAAAATTCCAATGACGCCGTCGGGAATCTGACCCTTGACCTTCCGGCTTGTAGAGCACTGCCTCAAACAACTGCGCCACCTATTGCAGTGTTAAGTGCCTTTTATTTGATCACAATAAGGGCCTCAGGATGGCGTAATAAGCCGACATATGTAGCCTATTTTATCCTGCTATGCCTAGGCGTATCTGTAAGAGTGCTGCCTTGTTTGAACGTATCCTGGATTCGCCCGCTTTTGTTACTGTTAAAATTAGTGTTAAGAGTATGATGAGTAGGCTATGGAGCATGGTTGCATGATGACGGGAAGAGCAAAAGTGCTTGCAGAAAAATCCTGTCCTAGTGCCACTTGCTTCACCACAAACCGGAATCGGGACAGACCTTCCGTGGTGACAGAGTAGCGACTGAATGTCTGAGGCACGGCACTGCCTTAAATCTTAAACTTCTTGTGAATTATATACAAAACTTTAGTTCCTGCCACCCCCGTTACAAAAAAAAAGACCCTTAAAATGTGCAGAGAACTAGTCGATGTCTATTTTCGCAATATAAAATCTGTGACAAAAAGCTGGCTTTATAATTTTAGTGCATATGGTGCTATACAGAAGGATCTAACACATGTGTTTTCAAGAGTGAAGAATGTTTCTTAAAGGGGAACTTTCCACCTTTAGATGTGATGGCTAATTCTGAATCTAGAACAAGGAGGCTACGCAAATGAAGCTGAACTTATCACTTAAGTAAACAAATGCGGATTTCCAGAGTTTAAAGCAACCTTGAAATTTATGTGCTGAGAAACAAGCCCTTGAGATCGCGATGTAGGACCTGAATTTACGGAAAATCGGAGAAATTAAATCAGAGACCCTGGACTTTCCTCAACACGGTTACATTTCCCTTGGACAGCTGCTCCTGAATGAGGAGTCCATATATTCCTACGAAATGTCTGTTACTATTTACCAGTATACAAGGCGTGAGACCCAGAAGACTTGTATCATCATCCACATCGCCCTGAGAACATAAAGCCTCGCGATATTTTAAGCCACATGACGTGCCAGTCTACTTCTTAGCTGTTCCGAAATATCTTACACACGTGTCTGTGCTCTGTGTGTGTAAATCACCCCAGACTCTAAATGATGAGGCGACTGACGTCTTGTCTCATCTAACATCAGTAAGCCTACGGAGAGTGTCACGAGATAAGTAACAAATGTTGTCATGTGTCGTGGGTGAGCAGACTGGAACTGTCACGCTATGTGTTTTACTCTACTTAAAATGTAAAAAGACATAACAAAAATATATAAACGCAAATCACAAAATTACATGACAAAACTTGAAATTGGACTGGAATAGGGTTTGTATGTTCCGACGGGTCCCATGTTCTGACATGAATACACGTCTTGAGCTAGCGCAGCCTGAAGGAGATGATACAGTAGACTTTCCATTTGAAGTTCGAATTAATCTTGAATTATTCTAAAAGATTTAGCTCGTACTGCATAATAAACAGGCCTCTTTTCTCATCTCGGCTATAAAAACCAAACAGCTGATTGTATAAGGAAAAATTATCTCTGTTTGTTCCCAGACACAAAAGAACACATTAATCCACTCTGTGGGCAGATCATAGAATTTCTGAATGTTAAATCTTGAGTTACTAAAGCAACCACAAGGCCTTAAGGGGTTAAAATGTCAAAAGTACAAAAATTAGAATAAAACAAAACACATTAAAGGCAATGCAAATTTACCTTACGAACGTCTTTTGTCCTGCAGTCTAAAAGCTGTCTTGAACAAACCTCTGCCGGTAGCAATACAGGTTTTGGACTAACACACATATTTTAACTTTAATTTAATACACAGAGGTAGAGGCAAAACTGTCCCTGCCCACGTCATTAACGCATATAGGGGGAGCAGAAGTACGGCTCCCCTCATTCTTACCCTTGATACTAGATGGAGGTTACGGGTCAGTTTAACTCGTCGGTCGCTTTAAACCTACAGGAAAGAAAGCCGGTACGCAACGAATAGGAGGCTAGGTGGGCCCCAGAACCGAACTGGACGATTTTGGAGAACAGAAAATCTCTTGCCCCTTCCGGGATTCGAACCCTGGACCATCCAGCCCGCAGCAAGGCGCTACACCTGCTACGCTATCTCGGCTGTATTACAGACATGCCGAAATAACAACGGATGATTTCTCACGCCGAAGTTATATAAATATTTTGGCGCACTGCATTTAGGAATATTCGCCAATAACATGCCAGTAATGCTACTTTGATTGCAATGTGAAGCACCATCAGATCTGTTTTACACACACACCGCAGTTTATCTGTAGTCACAGCTAGTGCGACCACAAGATAGCGATGCTGTTGATTCAGGGTGAATTCAGAGTACTGTGTTTATATTGCATCACTCCTACTGTACGAGGCGCCAGCCTGTGATATACATTCGTCGCGTCGTTATGTGTGCCTGTGTAAGTCCGAAATTAATAACGTTTGGATTCAAGCTATAGAGGCCGAGATAATGGAAGCATCATTAAATAAACCACAAATAATATGGTTTGTGATTGGTGAATAAAATTTGTAGGATTAGATTTTATCCACATACGTACGAAATGATAGCTCCACATCTGGTAATATGCCATCTGAAGGATGAAGATGTAAATTTATTCACTGTTTTAACGTATGAAAGGGCAGAATTTGGAAGAAAGGGTGCCACAGGACCGACAAATGAAAGCTGCATGAAAGAAACTGGGAATGAATACGGCAGGATTTCTACGGTAGGAGAGAAAATTGCACCGCTTACTTTGGAGTCCTGAAATGGCATGCAGTAATATACCTTAACGAAACTTGAAACTTTTTCTTTGAGTCTGTTTGTGGAACGCAAAGCACAGAGAAGGCAGCCGTACTGAAACTTTCTTTTAGCTTTCGATCTGGTATGGAGATCGATCACAAATATTTCTACACTTCGTAAAAGCTATATTCTTCGGTAAGTTAACAATCAAATGGCAAAGGTGTAAAACACAGAGATTATAAACAAATAGTTTATTGCATGAAGCACTGGAAAAATGTAAATCAGGTAACAACGACAAAAGTAAAAGATTCATAGAACTGTAATCTATGAAATAGGAAAGTAGGCATTAGGCGCTCCACTGGGATCTCCTTGCTGTGTCCTAAACTCTAAATCACGTTCAGGAAACAGACTGCTCTCCCAGATATCTGGATTATCGGGAGGAAGAGGAGAGAGAATGAAAGAGGTTAAATGAAGAAAGAAACGACGGGAGTAATGCCTGAGGGAAACTGTATGTTGTTTCCAGGGGGATGGTGCTGCATTTAATATGAGGCTGCATAAGACATTTCAAGTAATCCCACCGAGAACCAAAAACCCGATCGCCGTGTTTCTCCTTTACATTTCAGGTTACCGCCCATGTAACGGGAAGACAAGCTGTCCTTCCATTTGCACTCAAGCTGACTACTCGTGTCTCCATTCTTCTGAGTGAATGGCATCCGACATTTCGAGACAATTTTTCGGCTAACAAGATGTGAAGACACGGGTAAAGTTCGCAAGTAAATTCTATTATGACTAAGTTTCTGCACCGATTTGTTGGTGCTGTTGTTGTTGCTGCTGCTGCAGCCGCCGCCGCCGCCGCTGCTACTGCTATCTGTATTGCCATTCGGGGCCCGGCTCCCTGTTAAGGAAACGAAGTTTGCCTGCTCTTCAAAGCGTTTATACTGACCACCTTCCTATTCAATGCGTACAGATGTCTCGTCCTCGAGACAGAACGGCTGAGGCGTTAAACTGACCACTTAAACCAAATCGTACCCACGTTAAGAATGTGTGATCCCTTATATCCACCCCCCTCCCCCCGCACACGTCTTTATGGCTTACACAGGTGCTACTGCTGCTATCCAGCACATAAGCCAGGACAACTGAGTGAAGTCAGGTTACAGCGGTACTGTGTCCGCCGGGTATCTATACACTTGCCATTACGTCCAAAACATTCACACATCAACCGACTTACGCAGTTAATAAAATACTCCTACATGTTTCGGCACCGGGCTGCTATCATCAGGGAGTTATTCAGAGCAAAGGAGTACAAGGCCAACAGCTATTCTAGGTACTGCGTCTCGCTTATTAAAATGATTAAACTATCAAAATTCTAAAATATATAAGGTTAACAATCACAAAATTACAACGTTGTAAATTTAAAACTTTTAAAGTGAGCCGTTCCAGATAGAAGTTTCCAGTTGTTTACACTCTGTATGCTGCACGTATATAAATATCTGTCTTGATCTATACGATCCCAGGAGATCTCGTCCTGACACAGCGTGTGAAATGCGTCGTGTCAAGCGGTGTGTTCTGCCTAAGTTAGGGGATGTATTAATTACAAGAATACGCACGGCACGAATAACAAAAAGTCCCGCCTACTCCATATATTTGTGACTCAATGTGTGGTAAGAAGCAAAATATTTTGTAGCTGTGTAAGAGCGTCAAGTTTTTAATGCCGATGTGGCCCTGCCATGGCTCAGGCTGTTATACGCCGGCCTCTCAACGCGGACGATCGGTTTCAATCCCAGATCAGTCCATGTGGGATTCGTGAGGGACAAGGTGGCACTGCGACAGGTTTTTTCCCCGAGTACTTCGGTCTTCCCTGGCAGTTTCATTCCACCCGTGCTCCATTACCTGGACAAACGGAAAAAGCGTACTCATCTTCACCACAGGGTTAAACAATAAGCCTCAAGGCTGCAATGCATCCGTTGCATCTACCGCGGGGCCCTTCTCCACCCCAAAAAAAATGCCGATGTACGTAATGAGCATGTTAATTGGAAACATGCTCTCTTTGTAATGCCCTGCTTTAAGTTTTGCACGAAGGGAAGAGTACCAGTTTTGTCTGCAAGGGGCAACACAGCGTGACCCCGTAGAGTTACGTTTTTCTGCGTAACACAAATGGCATTGGCAGAATGGTTAACAAGGCCTGGTATTAAAGCTGTACCTTACTTTGAATAACGTGGCGGATATTGCAGTGCGCGTCTCACTTCTCCGACCCAACTGTGACAGGCAATAACGTTCAGACTTTGGCTGTGTTGACTATTTACATTTACGTAGCCACAGTAAAGTTGCCAACTGAAAAGTGGGGCGAAATCTCTTTCGGCAAATCTTGAACCAGAGACGCGTACTTCGAAACAACAATGAAAACCGTTTCACGTGGGCTGCAGGTTGAAATTCCAGCAAACAGGAATTAACCTAAGCCATTAATTTTGCAGCCACGTGCAATGATGTCTTTATAGCTGACGATAATATTGCAATGCTTTCAAAGTAATGCCCCGCTCTCGGCTACGTGGAAACGCTTAGAACGAAAGGGACATAAGAATATTCCTCTTATGTGTTAGTCAATGACGTTTCAGTAGAGCAGATGTTCAAATGTTTATTTTAAAACAGAAAACTGCTACCTCACCGTGCTTATTTTACAAAGCTGTCGAATTTATATTCATTGTGACAGATATAGTAAGTAATACTCATTACCGATATTTAATTACTCGCCTGACTTTTTCTCAAGGCACTCATTATTCATTTAGATCTCTAAAGCAGCACCAGGCTTTTGTACCGAAATATTTAGCACCCCTCACTTGTCATCCCTTATGAATGCCAGAATAGGCCCTTTCGATGTCACTAGCACATCCGCCTCCTAAATTGCGTGATTTCAGGCTTTAGCCGCCGTGTACGTGAGATCTTCCGTCTTCTCGGATGCTATGCGGCGTAAATTGGTAGTCTTTACCCGACGTTTCCGGACAACCTACCGGTCCCATGTTCAAGGGTCAAGCATTCCAAGACCCTTAAAAATGGGACCATCCCTAAACGTCGGTAACTACCAACCTACGCCGCCTAACATCCCAGAAGAGCAATTATTTAATCTCCTATCTTCTGTAATTTACCTAAGTTCTCGTGAATCTACTTTTATTGACACGAAATATTTTCCACGACTTTTCGTAACAAACCGTGTATTGTTAATATGGAAGTGTGCGGTTGACAATCGAAGGATATTCATATTTTCCTGTGCTCTTCGCTACAGTCAGGTGCTACAATTTCTTTATAGAAATGCCGGACTGATTTGTGTACTGGATTCAAGTATTTTATTTATAAGGAAAGCTCACTTGACCCTGTTCTTATTGCGCCACAGAAGTCTCTAGATAGAACGGCACAAGTTCAGCCTGTGCTCGCGCGACACCGCGTTACGTGGAATGTTTCGTAACTGACTTTTTCGTTTATGCTTTTTCGAAACGTAAGAGTTTATAACCGAGAGCAGCCTCCTTACAATACAATTAGATAAAACCTCCTAGCTTGAATTCCGTCGCTGGGCACTGAAATCTTCTTCTGTGTGTGTGTGATAAATACGCCTTAATAAAATTGAATTAATTTAACCCTTCAAAGACGAAGCGTATTTTTTTATAAGGACTGAGTGCGTACCGCGCTGTAAACACCCTCCACTTCGGTTATAAAAACCAGTCTCTTAATGTTTTATAAGGCAAAAGTTGCTGTTTGTTCTGAGATCCGTACAAAACACATAAACGCAATGTGGGCACCACGTATAATTTTTTAATATTAAACCTGGTAGTATGTAAAGTTACCGCTAGGCTTTAAAGGGTTAAATGTAAGTTTCCTAACTGCGGTCGCTCTATGTTAAAACAACCATTCTTATTGCAGCAAACTATCAGTGGGTCGGTTCAATGACAGAAGTTTTTAGACCGTATAAACTCTTCCCTCTGGTCGCACGAGTTGCATCTCCCCACATTCGATATCACTGTGAAAAAGGTTTAATTCAATTTTGTTTTATTCTCTTATATAAGCATGATTCATTAAACAGATATAGGTGCAAAATGTGGGCAGCAGCTGGATATCATTTGTACATAAGGGTGGTGCTTTAGACGGGTTATAATACTGTCCATTCTTCTGTGACTTCACTGCAATTTAAAATTCAGAATGTAATGTTCCGACACTTAAGGCCAAATAGTTAATATAAGTTCTTCTGTCTTTGAAAATAAATTTCTTTCATAAACCTCCTCACTTTAATGTGTTTGCCTTTAACTTTATGAAATACGCCGATCCCAGTGGCCGCGCGATCTAAGGCTTGGGTCTGCGCCCGAGCGCTTGCTGGGATCGTGGGTTCGAATCCCACCGGGGGCATGGATGTTTGTCTCTTGTGAGTGATTGTGTTGTCAGGTAGAGGTCTCTGCGACGGGCCGATCCCTCGTCCAGAGGAGTCCTACCGACTGTGGTGTGACTAAATGAGTGTGATCAAGTGAAAATAAACAACCTCGACACCTGCTGTGAAAAAGTAAAAGAGGTGAGGGCTACGAAACGAAACTTTATGAAATGTACTCGTTTTGTGACTGATATTGGATTATAACATACGCCTAAGACAATATTATTATTATTATTATTATTATTATTATGTAAAGGAAAATATTTTTATAAAACATATTTATCTTCATCATGTATTATATCATACGTTGCAGTTTTATCTATTAAATTGATTTATCATAGGTGAAATTGTATTTGCTATAATTAGATAGGAATGCAATGTTTCGTTTCCTACTTGGAAGTCCGTTTGCCATTTAATTGAGCCGAATCCTTAGGTATCATTTTGCTTTCTGATTTCTTATTGACCTCCTTTTCCCTTGTTGTATGTTATTTTGCGTAGAGTTTCCTTCTTTGTAACTCACCACTAAGATGCTCAGTCAGCACGTAAAGAGACGAAGAACTGAATCGAATTATGTCGTTATCGCCATCTTTTTCTTTCCCGGTATATCTTCTCTTTCGTGGTAATTACCCGACGACGACGATGGAACGTAAGAGGTTCTGCCGCAAAAAGACAATCCATTTAGATGGAGGAATCTTTAGGAATGGTGTAGGAGAGATCGGGCTCCAAAGTAACAAAAAAATACGAAGCGCCAGAGTGGTTGAAATCACACAAAATTGCCGTTTTCCAGTTTGCGGCTTTTTCTATTGGCCGGAATACATAACAGTAATAACAATAACAATAGTAATAATTTCTGCATCCTGCACACTTACTTGCCTTGGCCGGTTCCATTTTTCTGTTACCTGATCTTTCCATCCCTTTGGGTTTCATATCTAGTGTCTTCTGCGTTTATGTTGCAGGTCTCCTGTTGACCATGGAATTCCTCCTAATGCGTGTTATCTAACTTATATTTCTTGTTATCAGTATTAATGTATTTTCTACGTTACTTTGTACGTACTGATTTCTTGTCCTAAATGCTGGTTTCCTTTCTTGCCTATTCTGCAGCAAACTGCTATTAGTTTCACAAAATTCTGGGAATCTGCTTATACTAAAGCTAAAAATGAAGACAAATAAAACGACCTGAAACGTACAGGGTGTTTTAGAAACAGCAGGCTGGAAGCAGAAAAGTGGAATAAAGGAGACTCTCTCACATAGTAGCGGACTTGGCAAAAGAATTGACAGTACAAAACTAAAATGAAATTGAAAGGACAACACGAGCTTGATGAGCAGCCTACACCAGGACTGATAATATGGGCCTATAGGTGTGAGTGGCCTGCTGATGGCGATTTTTAATGTTAGCCGAAACATGTCGCAATAAAGCTATATGATAGCATGCCATATCATAATTTTGGTTGACGGTCTCTGTCCCTACATATAGTGCCATGTCAACTAATCGGGCGAGGCCAGAAAGGAACGTCAGAGATTATATTTGTTCAACTGAACGTCTGCGAATGCGTAGGTCAGCCATTAAAGTGATAGGAATGTATGCTTCAGGAGTTAACATTAAAAAAAATGTCAACGTAGCGCTAAAGCGGGATAGAACAGATGGACCGAATACAGGGAATTAAAATGCGGAAACTTTAACAGACAGCGCATGTCTTAGCAAACTTAAGGCTGCACAGGCATGTCACGGTTCACAAACATGTTTTGTGCTGGACGAGGATAGACATGAATGTTCATGTACTAACAGATAAGTCCTCTCTTTTTTAAATGATCCACAAGAAATTAGATATAATAAGCAAACCAACAAATCCACATAAGCATATGTAAGTACATCATACACACCGTATATCGCTTACATGTTTCGGCCATTCATGTGGCCACCTTCAGGTAGCTACATTACAAACGATATATATATATATATGTATGTATCGAAATGTTACAGAAGGCAGGCTGTTGGTAATATCAACACATCCCTGCTTGGTACTTATTTTACAGATTGCCGTTTTATCTCTATATTACTTTATATAAGTTTTATCTACCAACACAGTAACAATTAGCTGCTACACACAGTTATTTTTCCTTCCAGGATGATGACTTACTACACACATAATACTCGTTACCCATCAGAATCAATCACAAATATTTTATCTGTATTTTAATATTTAATAAGTATTTTAAACCATGTATTGTTTTTAAGATTTAATATTTTATAACTGTGCATTTGTTTGATTAACTTCTGTAATATTTCGATGTATCTGTCCCTTATAATGCACCTCCCTGAAATGGTCACATGAGTGGCCGACAGATGTAGGCGGTATACGGTGTGTATGATATACTTTCATACACTTATGTGCATTTGTTGGTTTGGTTATCACATTAAGTCCTCTCCTCTTGAAGCAGATACAAGAATTTTTGTATCATGGGATATAAGATCACATTATTTTCAGCGCGTCTTAAAATTAATAATAATGACTTTATAAGAGAAATAAATGCTAAAAAACAGCTTAATGTGTAATTATTAAAATCCGAATCGGTAAAAAAAATCGTCTTTTAAGAGGTGGTATTCGATTTAACAGACAGTTGCAGATAAATAAAACACGAACCAGATAATTCTTAGAGCAGAAAATCGAGTCACGTGAGCCAGAAAGCAAGCTATGCTGAAGTACAGAAACTCTATTACGGAATAAAGAAATCCAGAGCACACTGGTAAAGCACTATATTTAAAACGTTATGTGATTAAGTTTAAAATATCTGTCGGAATAAGTAAGAAAAAGCGATTTCTTTTACAAGGAGGTCAGAAAAATAAACGCGACAAACGTGGCACAAACATACGTACCAGTAAAACATTATGTTCGTAGTTAAAAAAAGCTTCGTCCTACAGTGTGACAGCATCCATCCAAAGGAACGTGACGGGCTGAATTTGTAGGTTTTCTACACATATTTTAAATTTGTCCATTTCTCGATAGATGCTACTTTATACTTCATTTTTAGAATATTACAGTTCCCCGCCTGTGCAATTGAAGACAAATATTTCGTCCCTGCCATGAAAATGCCTTTGGTAGATACAAAAGCCTTCGTGGTTGTCTGGAGTCAAGGAGACGAGCTGGAGTTTCGTAACACAATAAGCACAGGACGCAGCCATTATTTTTACCTTTACTCTGTAACATTCCATCATGCCTGAAGTATATTTAACTTCACCTCTCTCGTCGGTAAGCCTTGCTGTGTACTAAGTTTCTCTTACAACTCCATATTTTGAACCAGCGATCCCTTATGGGCACGCAAGTACATAAAGACATGGCGCTTTTTACTGATATTTATATTTCGTAACATCACAGCAGACACAAGACTTGACATTACTCTGCTACGAAATGTAACCAGACCCTTGATCTAATTACGTCCATTTCGCCCTCATACCATTTAGTGAAGAGCAATTTCATCTAACCCATTTCAGCTATATTCTTTTTCTCTTATAATACAGTCGACCAACCTTCTTCACCTTTACTACTACTGTATGTGCGCCATGTGGATGTGCGGATTTTATGTAGGCGAGACGAGGATATGACGCGCACGTGTCTTACACTGATAGCCTGCAGTTAAAAGGGTTCATAAAATTCATTCTGAGAATTTTTTTCAATAACGTAATTTTCAGCAAACAGTGAAACAGCCACAAGCAAAGCTTCTACTTTCACAATAGTGTTCCTCTGATAAAGACAAATGTGAAGTCTTCCATTGGCGTGTCATGAAGGAATATGAATAAATGGAAGTATAAGTCCACTTATTCTTAGGTTTGGCATTTGATAGAGGTCAGTCTTACGCCGGGACGCTATACTCCGGGGGCGTTTCAATTTGCTATTTACATTATGCACAGTTAACGAAAATAAAAATACACAATTATAATATTTTGTATTTACTGTTTATATCTTTCATCATAATCATCATCATCATCATCATCATCATCATCATCACTACTGTGAACTTGTCTAAGGTTTAGGTTCTAGGACATGTTCCCTTAAATCTCAAGGTGTTCTTGGTCTTTCCATCTTAGTCTAGGCTGTCCTACGTACCGTCGTCCCTTGGGCTGGTATGGGAGAGCCGATATTCGTAGTCGATTCGTGTCCCTCTATTTCAGGTGATTTAACCAGTTTTTCTGATGTGGGTTAAAGGTACGATTCACCTGGAGTACACAGTCAGAGATAAGAAAATAAACTCCGAGGTTTACGCGAAAACCCCAGAAAGGTTGAGACAAAAAATCAATCGCGTTTGTCGGGGAGAAAAGTTGAAGCTTGTTCAACAGGACAACGCCACATCCCACACTGATGCTGCCACTTCAGCAGCGATACAGAGCATAGAATTTGAAGTTGTTCCACATCCTCCCTACAGGTCGAATTTGGCACAATATTGCTTACGAAACATCTCTAAGGAATTCATTTCTCACATGAAGAATTTCAAGCGGCTACGGGAAATGTTTTCCGGAGTACGATGAAGAATTCTACAGCGGCAAGTTCGAGAAACTTGGTCAGTGCTGGCGGCAATGTATCGAAAGAAAGGGAGGCTAAGTGGAAAATGCACGTACAAAAACAAAGTACACACTCCGAGCTATATTTCTATTTTGTTCCATTTCAATAATTTTGTTTCATTTGAATAAAAATACAAGTGCGGAGGCAAGATCCGCGCTCTTCTACGCAGCGTAGTGTGGTAATTCCGTACCAACTTTTCGGGAGAAAGTTTCGGTCCCATCTTCAAAGGTCAGGAAGTCCATGAAGAGGCATTTGTTTCGGAACTCCTTTCGTAGCTTATGTAGAGAGCAAACAGACCTAACCAACAACGGTATTCCTCGCTTTTGATATGGCTATACTGCTTGCTTGGTAATGATCAGGCGAGTTGGATATATTACTCTTTCAGGCATGTTATGAAGAATACAGGCACAAAACTGTAAGCAAACTTACCACTTCAGATTGTTGTCTGAGGGTTGGCATGGTGATATGCCGTACGCCACAGAGTCCTTTCCCAGATTAACCCTTTAAAGACGAAACGTAATCTGCTTTATATAAAGACCCTGTGCGTACCGCGCAGT
Source organism: Coptotermes formosanus (assembly GCA_013340265.1). NCBI lineage: Eukaryota > Metazoa > Arthropoda > Insecta > Blattodea > Rhinotermitidae > Coptotermes > Coptotermes formosanus. The sequence continues at coordinate 1,153,647 of BLKM01012985.1, read as the reverse complement.
AAACACTTTCAACCTCGGTTATAAAAACGGATGAGTTGCCGATGTTTACGGCAAAAGTTGCAGTTTGTTCTGAGGTATGTACAAAATACATAAACGTGATTTGAGCACTATGGAGAATTGTTGAATGTTGAACCTGGTGGTGCGTAAAGTCACCGCTAGGCTTTAAAAGTTAACACTCTGGTGGAAATAATGACACGGTTTTAATGACATAAAAGGTTTTGGGCGTGGGGACTTACATGTTTATTATATGAAACTCAAATTTCTTAGCAGTCCAGATGTAAGTAGACCGGACTCCGAATCGTACTTTGGAGACACCTGTGTTGGACTATAGGAGGTTTTCAACACATACACCACACGCCTAAGATTCCAATAAAACATCTACAGTCGAATTTTTAACTGGAATGCCAAATGTGTGACGTGTTTCTCCCTCCGCTATATACAACAATAACATATGAGAGAGCAATCGAAAAAGTATACACGCAGCACGAGAAGGTGTTAGGGCTATAACTTAAAGAATATGGACAATTAATAGAGAACCCTCAAACGTAGTGGTCTCTGGCGCCAAAATAGTCTCAACAATATTAATAATTTTAATTATTTTCTGTAATTCCCAACTGGGATAAATCCCCCCCCCAGATCTTAGGGCCCACTCTGGGGTGTAAATTTGGACCCTTCACCCCCATTAAGAATGAGTGGAGCTCTACTTCCATTCCACACATGCCTTTATGACGTGTAAAGGGATAAATTTACCTTTACCGTTGATGTGTATTACACTATAGGCCCACTGAAGAATTGTCAGTTCACTAAAATTATCAAGGGGTGTACAAAAACTGACATTTCTGCATGCTTAAGTCCATTATATGTACGTATGTAAAAATATATGCCCAGCCTATAGCTGACACAGATCTGCAATCATGCCAGCGACAGTCCATTTTACAAGTCGAAGTGATCTGCCATAGACAACCGTTTTTTTTTTCACACGTGTGGCTTCAGTCACTGGTTTTATCTAGGTAGAAAGTATTTTTCATATACGATCACATGAAAAATTCCAGTGGTGTAAGGCCTACACCTCCTGATGCCAGGTCGCTGGTAGTGTTCGGTCGGTCTATCGATTGGGATACCCAGCCTTCAGACCCTGTTAAACCTTACATCAGAAATGGGGTTCAGGATCCTTCCGTTGGAACACAATTGTAGTGACTTTTCTTTTGCACTTTCTTCAATTTGTGGAAAGGCAAATATGTCCAGATACGTGTCCCTTAGTGGCATCTCCTGCAAAAAGCCCATTCAGAAGTTCACGCGCAACATTCTTTTTCGGGTCGTCACGCATAATCTCGGAAAATTCGTGTGGCTCTTCCGTCCTCCCCCACAGGCAGCTGTGATACCTAACGTGGCTGAAGGGTCTACATTCCTGCGATGTTAGGACGTACAGAATAGTAACTTTTAATTAGTCTACACAAGACTTGAATCTCACAGCGCTACAAACCGAAAGGTTGCGGGATCAATTCCCGATGGTGTCATTGGAATTTTTCATCGACATAATCCTTTCGGCCGCAATATGGCCCTGGGGTCGACTCAGCCTCTAACAGAAGTGAGTACCAGGAATATTTCCTGGGGGGTAAAGGCGGCCGGTGCGTTGGGCTGACAACCCTACCTCCTTCACGTGCCGACTGTCTAGAAACGTGGGAGCCTCAGCCTCCTGGAACCCTAAGTGCTTGTCCAGGCCTGTAATGGGATTGTTATAAAGACTTGAATCTTCATTACCAGTATACACGGCGTAAGAGACAACAAGATCTAAATATTCGGCAAGACCGTTGTGGGAACCTCAAATATCGAAATCAGCGTTGCCACTAGTATAAAATGCAGTTTCGTTTGTGGAGGTTTTGTGACATAGAAAACATTCATCTTCTACAACTTTATTTGGTATTAAATGCTCATATTCGAAACCAATCTGCCGAAAGGTATCCCCCCGATTCTACGTCTCAGGTGAATGTTATAATAATGTAATAGCAAGCCGGGTATGCAAAACATTTCGGGTGGTTTTTTCTGTGTACAAAGGTACGAAATGTGACGTGCTATAAATTTAAAGTGACTTCACACAAAAAATAGATTTATGCTGAGTCTGTAACTTTTTATGATGTTTTTATTTTACCATGCTTCCTGTTTTCTCTAACAGAGTAAACAAATAGTGAATTGATTTGGAACTTGGAAGTTCCCTTAATGTGTATATCGAAAATTCCCTTGAAGGTTTCAACAGGCCTGAATTAGGTTCATCAAGCGACGCACTGTTTTCCTGAACCGACGCTATCATAATGGCTACGCTGAAGACACACAATTGCACTTTCGCTGACACAGTCGAGGCCACCTGCGCCTAGGAATATGCAGCAATAAGGAAGGAAACCTTTACGCACTGATAAACATTTCACAGTGTACTCCGTGTTTATGTCTTGAAATGAATTAAGTAAGTCTATTCAAATTTAGAACCAGTGAGGTCAGTTTATGGCTATATAATTGTGTAAAGAACGGGTACATTCAGGTGTCGGCGTGCCGGGATGGGATGGTCAGTACAGTAACTCGCTATGGCATGGACGGTCTGGGGCTCGAACCCAGGTGGGGACAAGAAATTTTCTCTTCTCCTTAAACCATCCAGACCGACTTTGGTGCTCGCCCACCCCGTCTGCAATGGGCTTCAGTACTATTTCCACGGAGACTAAAGCGGCCGGACTATGGTGCTGACCACCGGCACCGAGCATAAGAATGAGTAGGGCTATACTTCTACTCCCCCTCTACACCATGCTGCTATAGCCTTTGCTAAAAGTCAGTCTTAGGTTTCTTCTGAGATAATTGTGCCGACCGAAGAAAATGCGCCCCGATTGCTATGCTGTGCCTACATTTCCTAACTTTTTTCACTACATAATATTTATGGATATATTAACAGTAATTTTTCCCTTCCAAACAAACTTTCCTTAAAAATTTTAGGACGTAAACTAACCCAAGTCTTTCCCGTTGGTTTCTCAAATCCCAGGCCAGTCCCTGTGACATTTTTGTGCGACAGTGACAACATACGACAATTCTGTCCTAGTATTTTCTTTTTCCCTTGTCAATTATTATTCCACCAGTGCTTTATATGCATTCATCAATCATCTATGTCTGCTACAACTGGACCATTAGCAGCCGCAGTAACAAAGGACTCAGTATCAAGCCACCCTACAAAATATAAATCATATATTGCCACACTAAAGCAGGCTCCTGCCCAATTTTCCATTCCAGTGTAACGACAACAAAGTTCAGCTGAACTAAACAACACCGCACATTTACACAGACAGGATATAAATTACTACATTCAGACGCTGCACTTACGAACACTAGGTCCAATTTATTACAAACTAACTCAAGTATATTAAAGGATTTTTTAACGATGCTGTACTGCATAGACATTATATATACATATATATATATATATATCAAGCGACAGATGCACTCAAATTGTCACAAATTCACAATAATACAGTATATTCCAAACACACGTAACACCTCTACAAGTTTCGGACCGTACTGGTCCATCTACTGGTCCATCCCTGATGATGGACCAGTAGATGGGCCAGTAAGGTCCAAGAGATACGGGAGTGTAATGTGTTTTTGGAATAAACTGTATTATTGTGAATTTAACGCTTTAAAGACGAAGCGTATCTGTTTTATATAAGGACTCAGTGCGTACCGCGCTGTAAACACTCCCCACTTCGGTTATAAAAACCATTCTCTTAATGTTTTTTAAGGCAAGAGTTGCTGTTTGTTCTGAGATCCGCACAAAACACATAAACGCAATGTGGGCACCACGTAGAATTTTTTAATGTTAAACCTGGTGGTATGTAAAGTTACCGCTAGGCTTTAAAAGGTTAATGTGTTCCATGTCCGTGCACTATATTATACAAAAACATTAATCACCAACAAATGCACAAAGAGGCGTGAACTCTCTGCGGTCCCGCCCTGCAGGCCTGCAGGGCGGGACCGCAGAGATTTCACGCCTCCAGTAACAACGCAGTACACAGTCAACAGCACGTTCTCACTCAACTATAAAGTGCAACCTCAGTATAAAGATAACAAAAAAGTTCTCCCTGAAGATGACCCAGTAGGGTCGAAACATGTAGGAATGTGTTACGACTGATGATAAAACTCTCTTTGTGCATTTGTTGTTGATTAGTGTTTTTGTGTATTATCGCGAATTTGTGACAATTTGAGTGCATTTGTCGCTTGATAATAAAAAGCCGAGCAAAATGCACGGAATGGAAAATGTGTAATGTATCTGACACATTCCATCGCCTTTGTCTAAAACGTCCACAACGCTTCGGGGAATAAATCTGTCTCCTTCTTCAGATGAAAAGAAAACATATGTGGTGGGACCGTTAGAGAAGTCTAGCCTCCATCACTGACAGTCTGTATGTGTGCAGATGGAAACATCATCGCGTCGGAAGTTTTTGGCTCTTCAGCCTGTGACAACGGACAGTTACAAAACATCAGCTATGTCCGGAATTCGAGAGCAGATCACGTCTTCATGTCGGGACCAATTCATGCCGCCCTCCCGTCAGCCGGTCTTCGAAGAGGTAACGAAGAGAAAAACTGCTGTACCTGGCACGAATCCAGCCTTTTGCTTTATTGACTGAGTTACTCGGTTACACTGCAGTGCCGCAAGAATAGCAGACCTGAATTAACCGGAAAAATCTATGTTCAGCAAGAACATGTATTGTGTTCTGGGAATTTGGTGGATATGACATGATGAATGGGGACAGATGACAGAAGGAAAGACGCTGCGAATGTTAAAGTATTGTATTCTGAGAGCAGTAGAATTTATGACGAACGAACAATGAACACCCATAACGATCGTTTCGCAAAGGCTTTGTGAGTGATCCATAGCAGTTTCTATTGAGTGTAAATATGTCTGCACCAAATCTCACCCATTTTTTTATTTTCTAACAGTATTCTGTTATTAAGGTGAGAGTGACGAAATTAAAAAGTCTGAGATATCTTCCCCCGATGCGTGCATGGCAGATAAGAATAGGACAAGGAATGTAATAACACTGAGGTGTGTTCGCGTAAACGTTGTTGCTGTAGAAAAGCAATAAGCAATACTTCTTCTGAGTCAGTGCCCATCTTCTTGCCTTAGTTATTCGGCATGCAAATTGCATTTTTCTGTGCCTTGTTATGTTGTCATCTGTGGCCTGTCTGGCTCTATCACATTTTTCCACGTTATCTCACGAAAGGCACGATTTTCAGAAAACAAAATATTGGATATAAAATGTGTGTTTTAATTTACTCTACAGATTTCGTCTGAACATTTCTCATTCTAAAAAGGATTCAGCAAGATATTATAAAAGTACATAGGTCTTCACGTGAAGTACCCGTTATTCTTGTCAGGTTTTACGCAAACTTGAATTTTCTTTGCATACTTTCGAAAAATCCTCGATTATGAAATTTTATAAAATCGATCCAGTGAGAGAGGAGTTGTTCCATGCACATAAAGAGACAGAAAGTTAAGAGAGGACGCACGGACAGACATACATCACGAAAATACTAGTCACTCTTCGCAACTTTGCGAAAGCACTTAAAAATCTATACAGAGTGTTGTTTGAGAAAGTAGACGAAAATGGACTACACAAAAGACATAGGCGTGGATGGGTGGATAGTACTATAGCCGACGCTAAAGAAATACGAAGAGGAGTTGACGACTGGTTTCGTCTGGCTCAGGACGGGAAGGATTTGTGGGCTGCTGTGAACGCGACAGAAATTCGTCGAGTTTCCATACAATGTAGGAAATTCATTGACTAGCGAAGAACCTATCCACTCTCCAAGGAGGACTCTGCTCCACAGACTTAGTTAGCTTTATCATATTTTTCAAATTTCTCACGTATCGGTGTTGAGAATAAAACTAGAATACCGTAATTAGGAGATATTTTAAATGAAAGACGCATTAGAAAATGGATAAATGTACACAGAAACACGTAATTACCTTGTTAAACCTAGAAAATACAAATAGGCAAGTCTAGCAAAGTCGATCCCAGTGGCCGCGCGGTCTAAGGCGTAGGTTTGCGGCCCAGCGCTTGTTGGGATCGTGGCTTCAAGTCCCACCTGGGGCATGGATGTTTGTCTCTTGTGAGTGTTTGTGTTGTCAGGTAGAAGTCTCTGCGACGGGCCGATCCCTCGTCCAGAGGAGTCCTACCGACTGTGATGTGTGTCTGCGTGTGATCGAGTGAAAATAAAACCTCGACACCTACTGTGAGTAAGTAGAAGATGTAAGGACTACGACACGAAAAGAAGTCTAGCAAATAGGATGGTCCGAAAGACAGAAAGGTGTGCCTGGGCGAGCAGAATTAAAAGCTGCAGAAGCGCCGTGCTATAACGCACGTTCTACAGAGAGAAGCTGCTCCGCATCCCGTTAGTCTTTGGTAAGTTCTGCCTGACGTGGCACGCCTCACGCATAGTGCACACATCACAGTAGTTCCCATATCCTGTACACTTACATAAATAAAGCTCTGGAAACATAAACACCTGAACCTAAGTTGTTTACTTGGCCAACAAAAATGTAGGCTAACTGTGGCGTAATTAAAACAGACTCCATAATTACGAACTAGGTAATCTCATTAGAGACAATTTCACGTTGATGTTTTTGTAGTAATAAAGGGAGTAATCACCAGCAAAATGCCACACATAAAAGAGACACGATTTTATTTGACCTGGCAACGACTTTTGACCTCTTCTTCGACGTTAGTCGAGAGCAACCGTTGACAAAGCCTGCACTCCGGCGTCACTGTTAATTATTTCCCTTCTCGGAACATTCGACATTAAGTGTCCTAAATCTTCACATGAAACGACAAAAGTGGCACATATTTTGGCCCTTAATTCCTTTTTCCAATTATTATATATATTGTGCATATAGTCCCACCTTGTTACTATCCTTCAGCCCTTAATGCACTCTACCACCCGCTATAATATTAAAAAAAACTCATTTTTCACAGAGAATGTTTATATCCTTAGCGTGCTTTATAAAGTAAAGATAAAGCAAAGAGCATTTCCAAAGAACAAGTACGTGTTTCAAAACATATTTTCCTTGTGGTGCAACAGCCGAACTTGGGTCTAGGCTACCTCGTTGTTGAGGTTTCGAGATTACACTCAGACACACTTCATTCAGTATGACCCTTCTGGACGAGTGATTGGCACGTCGCAGAGACCTCTACATGACAAAACATGAACACTCACAAGAGACAAACATCCATGCTCCGGTGAGACTTTTTTTTCAGTGAAAATATAAAAGTGGGTCAAACATAACCTGAATTATAAATTTACTACTGAAATTCTATAGTACCAAGAGCTTAAGCGTGCACAAACATTCACTGTTAAGACTGCTTACTGCTGCACAGTGCTTTCATTCAAATAGTTCTCAACTGGTGTCGGTGAGCCAAATCTGCAGTTGTTCCTACTTCTAACTTACAGAGCTGTGCAATTACAGGCTCTGTAGGATGTGCTGTAGCCCCATTAGCATGGCTTGCTCTTGTGTAACCACGTCAGCAGCAAAATGATCAGCGTGTCTTTCGTTGTCATGCAACAACTGTCCAGGAAATGCAAGCATTTCTGCTTGGGATTGCAGACCTATTCAACGGCTTCGAACCCATGAAACCAGCACGCGAGCGGCCGTAGGCCTATCCCTTAGACCGTTCGGCCACTGGGAATGGCGTTTTAAAATATTAAAGATTTAATAAAAACTGGAACTCACAAGCTTAAAATGGACCACTGTGTTGAATCTTACCTGTTCAGAGCTAAATAACACACCAGTCTTGCAATCAGTTTATTTTATCGGAAATCCATTGTTGTGACACATAAAACCTGGCACTAGCGCTCCGAACGAAGAATAACACATTTTGATCGTCTTGCAGCTGACGTCACAAGATTCCGTTCAGTCTCAATTTTCTCGAGTGTAGCGGAATTACAGCATCCAATTTATCGTGATGTAACACAAGCTTTACATTCGCTCTGGCTTTTATGTACTGATTACGGCAACACTGAAAACTTAACATCCTTTGGCAGTAACTCACGTTCCCCTAACCCTTTACACCTCACTGTTAAATAAATGCATCACCAGCTGTAACATTTCATGAATACGTATTTTGCCCACATAGGGTACAGGTACGTATTTGTTTGTTTCCCCACGGTCTTCACAATCAGCACCGGTTATGTCCCCCAAACAACAGCGTTTTTTTTTTTGTAAGGAAGAGAAAACTTGCGTGATTTCAGGCTTCCGCCGCGGTGTAAACGCGACTTCGTTTTTATGGGATTTTACACAGCGTAGATTGGCAGTATGTTACCGACTTTTCGGAACAACCTACTGTTCCAGTGTTCAGGGGTCAAACAAAATGGGACCGTTGGGTTGTCACGAAACGTCGGTAACAAACTACAAATTCACGCTGCGTAAAATCCCAGAAGACCGAAGATCTCGACAGAGGGATTATTTTCTGTGAGGTACGAACTTTGATTTTACATATTATTCAGATTCATTTCAGTCTTCAAATGTTCAAAGGAATTGCAATAACGGATGTTGTGGTGACGTGCTGTGACAAAACACAAACACACACACTCTCTCTCTCCCTGTCTCTCAGTTTCCCTCTGCACAACTACGAATCTCGGTGACATTCGTGCACCAGAAGTTGGCAGTGGGACAGATTTTTGTCCGGGAACCAATGTCACATGCTCGTATTTCATTTATCTACCACCCGACGCCACATAGCGTCAGCAACTGACAGCGTCCTTCAATAAAACACCTCTCTCGCCAGGAACTTGAAACCCGTGGCTGCCGAGAGCTTGCTCCTTGCAAATGGAGAACCGAAATCATACAGAATAAATCGACGCCGATGCGTAGACCGATGTCTGCGTTGAAAATGACACTACGTCGACTGCATGATGTGTTATGGGGAGAATTATGTGAGTGAAACCTGACAAGGCAAGATCAACAGCTTGAAGGACACAGCCACTGCGGAATTAAAGAAAGGTTCGTGGAAAGATTAGCGTTTGGAAATAACAAAAGCGCTACAAAAACACTAATCACCAACAAATGCACAAAGAGAGAGAGTTTTATCATCAGTCGTAACACGCTGCTACATATTTCGACCCTGCTGGGTCATCTTCAGGGAGAACTTTTTTGTTATCGTTACACTAAGGTGACACAGTCAACAGCACATTCTCACTCACTATAAACTGCAACCTTAGTGTAACGATAACAAAAAAGTTCTCCCTGAAGATGACCCAGCAGGGTCGAAACATATAGGAGCGCGTTACGATTGATGATAAAACTGCCTCTTTGCGCATTTGTTGGTGGTTGGTGTTTTTGTATAACATAGTGCAAGGACATTGAACGTATTAAACAAAAGCGTTGTTAGGGAAAAGAATTTAGTTAAATTATCTGCTCATTAAATAAACACAAATATATCCAATAACATGTTTAATAATAAATACGGACAAAAAGTGCGTCATGACAAGTTGAATAATAATGGTAGCCAGGAAAATCTAACTGACTTCAGATGCGAATATAAACTTTCCCCAACAACTACAGAACTCTCAGCACGAAAGACATTGATGTTATCCTTGTGCACTCCTAATTAAATTCATGAAAGAATGAAAACAAATACGCAAAACTGGATACAAATGGAAAACATGGGTACTTAGATTAGAATGCGCATTCTTTGATTCAAACTTCACGCATAAATCCGCATCAATATCTGCAGCCTTTTACGTTTCTTTGTGAAAATTACACAACTGACTAACGCAGACCTATATTTTACAAAACTGTCACAACATAACAGCTGCACAAACGAATTTATTTGGGAATGGAAACTGGCCAAACATTGTAACCTGGCCTCTGTTATATTCTACAGAAGTCTGCTGGTAATATGATTGGGCCATCTAATCGTTCGTAGCCCTACACTTCACTATGCTGCCGGGGAGTAATTTTGTAACTTGGGCCTGTATGTTAAGTAAGCTACAAGTGGGTCTCTTGTCAGCACGAATTTGCACGTCCTCAGGATACAGCTCGAGGACTCGGCCTCAAGATTAGGAAGCAGTCGCAAATTGACTTAAAAGATTCAGTTACAAAAGTGACTTAAAACTTAAGGGCTGGACGCTGCGTGGACAAAACTTCACCTCAAACCAGCATGTTATACAGTACTTCGGACTGCGGCCTGGCAGTCGTGGACACAGTAATGAATCTTATGGTTACATATAAAGGAGCGAATTTTCTTGACTAAATAAGCAACTATTAGCTGATTTTGGCTAAGAGGACTCCATGGAGTTAGTTAAATCTAATATAACACAATACATCAATCAATATTATTATGACACGCCAACTAAGTACTATCCACTGTCTGATTAAAATACATTATTTAAAGTGTACGACGTTTCGGCCGACTAGGTCTGTCTCCCTTCCCAAGCAAATGAGGGCGTAAAGAAGTCTATACACTGTCCCATTAGACAAAGCTGGTCTACATCAGACGGCATTAATACAAAACCAGTGGATGAATATATCGACTATAAGAACCTCCACCGATACTGATCAGGAGGTAAGTGTTCAAAGTACCAGCCACAAATTATTGACTGATCAAACACACCAAGCAGTGTAATAGAGGGCAATATTAATGAGCGGCCGCGCTGGCGAAGACGTGGGTCTGCTGCTGTTTTCTTGGTGGGGTTGTGGGTTGGAAAACCGGAAGGGGCATGGACGTCTGTCTCTTATGAGTGTTGTGTGTTGTCGGATAGAGTTTTCTACGTGGGCTGATCACTCGTCCAGAGGAGTGCTACCGAATGTGGCGTGTCTGAACGAGCGTACTATACTTTTCCCCTTGCTAATATCCCGTCACTAACTGTGCGTCACTAATTGCCTATAATTCATATATATCCTAAGTAGATCACTTACACTCAGGAACGTACTTCACGTTGGAGATCGAAGAGTGGATCTGCCTGCTCCAGTAATTCCTGGGCATTGAAAACATTGGAAACACACTTGCTGTTTATAGATTATGAGAAAGCATTTGATAACATACAAAGACAGATTTTATTTAACATTTTGAAATCCAGACATATCCCAGACACATTGTTAAAGGCAATAGTGGATAGTTACACACAAAACAAAATATTGATAAAATTTAACAATAAACTATCGAAACCGACAGAAATTAATAAAGGAGTACGCCAAGGTTGCCTATCTCACCTGCACTCTTTAATATATATTTAGATGAATTTATAACTAAATGGCAAAAACAGGGCATAACAAGAATCAAACTTTCAAAAAACTGGCAACTGTCAACACTGTTATTTGCAGACTACCAAGTCATAATAGCAGAAACAGAAGATAAGCTGCAGAAAGCTGCGCACCAATTGAACCAAATAATAACGTAACACGGTTTAACCATATCTGTACAGAAAACAAAATCTATGGCACAAGGCCGAGACCCAGTAAGAACCAAAATTGTAATAGATAACAAAATTATAGAAAAAGTAAATTCTTTTAACTATTTAGGAAATACGATATTTTATGAAAAAGAACTGGACATTGACAACAAATTACAAAACTATTTGAAAATTACAGGTATCATAAATAATGTATTTAGACCACAAAATCCCTTAAGAAAACAAGAGTAAAATTATACAATACACTAGCCCTCCCAGTTCCGCTATATGGCAGTGAAACTTGAACTATTAAAACAAGGGATGCCAGAAGAATAACAGCAGCAGAGATGAAATATATGAGAGGAAAAGCAGGATACACTTGGACAGAATACAAAACAAATACACAAATTGCAAAGGAATTAAAAGTAACACCAATTCTGGACAAATTACTGGAATACAAGAGAAACTGGACACAACATGTAAATAGAATGCCTCGTAACAGACTACCTAGGGTAATGAAACACTATTACTCAACTGGCAGAAGGAATCATGGAAGACCTTTGAAGATACTTCCGGATACGTGAGACCGGAACGGGTCAACAAGTGGCCCAACTCCATGACAGATATACGATCATGATGATGAAAACATTAAATGTCCAGCTAGGAACAGCAGCAGCCAGAAGGTATCCCTAGGTTTCGTGATGATATGCAAGAACTTTAGGATTAATTTTATCCTAAATCTGTGTACACCCAGATGTTCCGTGACTGTAAGGAATGAAAGTCTCACGGCGATTCTGGTGCCACTTATCTCAGTAATATTTATTGTCGGCCCCGTATTGTCCAGTTGTTTACTTTCAAACCTGCACAACAAGCAGAATCCGGTACCAACGTACAACAAAAATACTGTGCTATGATTCAGCTATTCAGCAGTGGTAAACACTGCAGTTTATTTCATAAACTAAACAAAAATTTATATCAAAAATCAGTGTCACGTAAATGAAAAAACGCAATCACACTCCGCCGTTAATGCCAGAAAATGTAACCGTTTGGGGAGGGGGTTCTCGCATGCCGAAGTACCATGAAATTAATGGAAACAACTCAACATCAAATTAATGTTAAAAAGGTAAGAACGGTAATGTTCGCCCTAAAACAGGCCATAAAGGTCTAAAGGGGGAGTGAAGAGGGGACGTATACCTCTACTCTTTCTTTAACCTCGGTACTAGATCAGGGTGGGTGGACAATGCCACTCTCCGGCTACCTTACCCGAGAAAGAAAGCCGGTACCCATTGTACAAGAGGCTGGGTGGGCCCCAGGCTAGGTCTGGACGGGTGCGATAAATCTCGCCCCCACCGGGATTCGATCCCCGGACCGTCCAGCCCGTATCGAATCTCTAAACCAACTGCGCTATTCCGGCCCACTCCAAAGAAACTTAGTGTTTCAAAATAAAATAACACATTTCATCGCCCTCCATATTCAATTCTGTATTTGCAAGGCTAAAGACTAGTATTTCAAACACTCGTGAAAACTCCGAACGCGGACTCCTTTCGTTTCACAACCTAGGTTAGTACAAAAGTGTAATAGCTATCAACCGCTTTGGTTTCGGAAGAAGTTAACACTTTCAAAGGCGAAAATTTAACTAATTATACTGAAAGACTCAGTTCGTACCGCGCGGTAAACGCACCCCGTCTGAGTTATAACAAACAACGAATTAAATCCGTACAGAGAAGTGATCTCTGTTTATTCTGTGCGTAATATCCATACAAAACACGGAAATGCACTTTGTGAGCAGAATGTAGTTGGTTTTAATGTTAAACTTACACAGAACAGACCAAAGAAGTACAAGAGTTTTGACTGTAGCGTTTAGAATTGCACCTCCACACAGCAAGAGAAGCTTCTGTTCTCATGAATGCCTTTAAAAAAATACATAACTACAGGCGCAACAAACCAAACTGCATAAAAAGTACTTTAGTGGGTTAAATACATTTGAGGATAGGGCCATTACTACACACCCACCGACCGACAACCGCGTGGATGTGAACCTTCCGCTACCTACAAAATCAATACGAAAACTGCAGGTAGCACTGGTGGAGTGCAAACACCGGCGACCTGTTGCTTCCCGTAACCTCTACACTTGTAACTGGAGGCAACTTGATTATTCTGCTAGCTTGTTTGCATATATAGGCCTCTATAATGCGTAATTACATGTTAATCTGTCGGACCTCTCCTACTCATGTCTGTGAATGTGTGCGGTGTTACACAGCAAAATACAGCACAACTCCAATTATCCGGATAAATTTGGACCGCGAGCCTTCCGCATATGCAGAAAATCCGGATATTATCATCATCATCATCATCATCATCATCATCATCATCATGAGCTGTGAAGTATTAGGTGTAGTGCCTGTTCTTTATCCCTCGAGATGAAGCTGGTCCTTCCATCTTTTCCTTGGGCGTCCTATGCTTCTCTTCCCTTCTGGCCTATATTTCAGTGTCTGTTTGGGTATCCTGTCTGTGTTCATTCTCTCTACATGTTGTTGCCACTCTCGTTGGTACTGTTCTATTTCCAGAAAAATATTCTGCACTCCAAGTTTCTCCCTCACTGATTGATTTCTCTCCCTGTCTAACTTTGTAATTCTCAGCAAGTGCCTTAAAAATTTCATTTGTGCTGCTTCCAGTCTTTGTTCGTCTCGTTTCTTCAGCACCCAGGCTTCACTACCGAACTTTAAGGCTGATTTAGCTGTGATATTATGGATTCTTAATTTTGCTTCTATAGTCATTTGTTTTCCAAAATGCCTTCGCATAACGCCATTTATTTTGTTATGTGTTTGTACCTTATCTTCTAAATCACTTTTTCAGTCCGATATAAGGTATCCTAGGTATTTGAACTCTGATACCTGTCCAATGGGGTTACTGTTGATGACAATTTTTACTCTCTCTATGTGGTTCCCACACATTGCTATTGACTTTGTTTTGCTGTTTGATATTTTCATTTTGTACTTTCTTGCTGTAAGATTTAGGTGGTATGCCATAGTTTGTAATTCATGTTCAGAGGTTGCCATTAGGATTTGGTCGTCTGCATATAATACCGCGTTAATTATTTTCCTGTTGGCTAGCTGAATGCCTTTATTTATCACCATTTTAAATTCCTGTAAAATGTTATTGATAATCCGGATAATTGGATTTTTCTTTGAAAACAGGCTACACTGGCTGTTTAAAGAGGAAAAAAAATTCTACAAACGGCTATTTTAGGCTGCATATTTATTTACATAAAAATGAAGCATCAATGCTTAATTCTTTACATCGATTTGACAATTTGATAACCAGTAATTACAAGGCAAATTAGTTTTACAGAATTCTCGACAAAGTTACCTGAAGGACCAAGCCGATCCGGATAATTGGCTATCCGGATAACCAGCCTCCGGATAATTGGAATTATACTGTATTGTAATTTTCAAACGACAATTCTCTTTTAGGATGTGTAAAAGTAACCTTATCAACTTACACGCCAATATTGTGTATGGGCAGTGGAGGTGTAACGCCACTAATCTCAACGCCGGCATTACATGGAGGTGGGAATTCAGCTTTATGGCACAAGCCTCTGTGTCCCTGGCAAAAGAGCGTTCGGAATCCATCGAATAAAGCCCGATTGAGTCCCAGAGCCGGTTTGGAAGCTTTGAGGCTGAGATAAATTCCTTGCCTCTGTGGGAAATCGAAACACGATTCCGTGGTCACTCAGCCTGTAGCCTGTCAGTCACTACACTGACCACGCTACCCTGGCTCGTCTTTGGGTAGGGCACAGTCAAAAAGCGTAACGAAAAAATTTCATCCGTGAACAGAGAACAAAACAACGTATTACTGCTGGCCTCGACTAAAGCTTGCAGTGTGAAGCAAAAATTATTTTAATATATTCCGCGATGCAATACAGCAATTGTTTTGTTCGGGCTATTATTGTGCAAGTATATTGCTGGCAGTTTTGCAGTTGATCGCACTTACTTCAAAGTATTTTAAATCTTGTTTTATAGCACTTGTGCCCCTGTTTCTTGCTGGAATAGATAAGGCGCTTATGTAGATTTATTTAGAGTTAAGTTTGGCGGGAGTTGTAACAAGCTACAGGAAAAGAGAAGTCAAAAACCACTTCGTCTGAAAGCCTGAATGCAAGAACTCGCTTGAGACATTACGAGTAAATGTGGGATCAGAAGGTGTGGGTGTTAAAAGTAGTAAGATGTGATTATGTGGACTGGCCTAAACTGACAAATGTAGTGTTCGGTAGCGAGCTGCTGGTGATGAAAGTGAACATGGTGATGAAAGTGAACATGGTGATGAAAGTGCCAATTCCATAAAATTTAACTGAGGGACCATCAGTTTATTACGAAAGACTACCAAATTTGTAAAGTTATCTGATCCACAGTTACTTCGTCTCTTCGTTACATTCCATGCCAAAGACGACTGTTACGAAACTGTCGAATAATGTTAACAAGTGCACGTATTATTACCACAACTCGAATCCTAATTTCTGCTTCAAAATTCCTGGCATGCACTTGTCTATTAATAGTGCTACTTTTTTTTTACGTTTATGTAGTAACTATGACTTTAGCACTCACTCTGTGTATATCCCACTTTAAATTATTTGGACATATTCTTAAAGTTCCACGTATTACAATACTGTAATTTTTGACTAACAAACAATTAATGTATAATTCGTGGGAAGGTTCATAATTCCCGTGCAGACTGTCACAAGCCTTGTTCTAATGGCTCACAAGCATCGCAATCAAATCTAAAGGTAAAGCAAGCGTCACACAGCCACTCTCGTAATTTCTATTCCACAAAATATTTTAACAAATGTTACGTGTTTTACTGACGCTTCTTATTACACATCAGACTAGTTGTTGTGTCGTACGTATGAATAATGCGGGGGAAGGTTTCATGTGTGTGTACAGAGCAGTTTCTTTTACCGCCCAGGAGTGAAACCTCGTACGGAATCGAGAGGCTGTACCTATATCTTTATATTGCTTACGTTTGTATTATTTATGATTTTCTTTTTTAATTCAATGGTATGTTTTCTTTTCCTTGCTGTTTACTTTACACAAAGCAATAACAAGTGTACTTCAAATGTAAACGTGTCCCGCACATTCCATGGAGTAGCAACGGGGGAGCAGAGGTGTAGCTCCACTCAGTCTCTACCTCTGCTCCCGATGGAGGTGAATGGGCAAATCTAAACTTCGTCCGTTTTACCAACGCGAAACAATCATGTTATGTATTTAAGTGCAGGCTGTGTGGACCCCACGTTGAGAAGACAAAATCTCCGACCGGCATTCGAGCTCCGGTCTGTTCAGCCCGTAACCTAGTTGCGATACCTACTGAGCTACCCCGGCCCCTCCCTAGTATATCTTCAGTCATAATAGTCGTATCCTCGTATATTTCATTCACACTGACTTATTTTCTGCAATTTGCCTTGAAAATTACGTAAAAATATTCTGGTTTGCGGTGTTCAATTTTGAAAGTTGTGAAATACACTTTAACTTCTGACAGCGGAATTTCTGTGCACATCTCCGATGACACAGTGCGTGGACACTGAACATAGGGTACAGCGCATCCTTGATACGTGACCTATAAATAGAAAATAATTCTACCATTCTTATTCCATATTCCTTGTACAGAAGGCAAAATTCAGGCCATGAGGTCACCGTGACGACCCTGTCTGTGTCTTGCTATTCAAACTCTTGTAGCAAGTGACGGAGTTTCACAACCGTCATAAGAAATTTACGCCATTAGAGGAAACCCCAGTGTCGTAAATTTAATTGCCGAGAATAAAAGGTAATAACATAAAGGACGCGCGAAATTCTGAAGCAGGAACAGCACTAGCGGCACATATTTTACATCAAATTATATGTCTATATGTGGTTCCCATGTATGGTAACGGCTATTACATTATTATGGGCGTGCTTCAACGACAGTCAGAATAAGCACCATGCATGTTAAAGTAGTGTTACCTGTTGCGCGAATTTCAGATATCGAATCTGCTTCTTGCTCATCATGAAACATGTGACGGAGGGAGTAACGTATTGTTTGTTCAATCTTATTAACTTGTATTGGCCCCTGTCACATTGTCCACGTTGCGATTCATATTTATGTTTGAAGAATGCTACTATTTCGTAGAGTATACAAACTTTAACTCATGGAGTCCAACCGCGGCCCGCCAGGTTTATTATGGGCCTGCCGTGGAGGCATTTGTAAATTGTGTATACACGATAAAAATTACACAATAATTAAGGAGGTTAGGTATACCACTTATTGTTATATTTCCACGTGTGACCCGCGAATCAACCCGCAATAACGGGAGTGGCCCTTTGCCATAAAGAGGCTGCAGACCCAAGCTTTAACTCATTACTTTGTTTTCCGATCACTGGATGCTACGCTTTACTAAACGCAAAATTTATTATACCAACTGCAATGCATATGTAAGCATAACTTATTAAGAATAACATGAATATATTTTACGAAAATATTGTACACACTTTGCAACAGTAAATGATTCGATTTGAATTAAAAATGGAACAAATACTGACATGTAAATATTCAATATAAAATGTATTGTACACGAATATTTCTACCTGTCGAGATGGTGTGGCGATTAATGTCATCTGTCAGACACTCTGACAAGCTACATGATGTGTGAGTGAATTGCACGTACAGTTAGTCTGTTAGATATAAGCTTTCTTCTGTTGCTGCCTATATACAAAGAATCTAGCCTGCATCTACCTCGTGACTTTTAAGAATAACTGTGTTCGGTAACACTACTGTAGTCACTTAAATATGGGCTGAATTTTCTTTGCTTGCTGGTCACCTATTTTCGTGGTTAACACATACAGATAGGACAAGTGTGTCCAGGGGCCGACTTTTGAAAAAAAAAAACTGTCAGGTGGTACTATACAGGTGACTGGTGTCTTGTCTCTGGTCAGGATTCTTAAATCTAACCACCAGAAATGCTATGACGCTGTCTGATACGAAAATATTTAAGTATGGAAAATTTATTTTTCTTCCCGTAAAAGGGTAACCGGTACGCACTGAATAGGAGGCTGGGTGTGCTTCAGAGCCGATATCGACCTTTGACACTTACGGATTCTGAAGTACAGTGTCATGGAATGTAAAGAGTTATGCAACAAGCAGGACACAGCAAGTGACTTTCGTTCTTTCCATTAACGAGCCCAAAAGGAGCAATACGTTGACCACCACAACAAAACACACCACGCATGCCTGTGTCTGTGCTGAAGCAAGTTAATCATATATCTGATAAAGCGGAATTTAATAGACTATATGTTCCTCATAAAAGCACAGTTCACCCTATAACCTGCCATGAAGACCGAGAGGGAAAGTGGAGAGTGGAGGCATAGCTCTACTCTTTCTTTAACCTCGGCGCCACATGAAGGTCGGTGGTCAACGCCACGCCCCGGCCCCTTAACCCCCAGGAGAAACAGCTGGTACCCATAGTATCGGAGGCTGGGTGGAATCTAGGATCGACCTGGATGTGTGCGAAAAACCTCGCCCTCACCGGGATTCGATCACCGGACCGTCCAGTCTGTAGCGAGTCGCTGTACCGATTAGGCCATCCCGGCCACATACGTTCCTTATAGGACTGGACAACATTCCCGCATATGAATAACTAACATATAACTTCACAATACAAAGTGCTTTATACGAGCCAAAACTGGTACAACTTCACATCTGAGTACTGAAACGATATCATAACTCGGGCCCTCCGGGAAACAGTTCTTGCACTAAACGTATTTTTACATTTCACATACGTTTGAACCACTTCACGACTTCCAGTAAAAGCCTCGCGATCGACACATCCATTTTAAGATCAGCCAAGGTCAGTTCAACTATTCGGTTGTTCTGCCGATATTCTGGTAATTTCCATAGTTTTCCGCTTACCGCTTAGGCTCCCCTTCATATTTTCCAGACAGTGGGTTTCTAACACTTTAACATTGCCCCGCACAGACACGTTTCAATTAAAAAAAGCGATCAAGCGTATGGTGAGTAACAAACAATCTAATGCCGCTTACAAATGCACGATGACACGTTGTGGGCCCACTTTATTTTAAATATGTCTGAAACCAGGAAACCTGATAATAATGCAAATTTTTGGGCTTTGTCAAAACCGCGACTTATAACCTATGGTCTTTTTCACATTTCTGTTAGCTGTTATTGTAACAAAATCCTTAACCTACGTTCTGAAATACTGTCATGTCACATTTTCGTCATGCAGAATGCATAAAATTTTTGTAATGCAATACGCAACGGTAATTCTGAACTTCAAAGAGGAAACCAGCTACAACGAGAAACACGGTGAATGTGGGAAGTTAAACAGACAAGCCCAGTGCAAGTTAATTTTGAACTGTAATTCTGTGGCTGCTTGCTAGGACCCCGTTACTGCCATCGGTGTGTTCAGAAGCAAACAGCTTTTTTAATCTGCTGTGCCATAGAAATGTATGTCACTAGCATGACACATTTTATTATATCACTTATGCATCATATCTGCTTTGGTAAAACCCAAATTTAGCATTAAAGAGCGTAAAGCCTAGAATTTAATTAAAAATGTATTGCAGCCTACGTCGTCTTTGCACAGACTAAAGGAATCGATGCAGTAACAATGCATATGAAACGAGAGTGCTTTATTGAATTACAGCCCAAACGTGGTCATACAAAAACACAAAACTATAAACCCAGAAACAATATAACACTCGTCATTACGTATTTAAAATAATAATTCTGCTGTGTGAGATTTGATGTTTTCAAAGCTGTGGTAAATAAAGCTTAAGTCTTCGTACCACACAGTAAACACTCAGTCTCGACTTTAAACCCCAATCAGTAAATGTCATATACGGAAGTAATCGCTGCGTGTTCTGGAAGCTATAAACATCACACAAATACATATAAACTATTCACTAGACCGAATGTGGCAACTTCTAGATGAAATAACCACTGGGCCTTAAAAGGCTAATCTGCTTCTGCTTTCTTCAGGACCTTATTCAGTTTTTACGAGAGAAGACCCTTAACCTCATCAGACGTTTGTTTTCACCACACCAGCACTCGCCTTGGCTAGTGCCTTCGACGATGGCATATATTAGAACATTGGCGTCAGAACTCCTACATGTAACAATAATCTGCTGTACACTGGCAATAACGTAGACTCCTTTGCGTTGACCATCAGTCTGTCAAGTTATACTGAATATTTCTATTGTGAACAGCTAAGATGGATATCTCCCGTGAACACTATATGTTACATTGCATTATCCTACAAAAAATATTAAGGGTGCTAAGCACATGTGAATGATGCATGCCAGACATAATCCAGCAAAGTCTTCATCTGACAAAGGAATTTATCCTTCATGAAGAACTTCCTCTCTACCTGTCTCTCCCTGTACAAATATACCGCAATTACACTCACACGGAATTCTAGCAAGTAACTCTCTCGTCACAAACTGGTCAAAAGGGCAACTCACCACTGCAATATTAATTCTCTGGGCGTAAGACCGAACCACCACAAGATATTTCAATACGTTATATAGTGCGATTTCGATTCGTTACGTCTTGTGGTTTCAATACATTAACCCTTGCGATTTCAGTAGGTTATCGCTTGACATTTCAGTAAGTTACTTAGCAATTTTTCAATTTTTTCAGGCACATAGTTGTTGCTTCAATCCACAGAATTAGGATCTGAGATTTTAACCTTAATAAAAAAAGTTACAGCAAAGATAAAGACTTTATTTACAAAAAGGACCATAGTGATAGTCGTCTAATTAAAAGTGTGAGAACAGACACCTGACACTACTAAAGAAGCAACGTGTGTTGACTACGGTAATTAATAATAGTTTAAATATACGTATACAATACGTAAGATCTCAAGTACTGTAGGTCATTTCCGGAAACTGCACTTTAGTCACGGGTTATTTAAATTAATTATTCACATTTAAATCAGAGAACTCAGTTTGGTCCAACGGAGGCTTCCTCTTGATTATGATATTTTTATATTAGGAGTTTACAGGCCAAATTTTGCAAAACTATTCAGAAAAAATAAATTGGTTGGATTATGACGTCAATACCAGCATGAAATCATTCACAGTTGCGACATCGTTTGATGATTTTCGTAATATACCCGTATCGGTATACATATTTCAACGAGTCAGAAAATTGCCACTCCATTTTCCGCACGGAAAAGAGCCCACTTCGAGGTATGGACGTTTGAAGTCCAAAAATATCAAAGGTCTGTCACAGCACATGATCCTAAACCAGTTCTGCCCACTTGTAATAAACATATGCATGCAAAAGATTCACGTTAAAATTTTCACGTCTTATTTTTTTCAGTTTTCCATGTGGCAGTATTCCAAGAGGTTACCCCAACAAAATTCTGTACGGAATTTTGTCCCAGCCACTCTAGTCGCATGCCTAAACCACTGCAGAACGTTAGATATTTTTTCTTTGGCCCTGTGTAGATCGCGAAGCTCCTTCTTATGCACTACCTTTAAACTGCCGATGCACTTTATCCTCATGCCTTTTTCTGAGCAGTTTCTTGCATAGTCATGTAATTTATATCCGCCTCGAGCCAATAGACTACGTTTCACACGCATAACAAACGCGTGTGTGTGTGTGTATGTGTGCGTGCATGTTTTATTCTCTTCACGGTTCTTGTAAATATTGGGGATGATAATGGTTTTTTTAATTGAATACAGGGAGCAGCTGATAGAGGCAATTTTGGTCTTAATTTTTCATGAATCTCATTTGTGGCCACCATGCTGTTATCGGAAGCTGCGCTCAAATTTCGTAACACTTCCAGAAAACAGGAATATATATATATATATATATATATATATATATATATATATATGTACATACAAATATGTGTACATTATAGTTGTGTTCCTGACAACAGTTTACTTTTGATCACTATAAAGACAAAAATTTCAACTTCTAAAGTAAAGAAGACAGGACAATTTACATCACTATAGGAGAAATAAACAAATAAGTAGATCGAAACAATAATGCAGTTCTGTATGGGTCTGATGATGGCATGTTACCTTTAAAGCCCCCCACTTTTTGGAAACAACGCTTCAGGAACCAGCACCCTCTACGCTCTCAGGTAAAAAAAACGAAGAACCATCCACTCATTTGAGCCCGTTAGATAAGGTTATTCTGAGCCACTGAACACCCACTGTCAGTTCAACTATCACAGTATATGCACAGCAGGTTTCGTCAGAAACAAATAATAAAAAATGGTGTAATAAAAGTTGTGGGAAGATCTAAAATTTTATCGTAAATGTAAAGGCAAAGGTAAATTTCACCATAGAACAGGCTATGAAATCCCAGAGACGGAGGAGAGGTACAGCTCTACTCTTTCTTTATCCTCGGAGCTACATGGGGGTGGCTGTTCAAAGCCAAGCCCCTGCCGCTTAACGACCGGGAAAGAGACCCGGTAGCCATTTTACAGGAGCCTGTGTGGGCCCCAGGCCCGGACTTTTACAGTAAAGTTGTCTTAAATTATAGACCTTGTTTACTTCTCTTTTTGAATGAAGTAGGTTTTATTTGAAATTTTCACGTAACACGCTTTTGTCCCATTTAACATGTAGCGTCTATTACAGTATACAAGGTAAATAAAGCATTTGAAGTATTACAATGAAGACCACCACCCGTATGGCAGCACAAACACCAAAACATCTGCCTGACAGAACTTCTTTCTCGCTAGTCGTCAGCAATTCTCCTTTTTTCGGTACGATCTTTCGTACTTGTAATATCTTCACTTCATTCAGTTGTACTGAATTTCGTTCCTAACGAAATAATGCAGCATATAAGTAATTTTGTCACGAATATATGCAATGTTAGTGCATTTACAATAGTCTCAGTTACTGAAATAATTACTGTACTGTAGGTTGGTGTTGGGCTTTATTTACTTTCAGTATACAATCAGGCAAATCACCATCTAACACAAATATGCCTTTATGTAATCTCGATTATCCGGGGTAATGGCGAGGAAGTGGTGCGTGGATAATTGAGAAACACGAATAATCCAAAACATGCACTTTATCGTGTCACGAAAAAAAAATAAAAAATAAAAGTGTAATTGAATTCTTATGTACAGAACACACACATATCTCAAGCGCTAAACTTCCCGACTGCTGTACTCAGAACTTTGTTCGAGCAATCGGCGCCAAATCACGTTATTTCACACCTTCGTCATTCGTCATTCGTCATCAGCAACTTACAATCGTGCATGGATCGTACACAGACTGGATAATGGAGAGTGCACCGTAGATATTTGTGGAGTGTAAGACAGTTATATGCCGTATTACTTCGAATTTAAGGTGCCCTTTGCTTTAAGATGCACCCCACGTTTGTAAAGCAATTTTCAGAAAAAAAATTTTTCGCAAGCAAATGCATTTCACTGTCCGTAACATTTACCACTCTTTTAGCAACGCCACTTGTTCTTCGAAAAAAAATTATGTTTTAGAGAGTTTCGAAGAGTTAAAAATAATGCCTCGAATTTCAGGTGCACCCTAATTTTCAGTTAGGAAAAATGTGAATAAGGTGCGTCGGTGTATAACCGTTTTTGTAAAATCTCACATTAATGTTACACATTATAGTTTTATTAATTGTAAACTGTCTTCACAGTAGCTTAGCCCGCATTCCATGTTAGGTATGCCCCACAAAGCTTCTATTCTTTCCGCAATTTCGCGGGTTTCATATGTCCCATGTCCAACGATACATATCAGTATTTTATCTCAGGCTCACACCTCCAACATTGCCCTCTCCGCTCCGCCATCAATGCAAACCTCCTGATGTCTCACAATTCCCATACCCACAAGGGCAAGAAACCGAAAATAAATTTCCTGTTACGTGCGAATGCTTTCCATTCGTTTTCTAATCATATCCATTTGCCTGTTGACAGCTGCGTGCAATAAGGTATTCCTTTCTTTTACTGCTGATTTGACTATGTCTAGCAATCGACGGAATTGTACCCAAGTTACTCAACGAAAATTTTTGCTTTCCTTTCATCTTGTAGTAAGTAATAAAACAACGTACTGAATTCACCTACCCTTTACCTATTTTTCAACATCCTACGAACACTCTACTTCCCACATTCCCCTTCCAAAAGGTATTCTTCGAATAAGAACAACACTCCATCATCTTTTAGATACAGGCCTCCAAGCGTCCCCTTGCGAACACAACTGAATATATAACAGTGAATTCGGTTCTGCAAAGGGTTTCTGCACCTTGGATTTGCTTCGAACTCATTTACATAATTCCACATGCTTGTAAATTAACTATTTACTAGTTTCGTTAGTTAATTCAGATATTTATAGCATTTAAATCCCAGGTATGGGGTCATTCCCAATAAATCCACAGGTTCGACAACTACTGCTTCACATCTCCGGGACAGTGGACTGGCAGCCGACACGAGGTATAGGAAGGGGACACAAGCAATAGTACGTCTGCAAACTGTTAAGTACCTTCGATCCTCTATACTATTTTATATCACGTCATACTGAGGTGAGGCAAGAAAATGCCTAGAGACTTGCACAACGGGTTACAATTTGGAATGTTGAACTAATCTGTGGCTAAGCAACGCTCACTCACGCCTCATTCAGAGCTGTTACTTCTATTACAAAACTTTTATTCGAAGCAAAAATTTATGAAAACGTGTAATAAAATTTCCCAGAAATTTTAATATTCTTCTGGACTAAGCTTTGCCCTTTTAAATTCTCGCTCTATGACAGTCGACAACACAACGCCATGTTTGTGTCATACTGTATTACTCTCAAACATAAAAATTAATCACTTTTTTAACGAATTGTGACAAGCAATCTCATGGCTCCTGTTTTTGTTTCATCCACGGCACAGTTAGTCTTTAATATTCACAATAAATCCCAGAAACAGGACTGTCACCCCTACATAATTTCGACAAAGTGTCCTCCATTAATAGTAAACTTGATTACACCACACAGGACGGAAACCAGGCGTGATGGCATTGTGTGTGTCAAATGTGTTATATCCAGGCGTATTTGCATTCCATTGTATTTTCGTAACAAAATTGGAAAACCCTTTAAAATTAAAAATACGTTACCAAATTGTGACCGCAGGCCTCATTTCTGCATTCCGGTACGACAGACCTTCCAATATAAAACAAAAATTACTGCTGACACGAAATTAAATCTCCCATTCCACCATTCTGAAATGCTTGTCCTATCAGTGCCAGACAAAAATGACTACGGACACCAAATTTGTTTGCAGTTACAATCCCAAATTACAGACATGTCAGTATGAGACAAAAATAACTCCACATCTATACATATGAGTGATAAGAGAAAAAATCGTCCATGGAGAAGAGCAGACCTTGAGAAACTTACAGTCATCCAGTTGGACCATAAATTGCCCACCTGTTGCCAAACCCTAAGGTCAGTGTCGTGTTTACAAGAACCCACGCCCTGTTTTCTGTGCTTGTCTCTTGAATGGCAAGAAGTTTAGATGGCTATTCGGTGCTGAGGACTCATTTCGTAAGTCAGAGGGGGCACAGTCTCCCTGCCATGTAAAGATCGTTCATTCACGTAAACCTACGTGAAATTTATGCTACTTCTAATCTATGTTAAGTAAAATCGGAGTATATCAATCAGTTTTAGTAAAACTTTCGTCCCAAAATCTGTCAGAATTCGGACAGACGAGGACAGCAGTCGAGTTTCGCTTTGTGAACGCTCCTAAAACTAAAGAAATCAACGACAGTTTTTGGACACAGGCGGATGTCGCCTTTGGATTTCGGCACTAAAAGAATTCCTGACAGTGTATTGTGTGGCATGACACCATATGTATTTGCACTGAACTTCAATCAGACAGGCAAATGCATCATGTGTTAAGTTTCCCAGCTAGGAGCTTTAAATATGACTGTACTGTCGAAACTATAATAATCTGAAGCGGAAGAAACTTTAAGGTCTGCAATGCTGATTCAATGTATTGCGCATGTGATGTGTGGAAGTGCAGAAACTTATCTCACTGAGCTATTGCCTAGCACAAGGCGTCTACACTTATTCTGAGGCACACGTTACGAAAATCAGTCGGTTAACACCTTGTCCTTGTTTTCGATGATCTCCGGTAGTATCGTCGAAAGGACCTCTCCTCTGAGTGCCCTTCCTCACGCATTTTTTACTATAAATCTGTGGGCAACAGCATTCTTACGCTGCCGTCAACCCGTCTTCCTACTTAACTGCGGTTTATATAAAGCGGTACTTCAACGACTTCTCACTCTGGAGGTTTGCCTTCAATCTCAGGAAGTTTCTGGAGGGTTTTCTTCAGTCTCAGGGAGTTTATGAGTTTCATGGTAAAACACAGTGACAATGGGACGGGCTGAGGCACTCACATTTTATGGGACAGCGTCGCAGGGTATTATGGCTGGTTCCTCCTTATTACCATGCATGATGCTTACTCGTCTTGTTTCACCCTTCTCATCAGCGGCTGGTACAATATACATTCTGAAGACACAATAGCAAGGGACTCCGTCTTTTCCCCTCCCATCGGGCCATTGAATAATCTAAAATGAGGCACGTTTCGTCTAATTATTGTTCACTACCTCAGTGGAAAAGCAGGGGTAGGCCTACACAAGGAGCACGGACCCCAAGCATGTCAACTCTGACAGCTAATTTCCTAGTCTGCTGAGTAACCTGACGTGTGGAATTGCTAGGATATCCCTCATGTCTGCTTAATGGACACCGATTAGGTTTCGTGGCAGCTGAAATTTGTGTGGCATGTCGCGACAGGTAACCCAAGAGATTTTGATTAATTGAATTATGATTTATAAGCTTATATTTATTTCTTACGTGAAAAGAAAAGAGAAGCGTGCAGACCGAATGTAAGAAAAGGCAATAAGCTAGTAGGAGGAAGACTGGAGTACATCGAAAATTTACAGCCCGTATATTACAGGCTCGATATTTCAAGACACGTACATTTACACAGCCGTTGCTTGGTCATATAACAGTGTATCTAATGCCATACGTCAGATAGATATGGCAGCGTATGTGCAGCATCGCTATGTACAAATGCGTTCTCTCCTAAAAGTGAACTGAAAGACAATATTTTTTATTGTCTTCGTGCTGGTACATCAATTTTTATTAATTAGAAATTACTTTATTCGGTGGGATGCGTTCCACACAGGCAGTGTCAGCTGCTGAGATCATTTGCTCAACCACACACACAGGAAGGCTGGATCACCTATCCCACGCCCAGCAAGAGCGAGGGTGTTGACTTTGCGAGAATCTGTTGCTAAGTGACAGAGAATTTTGCTGGTCTATGACTATACGTTGTGGGAATTACAAAAGCTACTTTTAGAGAAGAGTAATTCGTTAAATAACAACCAAGTGGTCTGGATGTGTGGTTGTGGAAGAGGCAGATATTTTGCAGTGAAAAGATAGGGGCAGTAATTCTGTTAATTATAATACACGGTAAGCGTGGATAGCGCATCTGGCTACTAAATGAAATTGGAAGTTAACGTTTGTAAGAGTTATCTTTTCAGATTTTTTTTGTTTTGTGCGTTTTCCAAAATTATTTTCAAATCCATACGTTATGAAAGTTGGAAACAGAGAAATGATGGTGATCAAGCTTTCCTGAACATGTGTGTTTTTATCTTAAATTCTGAATTTTGTTTTCTCAGACGTACGTTTTAGTTTTTGTTATTATTATATTTTTGACTTGTTATGAGTCAAAAGTGTCGTAATCTTAGTCAACAATACACAGAGAAAAACCTACTTGCTAAGTTTCATTTGGGTGGCAGCGAAACCGCATTAACCTATTGGCGACGGCGGAGTTGTAACCACCGGGCGCTACTGCAGCCTCAAAGGTAAAGCCTTGGCTTATACAGCACGCGAAAAAGACGTGAGAGGACGTGAAAATAAAGTTCCACGCATTCTTTGCCTCTACATTAGCAGGATGTGAGCGTCAAAATTCAAGATCCGGCTGCCTTATTTCCAGGTAAGTGGACCCATATTCGTATTTCAATTGTTAGGAAGTCTGAAGGCTTCAGAATGAGTCTGCACACAGCGGTAAAGAACAGTAGGCCTGTCCCTGCCTTTGGTAAGTTCATATTCCCAACATTCAGTTTAAACCGAAATGTGCCGAAACGTAAAACAGTGACGTAACAAACATTTCGCTGACTGACAGTGTTCATTTTCAGGCCACATGTTATAAGCTTCCATGAAAATTATTCTAAATGTAAATTTAAGTTCAACCCAGCGAAATTGCTGAAAATTCAAGGTTTCTGGGATGTTACGCTATGTCGACCGGTAAATGGTTACAGACTTTCGAAGGAATGCAGTGATTCCACAACGTTGGTAACTATGTACCACTTGACATGATGTAACATCCCAACAGACTTGAAACTATAGGAAACAGTTCGTTAAATTTTACCTCAAATGGGCCTGCACATGTCACACACGAATACGAGGTCAGACAGATGAATACAGAGCTATGGCAAGATACCTGTAGTGACTGACCGCGTCCGAACTCATCCTCAGTCACATAAATATTTCACCTTCCGTAAGTGGTACTTTTGATACACGTGTTTTTGACATCTGGTTGGTCAGGAAATGGAAAATATACTTTCACTTTTGGTCGACCAATTGTTCTTAGAAGAAAATGCATATTTCTCAGTGGCTGAAAATGGCTTAAACCGAATCCGGTGATAAAAAGCTGTCAGCTTGAAATATTGGACAGGATAGTTCAGGCTTAGCGTCAAGGCTATTAGCCAGCCTACGCTAAATTTAAGTCAAATTAAATTTCTGTTAACTGAATTTAAGTTCGACCAAGCGGAACTTATAACATGTCAACACTGAACACAAACAAGTGAACTTGAGAAGTTACTGCGGTCGTTCCGAATTTACGATGAAGACACAGCTGCACTGATGAACATTATCTGCACCTAAAAATTTGTAACATTAGAATGTGAAAACATTTTCGTTCTTACAAATAGAAAAGGGCCGCTTCACTATGATTTTAACTTGACCTTAGTCTATAAAATGAAACATAGATTGCACTGGGACACAGTACGTGTAACAGACGTGGGAACTCGGCCGCTAAATATCTGAAATACTTTAAGGTACGTACAGCACTGAAACAGCAGCTCAGGAACACCGAACATTTCCATTCTTACCACATTATTACATGCCTTTAGAATCAAAAATATTAAATCGAATGTACGGCGTTTAAAAATAGAAGACAAATTACGGATGATCTGATACGCAGAAACGAATTCTGATTTAACTTTATAAAACGCACCTGCGAAGAACTTGTGATATTAATATCCTCGCAAAGTTACCGGACCAGCACAGAGTCAGTACGGCTGCTACTCTCTTTCAGACGAGTTAAGGCGCTGAAGTGAATAAGACGTCTTCCACGGTTCACGTTTCGCGTGTACTTTCCAACAGCAGGTTTAGTGTCCATATGAGGGTTTAATACGAATGTCACCGCAAACTTGTTTGTAGTTATTATGAAACTTCGTGAAATAGACACAAGGAAGGTTCTGTAGAGAATTTACAGTCTCTCCTTGACAGCATAACATGCTTTAGCAAGGAAAGTGTTACACAGGGTGGCGAAGAACCGAATTACATATTTCAGAACGCACTTTTGCCCCTAAGTTTCAGAGGGGAGGGGGGGTAAGTGGCAGCGTCTGCACACCGAGAAAGAGATGATGTCATCCATTTTCAAAACCTGTTCAGTGACAGTTGATTGGTCCAGTACGTAAAAGTGAAAAATCTCTTAATTCTGCCACCAGTCGGAAAACAATTTCTCGCTTTTAAGAGCCCGTTGCCTAGTCACTACCGACTACACTATCCCGGTACTTCTGTAGATTAATAAAAGTGAATAAACTACTTAAATGTTCTGTGTTGTGCTGCAACTGTCATACTAGTAGCTGAAAGCCACGTAGCATGTTAGAAGCAAAACTTGTTATTCCGCTGCTTACTGAGCCCACTCGCATCTGTACAGAGTTATCCATTTGTTAGTCCGCTGCTTACTGAGCCCACTCGCATCTGTACAGAGTTATCCATTTGTTAGTCCGCTGCTTACTGAGCCCACTCGCATCTGTACAGAGTTATCCATTTGTTAGTCCGCACCTTACTGAACCTAGTCGCATCTGTACAGAGTTATCCATTTGTTACTCAGCTGCTTACTGAGCCCACTCGCATCTGTACAGAGTTATCCATTTGTTAGTCCGCACCTTACTGAACCTAGTCGCATCTGTACAGAGTTATCCATTTGTTACTCAGCTGCTTACTGAGCCCACTCGCATCTGTACAGAGTTATCCATTTGTTAGTCCGCACCTTACTGAACCTAGTCGCATCTGTACAGAGTTATCCATTTGTTACTCAGCTGCTTACTGAGCCCACTCGCATCTGTACAGAGTTATCCATTTGTTAGTCCGCACCTTACTGAACCTAGTCGCATCTGTACAGAGTTATCCATTTGTTACTCAGCTGCTTACTGAGCCCACTCGCATCTGTACAGAGTTATCCATTTGTTAGTCCGCACCTTACTGAACCTAGTCGCATCTGTACAGAGTTATCCATTTGTTACTCAGCTGCTTACTGAGCCCACTCGCATCTGTACAGAGTTATCCATTTGTTAGTCCGCACCTTACTGAACCTAGTCGCATCTGTACAGAGTTATCCATTTGTTACTCAGCTGCTTACTGAGCCCACTCGCATCTGTACAGAGTTATCCATTTGTTAGTCCGCACCTTACTGAACCTAGTCGCATCTGTACAGAGTTATCCATTTGTTACTCAGCTGCTTACTGAGCCCACTCGCATCTGTACAGAGTTATCCATTTGTTAGTCCGCACCTTACTGAACCTAGTCGCATCTGTACAGAGTTATCCATTTGTTACTCAGCTGCTTACTGAGCCCACTCGCATCTGTACAGAGTTATCCATTTGTTAGTCCGCACCTTACTGAACCTAGTCGCATCTGTACAGAGTTATCCATTTGTTACTCAGCTGCTTACTGAGCCCACTCGCATCTGTACAGAGTTATCCATTTGTTAGTCCGCACCTTACTGAACCTAGTCGCATCTGTACAGAGTTATCCATTTGTTACTCAGCTGCTTACTGAGCCCACTCGCATCTGTACAGAGTTATCCATTTGTTAGTCCGCACCTTACTGAACCTAGTCGCATCTGTACAGAGTTATCCATTTGTTACTCAGCTGCTTACTGAGCCCACTCGCATCTGTACAGAGTTATCCATTTGTTAGTCCGCACCTTACTGAACCTAGTCGCATCTGTACAGAGTTATCCATTTGTTACTCAGCTGCTTACTGAGCCCACTCGCATCTGTACAGAGTTATCCATTTGTTAGTCCGCACCTTACTGAACCTAGTCGCATCTGTACAGAGTTATCCATTTGTTACTCAGCTGCTTACTGAGCCCACTCGCATCTGTACAGAGTTATCCATTTGTTAGTCCGCACCTTACTGAACCTAGTCGCATCTGTACAGAGTTATCCATTTGTTACTCAGCTGCTTACTGAGCCCACTCGCATCTGTACAGAGTTATCCATTTGTTAGTCCGCACCTTACTGAACCTAGTCGCATCTGTACAGAGTTATCCATTTGTTACTCAGCTGCTTACTGAGCCCACTCGCATCTGTACAGAGTTATCCATTTGTTAGTCCGCACCTTACTGAACCTAGTCGCATCTGTACAGAGTTATCCATTTGTTACTCAGCTGCTTACTGAGCCCACTCGCATCTGTACAGAGTTATCCATTTGTTAGTCCGCACCTTACTGAACCTAGTCGCATCTGTACAGAGTTATCCATTTGTTACTCAGCTGCTTACTGAGCCCACTCGCATCTGTACAGAGTTATCCATTTGTTAGTCCGCACCTTACTGAACCTAGTCGCATCTGTACAGAGTTATCCATTTGTTACTCAGCTGCTTACTGAGCCCACTCGCATCTGTACAGAGTTATCCATTTGTTAGTCCGCACCTTACTGAACCTAGTCGCATCTGTACAGAGTTATCCATTTGTTACTCAGCTGCTTACTGAGCCCACTCGCATCTGTACAGAGTTATCCATTTGTTAGTCCGCACCTTACTGAACCTAGTCGCATCTGTACAGAGTTATCCATTTGTTACTCAGCTGCTTACTGAGCCCACTCGCATCTGTACAGAGTTATCCATTTGTTAGTCCGCACCTTACTGAACCTAGTCGCATCTGTACAGAGTTATCCATTTGTTACTCAGCTGCTTACTGAGCCCACTCGCATCTGTACAGAGTTATCCATTTGTTAGTCCGCACCTTACTGAACCTAGTCGCATCTGTACAGAGTTATCCATTTGTTACTCAGCTGCTTACTGAGCCCACTCGCATCTGTACAGAGTTATCCATTTGTTAGTCCGCACCTTACTGAACCTAGTCGCATCTGTACAGAGTTATCCATTTGTTACTCAGCTGCTTACTGAGCCCACTCGCATCTGTACAGAGTTATCCATTTGTTAGTCCGCACCTTACTGAACCTAGTCGCATCTGTACAGAGTTATCCATTTGTTACTCAGCTGCTTACTGAGCCCACTCGCATCTGTACAGAGTTATCCATTTGTCAGTCCGCACCTTACTGAACCTAGTCGCATCTGTACAGAGTTATCCATTTGTTAGTCCGCACCTTACTGAACCTAGTCGCATCTGTACAGAGTTATCCATTTGTTAGTCCGCACCTTACTGAATCTAGTCGCATCTGTACAGAGTTATCCATTTGTTACTCAGCCGCTTATTGAGCCTACTCGCATCTGTACAGAGCTATCCATTACAAGCCACCCAGATTACCAACGGTACAGTACCTGAGACACATAGACGCATATGTAGCAAGTATCTTAGTAGTTGAAATGTGTGCTAGTTAGGTTTCACTTTTAGTATCTGTTGGCGCCTCGTGTAAACTCTCTGCCGCGAAAGCAGAACAAAGCCAAGTACATTATTCAAATTACTCGTTAAAGACTTCAAAATGTCAAGACTTTAAGCAGAAACTCAACGTTGAACATTACAAAGAATTAAAGTACAAATGCTGATACCTCAAAGTATGGATTTTTCAGTAAGGAAATATATTATTCTCCGTGCCTGGGATGAGCACTGATAATCAGTTTTCAAATCAACCGTTGTCTGCCACCTGTGATTTTGCTGTAAAAGATTAAACAGCCATGACAAACGCGCAGCTACACTTCTCAGACATGCTTCTAAGTAATTTACGGTACTAAATTCTTGCTAGCAAAGTTACCTCCCGACATTTCCGTCTAAATTTCTGCCCATCGTTACGTCTTCTAACCCTTTAAAGACGAAGTGCCATCTGTTTTATATAAGGACTCAGTGCTTACCGCGCAGTAAACACTTTCCACCTCGGTTATAAAACACAAATCAGCTGATGATATTAAAGGTAAAAGTTGCAGTTTGTTCCGAGATACGTACAAAATACATAAGATTTTAGGCGCCTTTGTAAAATTGCCAAAATCGTCTGTTAGCTTCATCATGTCTGCCTGCCTGCCTGCCTGCCTGCCTGCCTGCCTGCCTGCCTGCCTGCCTGCCTGTCCTTTCGCATTGAACAATTCGGTTCCCACCGGACGGATTTTTACGAAATTTGATACTTGTGTATTTATCGAAACATCGTCCAGAAATTCAAGTCTGATTAAAATCTAGTGATAATAACGGGTACTTTACACGGAAAACTATGTACGTTTATGATAGTACGTAGCTGAGCTCTTCTTAGAATGAGAAATGTTTCAGACAGAATTTGTAGAGAAAATCAAAACACGTACTTTATATTCAGTAACTCTTTTTCCGAAAATCGTGTCGTTAATGATATAATGTGGAAAAATACGGTACAGCCAGACAGGCCACAGATGACAACTTAATAAGGCGCATGCGCTTTGTATGCTCGATAAATAAGGCTACAAACACACACTCAGAACGTGTAATACTTGTTGTTTTTTCACGGCAACAACGGTTAAGGGAAGGCGCCTGAGTGTTATGCTGTAGGTACACAGCCTGTCTTTATGCAGCATGTTGACCCACAAATCACCGAACAGCATGAATACGCACACGACCAAACCACCATACTAAAGGCACAAAACTGACATCGAGAGATTGAATGCACAGTTCTTACGACTCAGTGAAATACACCAATGTTCGTGTTGCCTGCGCTGCATGAATCACATTACATTGCTAATTACGTAAATGGTAATTAGTGCCCACAACTCCAAACTGAATACAAGCGTAAGAGAATAAATGGAGGAATCAACAAGTCAAAAACAACGGAGAACTTTTCGGGTGAATAAGACGCAACAGAGGTCATCCACAGTAAAGAAAATCAATCAATCAATCAATCGCCAGCAAGTTTAAAAGGCAGACATTCATCAGATATTAGAACAATGAACTAACAGGGAGTGTTGGAAAAGCACTTATGTGTGTACAAAGGCTTCCTGTTTTTCCCTCCCTCTTGATGGACATGAGATTCCGACTGGGGAGGATATTGTAGTGAGCCTCCTAGAGAAGAAACAGCCTGTAAACCAAAGCGAACATATAAAAATACTTTATTAAGTAAGTTATATTCTCTCTTTGTATTCATCTCTTACGTTCTCTTCGAACTAAACGGGTAAATTTATGCAGTCATTTTGGTTTACAGACCTGCGAATGTGGATCAAAAAGTAAGCTTACAGTACCCGTAAATAAAAGCCAAATTTTAATAGAGGATACTGACAACAAATGGGGCACGCGGTGGCGCAGTTGGTTGAGGCACTGCATTACAAACCGGAAGGGCGCGGGTTTGATTCCCGATGGCGTCACCGGAAACTTTCACTGACATAATCCTTCCGGTCGCACTATGGCCCTGGGTATCGACTCAGCCTCTAACAGGAATGAGTACCAGGAGTATTTCCTGGGGGGTAAAGGCGGCCGGTGCGTAGGGCTGACAGCCCTGTCACCTTCATGTGTCGATTGTCTAAGAATGTGGGAGCCTCAACCTCTTGGAACCCTCATGGCCTGTCCAGGCCTGTAACGGGACTGCTTTACCTTTCCTGACACTAAACAATGAATGTGTCACCATTATGTTACTTTTCAACATAGTCCCCTGACATTTGAGGCACTTCTCACAGCGTGGGATAAGTTTGTCCATCCCGGACGCACGGACCGTACGTCCCTGTTGCGTCAGCCAGCTGAGGGAAGCACGTATGACGTCTTCGTCACAGATGAAACCATTTCCTTACAAATACTCTTTCAAGGCGGAAAAGAGATGAAAATCGCTGGGAGTAAATGGGTGACGGTCCGACGTTTCTCAACTGAAATTTTGCAGCAACTTTCGAGTCTTCTTTGTCTCCTACGGCCGGCACTGCCATGGAGGAGAATCACAACATCGCTAATGACACTTCCCGTGCACACTAAAGCGTGTAAATCCTCGGACGTCCAAGAGAGGGCAGTTTTGAAAGTCGGTCATCAAGTTGACTCTCGCAGCCGCGCTTCTTCTGCTCATATATCCCAGATCACATGACTTTTAACATTAGAGCCATCTGCCGTTTATGCGAACAGCGCCTCACACTTCACCGAGTTCGGTTGCTCGATTAAGACCACTTATAAAATTTTCAGTCCACCCTCTCATGTTCTCTCTAACGAGGCTCTCTAAAAATATTTCGCTATCAGAAACCACTCCAAACAAGAAGAAATTTATAAGACGAAGCCTTTATACATAAATAAGTGGCACTCCAATAGGTCTTTTAATATACTCTTCTAATGAGTTTTCGAACATTTTAACTTTAAACTCATTTTCCGCTTGTTTTAGTGAAGAATTTGTAAGTCTGAGACTTTATAATTAGTAACGTTACTGTATAGGAAGATCTCACCTCTCTTATAATTTTAATACTCGTGCCTGATGATGGCTGTGTGAAAGGGCCGAAACATGGAGCATGGATCAGATATTAAAGCGAATTGTGTGAAGACACTTGTGACTGAGGGTCTGTCTACCTACTGATTGCATAGATTTTCATTCATAGTGACTTAGTGATCTGGTATTGCGTAGAGATTTAAAATTATAATGAATTCAAGCTATCATCGAAATCCTTTGCCCTCTTTCGTGTTTCGTCACCACCTGCAGGAAAAATGACCATTGATTACAAAGATCCAGTCGCTGTCAGTCACCGTATGTTCTATGATATATGTCCCGCTACTCCAACGAACACAGAAGAGTTCAAATCTAAGCACTGAGCTTAATTCCTTACCTCTTTACAACTGTCCCGTCACTTCTGATGTGTCACTTACATCAAGACAGAAACTAACAAAGAAGGACAAGTTGTACACGGGGTAAATTAGAAAAGGAAAACGTAATTTGACAGCCGATGGCAGGAGTTTGGCCTATTTTGAGTAAAATATGCTATATTACTATAGGTCCGATTCTGAAGGGTTACGAAGTTGTGAGTATTTAAATTTTGAAAAGGGTAGGAAATGTCCGCAGAGCGGAACACTTCGCGTGCGTTGGTTATTAAGTAAAGCATCAGTTACTTCGTCCGATTTTAACAGAAGTCGGAATAGGCCGTCATTTTAGGAAAAGTCATAAATATGAAATTTCACAAAAATCCGTCCGGTAAGAGTCGCTGTGTTTCGTGCGCACAGACGGACTGACGTGACGAAGTCGAGAGTAGCTTTCCGCATGTGCTTTGTAAAAGCGCCTAAATGGCTATGATCTTTCAGGGAAAGACTTTTAGAATTCGCTTGTCTAAACATGCGCTACATTTGTGAAAATGATATACATTGCGCCCCACTGTCCGGGATGAAAATACGAGAATCAGATAAAAGAAAATTTCCCTCAGTTTTACATTTTGCCACGGACAGTCTGTAAGGTTTGACACAGGACACATAAAAGCTGTCCCGTAACGTGCCCAGTAGGTACTGAAGGGTGTTAATGTACAGTTCCACACACATTCAACCTAGGCGCTAGTAGGGGTGGGCGGTCAACCCTACGGTCGGCTCCTTTTCCTCGGAGAAAGAGAACCTATATCCGTTTCACAAGAGGCCGGGCGGACCTTGGGACCGCTCTAGATGTATCCGAGAAATCTCACTCCCACCGGGCTTCGAAGCCAAGGTGGTCCAGCATGCTGCAATTTGTTATACTAACTACGAATAAAACTAACAGTACTTGTGTCAACAAAAATGACAGTGAGATTTGTAGCACAGCACGTTTTCCTTTTCCGTACGACCTACACACATAACCTCAGAGCCTGTGGAGTCATTTCTAAAATATCCTGCATACAGCAGCAGCCCTACTACATCTTGTCCCTCTTAGTTGAATATTTTCGTACCTACCGTTGCACATTGTTGAGTTATGAATACACTTCTTCCACACAGTACGAGAGGATCCGCTGACAGGAACATGGAGAACGAAGTGTAAAGGAGGGTTAACGGATGACGTCCAAGGAGACAGGAGAAGTGACAGGGTAAACGGGGTGAAGGTTCTGTTGGGGTGGTAAATGAAGTCTGTCTGTAGAAGAAAATGAAAGGGAGGGACTGCATGGAGAAAAGAGTATTGAAAAGCACGGTCTTTACATCACGTCATGTAAAAGATATTGAGGGGTGTCCGAAAATTGACGAGATGTCTATCAATACATAGGTGACGTAAGCGTTCACATCTGCGTGGGAACCAACTGTCTCGACGAGTACAATATCTTCCAGTGGCCCATACATACATACATACATACATAAGAATGCCAGCCTACATACATACACACACACGCGCACACAATTCAAACACTTTGATAAGAATATCTGGGGCCATAGGGGCTTCCTCGAACTTTCCTGTCATAACAACAACGAAAACAATCCACACCGAGACGCGGAATTACAGGAAACCTGACAACCACTGTGCAGTGCAACTCGGAGGAGACTGGGTTCTTGAGTTTCCTGGGAGCCGAGTTTCCTATTCTTCCGCACGCTGCCTTGCAGTTTCCTCAGTGTGCTAGACTCAGTCCAGTTCAACGTGCTCAAATCTTTCTGGCAAAAATTCGTAGAAGCTGCGGTTGCTTTGCGGTTTTCAGTTTCCTTGGTGTGCGTTCACCCGTAGATTGCGCAGTCATAAGAGAATGCATGATTGAAGAACGTCAGGGGTCCATGTTTCTGCAGTGCATCGACAAGATAAGAAGCACCGAAACACTGTGAACTGTAATTAATCATCCTGTCTCGAAACAGTAGCTCTTTTTTGTTCATCGACTTTTGCAGCGCCACGTACGCACGCACACGCGCACGCACGCACACGCACACACACACACACACTTTTCTTGGTAAAACTTCGGAATATACCTTATGCATCACTGAGATGGGTATAAAGCTTACATTCAGGATGTAGGCACCTTCGTTTCGAAGAAAACGGCAATTGTTGGAAATACAGTGACTCGACTATTAAAAACTCCAGACCTTGTTCAGGTAAAGGGGTCAAAAAACTTCTCAGATGAACAAGTTTCTTTCTGGGGAGACAGTACACAAGAAAGTGATTGGAACTAAAAACGTAGTGAACACATACATTGAAGAACATGACGAAAACCAGAAGAAAATGCTCCAATTAGGACTAAATAAATATAAGTACAATAACTGAAGAGAGAAAGAAATTAAAGAAAGGGAAGAAATCCTATAATCATAAAACTAACTGACAAACACAGAAGAACATTACGGACAAGAAAGGGGACTAACTTTTAAATGATTGTAATGTGAGTGGTTTACATTATAATGAAAGGCGAACCTAGGAGAGGAATTGAGAGAAAGAGACGATGACGTAATTGTACAAGATACTGGAAGAAGTGATAAAATGAATGGCTGAAGTTTTGTACTCTCTTCAAATCCTTGCGCTTTCTGTTATACCCAGGATATGGCTACGGATTCTTTCCGAGACTCCAACTTCGTCCGTCCATTTTTTGTATGGCCTTACAAATTTTCGTCTATTTCTGGGCCTATAATAAAATCCCCTCTCCTACAGGGCAACGAATTCGGAAACTGACGTACCGAGTGTCCATGATACATTTCTTCGAATGGCGAATATGTAAGCAACAGGACGTTCATTCTGTTAATACAAATAATCAGGAAATATATGCCTGCAACTCATAGAAAAGTAAAACCACTAAAATGATTAAATACAGTTGGAAGACTTTAATACACTTTTACAAGAATAACACTAAAATTAGGCGAAAAGTAACGTTGAAAAGCGGAAGCCAGATAGCGTAAAAGAACTGACGTGCACATGTAAAAGTAGAGGGAATACGAAAGCAGAGTAAATGTTGAATTAACCGACTGTCTAAATCAGATATATGTGGCATTGAGCGACTCTGTGCTGAACACACTAAAGTGAAATATCTGTAGGTGGCTCAAAGACATAAGGCCATCAACACTTCAACAGAGAAAGATCGCTTAAAATGCTGGAAAAATGGTTTCCCTTCTGCTATGGCATGACTGCTACTCGTATTGGTCTTTGAAATAGCTTTAGAAAAACTTTTTTCCAAGTCCCTGCCCTCCTGTAATATTTATAAAATGCAAGCTTCTTACAGTGAGGACATGTAAACTCCCCCATTCCCACCTCACTCAAACCAAGAGCTGGCGAACTTCATATTGTCGGCTCCCCAGATCTGCCTATTCATCAAATTCGCAGCTACAAACCATACTTGAAGACAATCTCTTCCATTTTCAACCTAAGGACGAGGCAGACAAGAGTCATAACAGGGATCCACATAATATGACTGGAGGCGAAATACACATAAAACATTGATCTGACAGTCTGAGTGCAACACACAACTTGGAAATTCTAGGCGTATGTGGGAGGATAATATTGGAACGCGTCTTAAAGGAAGAGGGTGGGAGGCAGTCATCTGATCCATAACAGAGAAGAGGGCCGGACTTTAGTAAACACGCTAATGAACTTCCGGTTTCTACAAAATTTGGGAATTTCTTGAATGTCTGGAGAGTGAGTGACAATTCAGTAAAGTCCCTGCTCCATGAACTTGTTTACGGTATGTCCTGGAACAAAACAAGGTAGATAAAAATCACGTGGGTGATGGTGTATGTTAAAATTTTATGTGCACTATATGGGATGTATCTAACGCGCTTGTACAAAATTCGGGAGTGAATTCTCCACACCAATAGAAGGAAAACAGTTTTTGGGGTACAGCCCCCACGTTAGTCCGAAATCAATCTTTCAGACTTTTCTTTGTGAAGAAACTTGAAAGCCACAGTGTGTTCGACTCCTACTGAAGATGAACAGTCATTTCACCAACGCCCTTTTAATACCTGGTCAAACCATTTGCAACCGCCTCGGGACCGTCGATAGGGTGCAACAGCCCGTTGTCAGATATATTAATGCATGTATTGATTCATATGGAGGACATCTTGAGCACTTGATATGAACGGAACCTTGATAAACATTAAGGACTCAACAGTTATTAAACTGGAAACGTGTATTTTAAACATATTAGGTCATTTGTAAAGAAACTAACATCTGGTTAGGGTATTTAAGGTTTCATGTAATCTTTAAACTAAACTCAAAACCACTTATTTTTGGGCATACTTTAATATTTTTTCTTTTGTTTTGACCGCTGAACTCACTCTTTAATTTTGTCCAAGCATTGTAGATACACCCTGTATAGCTGAAGATACAACAGCCGGTACTACAAAGTGAAAGTGACAGAAGGCGGCATTACAGAGTTGAAAGCAAAACAAGCGATTCTAAGCAAACTTAGAACTGGCAATACTACACATACGAGTAGTTTACAGGTTAACTAGCGGTGTTACAAGTCCGAAACCTTTAAAATCAAGACTGGCAGTACTACATAGAGCTAAATTTACAGTAACCGGCATTACACGAAGTTAAAATTAAAACAGGTGGTTGCCCATATCTAAAATTAAAACAGGCATTACTAAACACAGTTAACATTAACGCTGTCTGTATTGTACGTAATTAAACGTAATTAGGTGGTGCTGCACAAAGTTAACATTAAAACAGACGGCATTAGACCCTGTTAAAATTATAACAGGCAAGTACACACACACACAAAGTCTCGTTATAACAGGCGATACAGTGAACAGTTAACGTAAAAACAGGCAGAAAATAACGTTACACACATTTAGCGCTTGGTATGGGAACGGTTCACCAATTTAAACACCGAATCTTCCTAGTATGTGGACCATACAGTAAAAGCGGTAGGCCTAGTCCTTTAAAAATTAAAATGGAAAATTTCACAAATAGGATTTCTAGCTGGGCTGTCAGAGGGAGACTTTGAACTGATCTAACACTCTCCGTTATAACCTTTGA
Organism: Coptotermes formosanus; assembly: GCA_013340265.1. Lineage (NCBI taxonomy): Eukaryota > Metazoa > Arthropoda > Insecta > Blattodea > Rhinotermitidae > Coptotermes > Coptotermes formosanus. The sequence continues at coordinate 1,111,881 of BLKM01012985.1, read as the reverse complement.
CGGACGCTTTGAAATGACAGCATCACTGAATACGCACGATATGTAACTGAATTCATCCAGTGTCACTACTGCAACACCGAATCACTCATAGCTATATCACACTGCCCTGTGATGATCTCGCCTTTGGTCTTATTTTTAACTACTAGTAATGCTACTAAGTCATGAATAGACAAGCACGCATGTGGTCAATCACAACCCGTATCATAATATATAATGTATGAAAACGCTGTTTTTGTTTTATCTGTCTCCTACCAGTGGCCCTACAATAGTTCATTGGGGGCTTACCCAAAGATGGGTTCCCTAAAAGTGGGACTTCTCCTTATTCTAACAACGGATGTAGTTTGGGTTTTCCAAGAACAATGGAGTTTCTCAGCTGTAGCTTTTGCAGTATAGTTCTGACCAGCATTGGCCCTTAACATGTTTCTGGACAAATGCTCCTGTGGCTCTCTTGCTGCTTTCATGTTAGATAAAAAAATGTGTTCGTATTCTCAGTGTTTCGTGTGGGGAAAAGAAATTAATACTCAGCGTAGAGTATATTTGTATAAAATTTCGGTAAAGGACTGCAGTATAAATATTTTTTGATTAGTGTTAATACCAAGTGTGTTTGTGCACTGCAGAATGACAGTGTAGCTGTTAGTAAAACATATAATGTTGAAAGACGCTTCATAAGCGCATATGAACACTACACCAGTAAATATCCCAGCCAGAGCGAAACAAGCAGAAACAAGACTGAGCATTTGAAACATAATCTACACTTGCGTAAAACAGTTCTTCCTAAGCTAAAGAAGCCAAAGCGGCTACCACTGCTTCGTATAAGATTACAGAAGCATTCGTTAATGAGAGGCGGCCCTTTGAAGATGGCCATCTGATTACTGAATGTTACGTTTTGGCAAGCGGCTATTATTTGATGAATTTAAAGATATAAATGAAATAGGCTGTACCACTAAAGAAGCCCGATTTCTCAAAGTACTACTACAAGTACAGTGGGATGTAGGTCTGACGGCTGTGAACACCAGTCGAGGCAACATCTAGAAGTCTCTGTATCCATCAGTCTTCAGAGAGATGGATCAACTGGTGTCTGCGAAGCTTTCCACTTCCTGCTTAATACTCGGATGACCTTCAATTATGGAAGTATGAATGAGGTGTTTAAAATAATGTCGATACACGGAAGCAACATAGGTGAAAATACGTTACAAATCTTTCATGCCAGCCTTCCGCATATACATGTTGTCGTTCATAAACTTATGCCAATTGCAACAGAAGGTGTTCCAGCCATGAGTAATGAAAACGCTAGGTTAATTTAAGTTCAACAAAAATATCCCGCATTCTGAGACTTTTTAAGTTCTTTTTTCCATGGCGCAACAGCCCCTAGTGGACCAGGGCTTCGTCACGATCAGAGCTTCATTATCCCACTCAGACATATCACACTCGGTAGGGTTCCTCTGGACGAGTGATGAGCCCGAAGCAGGGACCTCTACCTGCAAACTCACAACACTCATAAGAGAGGGATATACACGCTTCAGGCGGGATTCGAACCCGCAATCCCAGCAAGCGAGCGGCCACGGGTCCACGCCTTAGACAGCGCCACCACTGGTATCGGCACTTTTTAAGCTACCAATGCGCTGCCTCCAGCAAGCTATATGTAAAAAAGTGAACAATTTTCAACATGTGACGAGAGTTGTGTAAAAAACTGTTAACTTAATCCATGCTAGGCCTCTTCAACACAGGCAATCGAAATATTTATTAGACGAAATTTATGCGCATTATTTAGAAAAGCTTTATTCAGGTTCCAACAACTGCTTCCAGAAATTGTGTATTTCATTCAGGACAGACGTAATTTTCCTACACAATCAAATATTTTTAGTGTTTGTTAGACCTTTCACCGCGCACATGCCTTACTTGTAAAGAAAATGACTTTAATGTTGAATGTTGAGCTCCGAGGTAAAAACAAGGCCATCATTAAAATTACTAGCACCATTAATTATTTCAAAGGAAATCTGAATTTATGGAAGATTCGTCTAATGAAAGTGTCGTAACCCGCCTCCCAAGTGTTCGGCGTCGAGTTGATGGCATATTTGATGCGTCTGGTTGCAGTCTTTGTATTCATAAATATTAGAGGACTTTTATAAGAAGTAAACACTGAGTTCACGATGTTCACTGTGCCTTTCATTACCAGTCCTTTTCAAGACAGAGATACAAACGGCTTCGTTAAAATTCTCTTCCCTTTATTCAAGAAAAATATGAGTGAACTACATAGAACTTCACGTCATTGATTTACAGAATGATGCCTGAAAACAAAAGTTGTGACGCAAAGGTTTGGATGTGGAGCCGTCTGCACGGTGTACTGTTTTGAAACAAGAGTCACCAAGCGTGAATACATACTTCTGTTTTTGTTATTTAAGAGACGCAGGGTCTCCAACAGTGAAAACACTGAAGTCAAGGTACGACGCATTACTCATACTCACTTAAATGACTACAGGCTTTTGGCTACTATCAAATACACCTGTAATCATGAAAAGCCAAAGTGATTCAGTATAAGGTATCGCACTGAATTCCATTATTTTCCTCAATGGATTACTTCTTCTAACAAAACATGACGCATTCTAATATTGTATCTTGTAATAAAACAATGTATGACATACAGTGTATGCAAGTCGTGTGATGTCCAATAATCTACAGCTTTTCTTGCTTCTTGTTATCACTTTATGAGTTCTTTTTTAAAGCGTTTGTGATAAAACGAAATTAATACATGAGTCAGCTAATATTTGTTTTCTTTCAGGTTTCACCTTAAGAAAGCGTGTGTAATAAGTTAAAAACTTCATGAGCCTTTTATTTATGGAGACACAAATTACATTATTAATAAAAGGGTAAGATTTATCCTGTATACACTACGAAGGTCTGCACGGGAGTAGAGGCATAGCTTCATTTCTTAACTTCAGCATTAGATGAGAGTTTAATCGTCAGCTTCATGCTTCTGCTGCTTTACACAAAGGCAAAGCCGCCAGTACCTACCGAACAGGAGACGGAGTGGGCCCGACAACTTGTATGGGCGCTTTACAGAAATCACAAAAATCTCTTACCCCTGGCGGGAACCGAACCACGATGCTTCTTTCGTCCAGCCAGTAGCCTAGTCACTTTACCATATACGCTCACCCGGCTCCCCAAAGTCTGGCAAATTTGATATTGTAAAAAAACGTACAGATAAAGAATATATAACCACAGTAATTCGTAGAAACGTCTTCCTATTTCAGATTCTATCATATATTTCAGTGCAAGTCAATAGAGTAATTGTAGGTGGAAATAGGTTCTATTGCCAAGGAATTAAAAAACGGCTTTAAAGTTGCTAAATTATGTTTCGTTACAAACATAAAATAGACATTAAAATATTTAGACCTTCAAAGGATTATACAGCCTACGTTTTGAGAAATGGCGTATCAACCAGTACACTAATGTAGCTCGAAAACGCAACATTGTCAGGAATACGGCTGCGATTTTGTTACTTCAGGTGCTGATCTCCACATAACTGTACCTCTGCAGTTCGTTAGTGCTCTGCCAGGCAATTTCGTTTCCGCCAAAGTTAGAACTCAAATCCTCCGTGAGAAACATAATCTGCAGCGAATCTCGTGTGATAGAGTTCACACAGTCGCTGCTGTCTGGATCCTAGACTGCTGTTCGTCATGGGCTATAGTCGATCATTGATTGAATGCATCGATCGATTTCCTCTAATTTTCCCGCGTGATAATCTCGCATCTTCTACCATCGCGTCTGCTCACTCACATGGAGAGATAAAGACAAAGAAAGAAAGAAAGAAAGAAAGAAAGAAAGAAAGAAAGAAAGAAAGAAAGGAAGAAAGAAAGAAAGACAGACAGAAAGACAGAAAGAAAGAAAGAAAGAAAGGAAGGAAGGAAGAAAGAAAGAAAGAAAGAAAGAAAGAAAGAAAGAAAGAAAGAAAGAAAGAAAGAAGAAAGAAAGAAAGAAAGAAAGAAAGAAAGAAAGAAAGAAAGAAAGCAACAGTGTTAATGTTGGTGATTCAAGGTTTATAGAGTCTTATGTCTTTCAGCTGGTACTTGCCTGCTGTCGGGGCAGCTTGCTGCAGGGTCCGGGTAGCCCGAGAAGAAGCAGTGCAATCTTACTCCGCGGGTGGCATAATGTACTTCCAAGCAGAGTTATTGTTTGGGAACCGCCGGCTGTGCCTGGCGGTTTGTTATGGTACCTGAAAGGGCACCGATAGATGCGAAGGTGCGGCGGTGTGCTTATGTCAGTCCCACCTCTACTCGGACTGATCAGGCCTTGTAACTATCAACCAGTCGAAAAGTATCACATGTCACGGGAGTTGAATATTCATCAAAAGGAGTGAGTGAACCTCATGTCTTGTTGAATACCAGTGATTTACACGGCAGAATTTACCACGCTTAAGTTTTATATATACTGTGTATATACACTTTATGTAGTCCACGATCTCTGCATTAGTTTAAAAAATGTATATATAGTGGCACCAACAGATGCTCACATGTGTACTAAAATTGATTTTATGCCTACAATAAACTCCTACAGAAAAAACAGAAAAGTGTATCACTGGTTCTGATATATTTTTATAATTCCTGTTTATACTTTTAATATATCTAACATTTGTAGTTTATACCCCTGATTATGACCACATAGTTGGCCGAAACATGTAGCAGCCTACTGTATGTATAAATTAATTTTGTGTAAATGTGCGAATTTGTTGGTGCCATCATTGTGTGTGTGTGTGTGTGTGTGTGTGTGTGTGTGTGTGTGTATATATATATATAACATGAAAATATTACTGGAAGATGCGGTAGGAGGCACAGCAATATAGATGGCCCTAGCTTACTTCAAGAAGTATATCTGTGTGTTTGTTACCTCTGTTCAAAGAATACAAACCAGGTCTACAAGCAGAACTTAACCAACCGTCCTTCAGAAACAATTTGCGTGTTTTCAGTAGGTATAAAATGAGAAGGACTCACGGAGTCCGCCACGCGATGTAGAAAGCTGTTAAAATGATTAACTTTCTCCGTTCGGGGAAGTCCCTTTTGTGAAGCTAATGGCCGCTCAGCGAGTCACGGAACAGCAGCCTGCATTTTATCACACCCGACGTTTCATTGCCGTGTTCGTAAGAGGCCATCAATAACCCCCGTCCTGAATTGGGAGTATCCAGCCCACATCGCCCTATTCTCCTTCTTTAGGATACACTTAGCATCTAGTCTTATTTATACCTAGGTAGCCTGTTTTCTCCAAGGGGGTTAAGCCGGTCAGTACGCGACACTGATCACTGACCCCACGTACTAGCGTGTTTCAAAGTAGTTTAATCTACTACTTTACTTCCCCTACATCCTTCATGGCGTGAATAAGAACAAAACTAACTTTAACTGTGTCTAGGTCCTCCAACTTATCACTTCGTGTAGGTTTCCCTACTAAAATTTTTTAGGCGCGTGCAAAAAAATTACGAAACGTAACTGATTCGTCATGTCTGTCTGGCTACCTGTCTGTCTCTCTGCATAAAAAAAACTCGGGTTCTACTAAACGGACATTCGTGAAATTTGATAACTGATTTCTCGAAAAGTTGTTGAGAAAATTCAAGTATCTTTAGAATCTGACAAGAATAACGGATAGTTTACATGAAGACCTACGTGTCTGCGTGACAGTATCTCGCTGAATTCTTCTCAGAATGAGGAACATTTCCGACAAAAGTTGTAGAGAAAATCAAAACCCATACTGCATGTTCAAAAACTTTTTCTCGAAAACCGTGACATTAATGAGATAACGTGGAAGTGTATGGTACAGCCAGACAGGCCACAGATGACAATACAACGCTGCCTAACATCGTTGCCCTTGCCTACCTTTAACAGCTATGTCAAGGAATTCTCCGAGCTATTCAAGAATTGTAGTTACCTGCAAGCCGCTCCACATTTCACCGCTTACCATGTTAATTCCAAGCTGCTAACTGTTCTTAAATTCATCTTTTTCTGCATTTCTTACACGTCTTTATTCTTAGTGTTTCTCCAAGCCCATTAATTTTACATAACAGAGAGTCCCTGCTTTACTTCATGAACTGTCTAACATTTCCACGTCTTGCATTATTCTGATTATCTCCACCACTTTGTAATGAATCATGTAGCCACCGAAACTTAGCCTGTTTCTGTGGATCCAAAACTTTTGAACACCTTTCATTAACTTAACTTCATGCTGCTTCTTTCTTCAATGGCCCCGACTCCCTTATTTGACATTTTGATATCCTCTCATTTTTTTGTTTTCCAGAGTCCTACTGACTTCCTCGCTATCTTGTAAGCCGTAAACTTGTTTGAGATTTTAAACTGACTCTTCTTTAACTTTCAAATTACTGAACTTCGTAAGATCTAATTTCCCCATGTAAACTTTCACCGTTGCTCTTTTACTGACAGTTTCTGCAGTTAATCGGGCCTACACTATTCTCATTCCAGTAAGCCTTCAGGCCGTGACCAGTTCGACGACTCTAAAGTGCAGTGACATAAGATGATGTGGAGAGTTAAAACAGACGCTTCGCTTTGGAATCATTTTGTTTTCTGTACAGTAGTATACTACGGAATACGCCGCATTTCTGGAGGTATAGAAATAATTACAGAACCTATGTTGTTCACTGTTTTGAGAGTTAGAACGTTTATATTCCTATATATTTTTTTACGCATGGTGGCTACTACGCGATTTCAGTGACCTATATCAAGATGTAACGTTAGATAAGGGGCCAGTTTTTTCCTTATCTAACCTATTTTTATTACGCGATTTCCAATAACGCTAAGTCTAACAATGACGGAACTATCGCGTTACGGTAGAAAAGACTGCATAGAAACTATACATTAGATTATCAGTTCTTTACATTTTCGGCTACTATGCAACTACAACTACAATAGTGTTTACTTATCACACAGAAGGTCCATATCAACCCTTTAAAGACGAAGCGTATCTGTTTTATATAAGGACTCAGTGCGTACCGCGCTGTAAACACTCTCCACTTCGGTTATAAAAACCAATCTCTTAATGTTTTATAAGGCAAAAGTTGCTGTTTGTTCTGAGATCCGTACAAAACACATAAACGCAATGTGGGCACCACGTAGAATTTTTTAATATTAAACCTGGTGGTATGTAAAGTTACCGCTAGGCTTTAAAAGGTTAAACATTAAGACTCATGCTTCCTCGACGCGTCCTACTAAAAGTACTTCTACCACAAACATTTTCTGGTAGTTTCGGAGACATTTCAATATGCAAATTAAAACAAGACACTGTAAACGAGTCAAACACAAAGTACACAAAATACGCAAAGCATCTTCACTCAGTAGGAACGTTGCTAACTTGATTGCCCGTCACAGCTTTGCTGCAACACGCGAAGTCCACTGTGACGCGGTACATATAACGTGTGATCAGCGACCTAATAACGAGTTCGCATGAAGCCATGTAGAGTGTTTGGATGAAAACAGCGAGAAAGTCATAACAGAAAATTGTTAAATGGTACAAGGTTAAACGATGACCTATTGTATATGTGAGACAAATATGGATGCTTCCTAATACATCTTTGGTAAGCATCTAGACTAAAAAATGGAGTTCTATCTCCGTCTACTACATGGTCCAATATATTTTATTCATTGCGGGCCGATGATGGTACGAGTTGTCAGTATTCCTGTCTGGTACTGTCCACAGTATGACTGCTTAATTCATTCCACAGAGACCTTGAATACTTACATACAATCAGCTTATCAACAAATTTCCCGCCCCTGTGAAACTCAAAGTTTCACTTACATGGAACTCGAAGTTTACTCTTATGTTTACATGAAACTCACGAATTCCCTCTTATTATTACAAGGAACTCAAAAATTCACTGTCATATTTATATGACACTCAAAATTTGACTATCATATTCGTATTGAACTCAGATTTCACTATCATGTTTACATGGAACTCAAAGACTTACTATCGTGCTTACATATAACTCAAAGTAAGTTCGAGATTTTGCGGCGGTCATGTTGGTGGTCCTCTGAATTTACTCAGACTTTAGTCATGCTGTACAAATGACGAGCAGAACAATCCCTGAATACAGCAGACTGGAAGTTACTACGTAATGTAAAATGACGTTACTGGAACCCGTCGTAGGACTGAATAGACGTACTTGATTAATGTAACGCCCAGTGAACAGTAATTAGTCTATTCTTGTATTAACTTCTGTACGCTCATATCCTTCCTTTATTCCTTTTACACCCCTTTTATTTGTCCATTATATCTTCACTCTTCGGCCCCCCCCCCTTTCTCTTTAGATAAAACAATTTATGTGTCAGTCATAACATTCTGCCACTGCACAACAGCGGCAGACATCAACCGTGCTAAATACTATGTCACCTCAGCTATTATTGTGGGGCCAATCTACGCAAACGCAGGACAACTCGAGCGTGGACACACACACACACACACACACACACACACACACACAGAGGCTATTATAATTGCACAGTATATGAAATTACCCACATATGGCAATGAATGATGCGCCGAAGTCCTTTGATGATTAAAGCTATCTGAGAGGCACAGAGAGTAAGTGCATTCTCAGTGAGCACAAACACTGTCAAATTGAACTGCCTTTTATATACATAATTTATGTTATCTGTACGTTATGTGGATATTGTGCATAATTTTAATAGTCTATTCAGAGAAGCTTTCGTAAATACATAGGGCAAGCACTGTCCAGTGGTAAGATGGCTGCGAACAGCGGACTGGAATGGACTCTGAAGGAAGGAATGCGGCCTGTTTTTTAAGGCACTCTCTTAAAACTTGCCAGGAGGAACTCAGGAAAGTCATGACCGAAAATTCAATTCAGGAAGTTGTGAATAAGAAGCATGAACGACAGAACTAGAATTACTTTGAATTGACAAGGACTCGTAAATAAAGCCACATGCAGGAGCATCCGGCTGATCCAGGACGAATTGTTATGTTCTTCTTAGAAATACCGCTCTTCTTCCTATTGTTATTCTTATTTTTCCTTCTTTCAATCGTACTACACACTTGGTCGGGACTTGACTGCCTCTTTTCTTTTCGAGGCTTCGCGTTCACACCCATTTAGACACATCACAATCGGTAGTAGTGTTGCAGCCATTTTATAAAAATATCGATATATTGCTATATGCGATATTCTAGCGTTCGACACTTAAGCGATATATTCAGCACGACATATCGATATTGGGATGTCGTATAACTTGCGTAAGTTAGGCTGCCACAGTGACACATTCATTGCTATGAAGGCCTTCTTTGTCCATGCCCGAGGCAGAGAAATTTTCAGATTCAAAGCAATACACACAAGAACAAATTTTCACGTAACAACGTAAGTCATACATTTCTGGGGTACATAGCTTTTAAAAACATACATGTGATTATACTTTACATTTCAAACCATTTTATTGGTATAATTCATATTATACAAATGTTAATCGAAACGCCATTATTTCTCGCCTACTGAACTGAGAAAAATCCTTTCGCCATTTAATCTGTTTCGACGCTAAGTCGATGTAACCCCCGCTTTGGAAAATAGCCGTTCGGATGGCACTGACGTAACATTTATTGTTAGATACTGTTTTGCAATTGCTGCTAGTTTCCCATAGAGTTCTTGTCCAATTTTTTCCGAGCATTTTATGGGCTCATCAGTAATTGGGCAGGTCTGCTGCGGATAGAAGTGGGACAGAAAGTTCTGTCTGCTGCATGGCTGAGTGTTGAAGTGTTGAAGCTACTGGCCCTTGTAATGAGACTACATGTCCATGGATGTATAGTTTTGAAAAGGGGTAAATTTTGCGAAAATTAAAATATTCAGGCTTCAAAATTTGTTGGTTAATTTTTTTAAACGTTGTTTAGTATGTTACACTGACAATTTCACTATCATGTTTAAATTCAACTTCCACATTTTTGTGCCCATTATCCGCGTTACTGCTGTTAGTGTCCTTGTTCGGCTCTTCACTTTGATTATTCTTTTAGGTGAGGCTTTCTTTAAGCGACTTTCATGTTGGTCGTGTTGCCGCTAGGCCATAATTCCTTTTTGCAATATTTACACTTTGCTATGAATTTGTCTTTTCTAAGAAAATGTTTCCACACGCTGCTCTCTTCTTGCTTAGTTGGCGCCATGTTTAACATCGAGTACAAAATATCCGTATCGACGATACTATCGAAAAAGGAGTTGTATCAATTTATAAATAGTTCACACAGTAATGTATCGATATTTTTATATTATCGATAAATCAAAGGTAAAACTACTCCGTAGGACTCCTGTGGACGAGTGATCAGCCAGATGCAGAGACCTGACAACATACAACACTCACAAGAGACAGACATCCATGCTCCCGGCGGGATTCGAACCCACAATCCCAGCAAGCGCACAGCCGCAGACCTATACCTTTACCGCCCAGCGACTGGGATTCTTTTAGAACACCACACTTCAAAAATAACCTTAATCACCTTATCAAATATGCCTTTCACGTGCTTTGTGACTCAGCACATCTCTCGGTCAGATAGTTATTAGTGTCCGCTTTTGTTTGGCATGACGATTTCTGCAGGGCCACATATATGTGTTTGCACACGAGTATCGATTGCAGTGTGCTTTGACTTCTGCAAACCATCTGCCACTTGAGCTCCATTATACACGTCTGCTAGGTCTAGAGTGCCGTGCTCCATCATTCTCCCATTACGTTTGTCCTATCAGCGATAAAGTAAATCCCTCATGACACCGTCTCTTATGGCTTGGTCTAATAATTATTATCGATATCCATTCCCAAACATGAACTCAGAACAAAGAGTTCCGTGAATTATCGCCAGGAAACACATCAACTGCCAGGATTAAAGCACAACCCGTTCATGAATAAACGTAATATCGGGCCGGATTATTTTTCTAACACTTATACTTTGATTGAGGTCATTTTATTTTCCTTCGTGGTCATTTAATGATTGTATGGATTTAATCGAAGCTGTAAATTCGTTTATCACTTTCAAGAGATGAAACGCAAGGGACAGACAGATACAGATACGACACGTTAAATGTGGGTTTATTTTACGTAATGCGCGCACATGACGTTTCTTTTTTCTTTTAATGTCATGGAAATTATCCAAAAAAACAGCCATTCTTCACATCGTAATGCCTATATATTCGTATGTCAGTATTATCAGCATTGCAGATCCTTGAATATCACAAATGTTAAACTGTTTCCGTATGTTCACAATTACTTAAAAATCACATAAATTGCAGGCAAAAAGCTATCTTTGATACAGCTGCACTTTGTATCTACGTATACATGGTTCGACTCATTTGTAGAGTCATCAGGCCTGTGTAAGAAAGGTCAGCAGAAGAGACAAATACATAGTGTATTATTAGGTATGGTCGAGATGTCTAAATTTTCTTGCAATTTTAGTTAAACACGGCACAAAAAGTGTCGTAATTACTACGTTACAGTCTCTACACGTTTCATGAATAAATGTTATCCGGGTAGTCCAGCAGCTATAATAGAAACGCCGCGGTAAAAAATAAAATATAAACTCAAATATTTCGTCCTGTATAGGTATTTCAACTTACACGTACACATTTCCTTACATTATGATCTTACTGAACATGGAGCTGTTCAGAACATAGGCGGAAATAAGTTGTTATTCTGGTTCACTCTAATATTATTGATCCTGTACACCAAATTCTCTCGAGTTGTCAAGCACTTCAGACGTGTCTGTAGCAGCGTAGTCAAAAGTACATGTGGCTAAGCAGTGCATCATGAACTCTACTGTTGTAGTGAATGTCCAGTGCGTACCTTACTGGGTGCCTCAACAGGGAAATCTAAACACATAGCCGAAAATACAAAGTAAAATTGTAGCAAAAATATAAGCCTCAGCTGCCATTAAGTGGTATGTGAACGTGCTTAATACAACGGAATTTTTCGTCATAAATTTTACCAAAATTTATTTATCTGAAGTCGGTTATATGTCATAATATTTTGCAGGAATTATTTTTTTGCTTTTGTAATAACTGATATGGCTTTATCATATTCACATGTGGTACCTTCCACACAGCACATCAGGAAGCACAGAAGTCGGCATTTCCAAGTCTCACGGCAATACATTCGACCATGTATTAGTTAGCGACGTTATTCCAAGTAGTGAATAGGCATACGTGAAGCAGAATAAATGACAATGAAAGATAAAGGACTACAGAGACAAAAACCACTAAGACTACAAAATCTAATTTACCCTTAGAGGAAACTCAGAATCGAACACAGTACCTCTCAAGTAAAAACCAAGGGAAAAACAGCTGCGTTAATCTTCTTGATCTGCAACTGACAAAACACCTAACATTTCATGTAGAAATGCAGCTTTTTATAAGTTTTCCCAATTAATCACTGGATATTGAATGTGAAAGTAGACGCACACACAACTAAACTTTCAGAGCCCAGTAGTTAATTGCGTGACTGAGCAGATGTAGAAATTAATGAACCGTAAAACTAGGCGCCCAGGGACACAGGGATAAAAACAGTAACAATGTACCAAAGTTGATTTTGTAACTTCAACTAATGAGATCTGTCAGGATTCTATCGTCAATAGGCTGTGGGAATGCAACCCTCACAGACACATGATGCAAAATAGCTTAGCGTCTCTTCTCAGTCTTTATAGTTGGGTCGTGGAGACCTCTAGCCTCATTAAATCATCCGCTCAGTCAGTTATTTGAGGCCGTCTTGTAGGCCCAATAAGCCACAATGGCCCGCTGTCCAAGATAACTATATCCTAAAAATGTTATATTTGTCATTCACCTTTCTGAAGATATTCGCCAAACAAAGAAATAAAACGACAACATTCCACCGAAAATTGAGCAATTAACTATCAGAAATCCGCGAATATACAGCTCTCTAACTCATGCAGCTGTTCAACCTTAGATACCCAACTAGAAATTTGATTCCGTATGCACCACTGAATGGATATTTACTTATTACATGCACCTTACGGTACTCAACATACGTATTATTGTTTTTTTCTTGCAAAATTATTGTACTGGATAATAGTAGAAAATTTTACTTCCATTCTATTACATATTCTTTATAAGGTAAAACGCTTCAAATAAATTTTTGTACAACTTAATGAAAACTATGTAATATGCAACATGCAGGCCTTGAACGACAAGCAACTGAGAAAATATATACATTTTTATTTCACTTCAGTGTGCATATATTTAATACATTGCCTTATGGATCCACGATTGAATTAGCCAGACACATTTGTATGAAATAAGTTTTTGTCGAAATCCGTCGATTACTTCTGGAAATAAACTAAGCGGACCTGCAGACGAACTGAAACACACATTCTCTCAGCCATTCACTTTGTACAATTATCGCTTAAATATCCTTCTAATACAACGCCGTCAAGCCATTCGACATACAAAATTTTGCCGCCTCATCTAATACAGAGACACAGGAATATATTCTGGTTTCATCTGAGGTCTTATTTCAAAAGGCCTAGATGAAAAGTCTACCAGTTATTGTTATTGAAGACGGTTTCTTCTGGCTGGCACTTGCAAATTGGCAGTAACGCCAACCAATGCGTTTCTGTGTGAACAGAGGCCAAGGGATACGATATAATAACGTTATTTGCAATCATCGTTATTCAAGTCGAGTATATACAATAATTGTAGCTGTAATTACTAATTGGATAATTTATTGACAGTAATTCGTCGCGATGTTTATACAATTATCTTTATTTCGCGAAATAAAATTGATATTTAGGATGTCATCATGATTGCGTATTTGTGACAAGTGTATTATAATACGCGTTCAGTGGTTGTCTCTTTAGTCTGCTATTTGTTGACAGATCCGGAGAAATCCACTTCACTGAATTAAAATTCGAATAATAGGTCACTTCAGTTTCTGCCAGCAACATATTACATCCGCATACAGAGGTGATACTGTATCATAATCTATGTAGACAGGAAAGAGTAAAGGAATGAGAGGTTAGGCATTGCAAGCCTAACATTTGTACGATAATAACTCCTGAACAATCTGAAAGACTTTTACGAAATTCGGTGTAAACCTCTTAAAACTGAAGCAATATTACGTTTATGCACTGTTACTTTTCTACGACAGTAAAAACCGTAACTAATTCTGACGTGGGACATATAATCAGAGCTACGATCTTGAAATTCATATGCCACACCTTGAAATTACAAACACATCTTGAAAGAAACTTGCTGACGTTATCCAATGACAGGCTTTCCTTTCGCTGGTGTTGAGCCTTCGTCTTTTACCACTAATGTAAGAACTTCAGGCAGCCTAGATAACAATTTCTGATATTCAATTTCTGTTTTAAATAAACAGTACCCCTAATCCAATACAGTCAAATTAGTTCTGTTTATTACCATTTTAATCTTCTAATCCTACGAGGAATATTTCTGAGACGACTCGTTTCGAGACGTGTGTGTATGTGTGTGTGTGGGGGGGGGGTGGGGGGAGGGGGTTTACAGGATTGGCCAGGGCCTGAGACTCTAGGAAACATTGCACTGTCTGCCGTCTCTAATTTAAGTAATCCGTATACCGACTGTAGTTAAAATTGTGATATAACTGTTCGACATATATATGGCATCTCCTATAACAAAACAAATGCAACGACAATGAAATATTAATCTCAATAACGAGAATGAAACCCACGAATTAACGTGTACCAGGAACAAAACAGTGGCCCAAGTGAGAAACTCTGCTTTGTCTTGGGCCGCAGTAGTAAAGGATACTTATCAACAAGGTCACGCTGACCGTCCGTCAGCATCCCCCTTCGCTCTAGCAGCAACCCAGAATTTGCGCATTGACTGCATTTTCAGTAATGGTAATTGCAAAGGACTTTTCTCTGAACATCGGCCTCTCTATCTTTTTCCCTCCCGACACTTACCAGGAGCTGCAGTAGTGACGGTGCTTGTCGTAAGGGTCTTGTTCAGCAACAGCCAGCATTCTACCTGCCTCTCCAACAGCAACGTGTACAGCGGCGACACTGTATCCGAGACATTCCGCCCCGCCTGCAATGGAATCACATGCATGCAACTTTATACGGGGTTACATCAGGTAAAACACGTCATATCACGCATATTTTCGCAGCCGCGTGCTTGAGAGATCTGTTCTTATGAAATATGAAGCTCTCTCATTTGGCTAGAAGTTACAGCCTCTTTGAATGACAGTACTACCTTCATCTTTAATGAAGGGTTTAAAGGTCCGAGGAGGGTTCCTGCCTCTGCTCCGACCTCTACACCCTTGAAGACGAAGGCACTACGGTCATTCGATCCGTCGGGAATCGCTCAGCTAGTGACATAACATCATATTGCAGAAAGACGGAACCCTCAACCACGTCAAGTCTACCAGGTTACATTCCCATTTTCTGACATATTTTAAGTTTTATTTTCCTCTCTACTATTACCTTATATTTTGTGTTGTGTTATATTATGGACTAGTCTTCCCTCTCGAAGAGGCCAAATCCATATTTTTGCCTGGTAATCGAGGCAAACATCTCGCTGAATGGCTGGAAATGGAGCCATAATACAACTAAACGCGAATTACAAGACAACGGCATCGGAATTTAAAAGTTAACAGAGGAATTAAAAATAGGTATTCAGGCTAGTAAATGTGAATGGACTTTAAATCTATATTACTGAAGCTGAAATTTTTCACAAATTAAGACAAAATGATGACTGGCGATGCGAGGAATGTCGCGGCGGTGTTGATAGAGATTGGAGTCTGCCGGGAGCTAAGGCCAACAGATTCGTACTATTTCATCATAAAGATGAAGGCATAAAATCCCTTCGAAACGTTGGTAGGTATTTACCAATCGACACGGCGCAACATGTCAGAAAACGTGAATCTTCATGACTGATAACGTTAGCAGGTCAAATTATGTTCGTAATTTTTAACACAAGTGTGGATCTTTTAACGTCTGCAAACATATCAAAAAGCTTACGTTATGGAGTGGTTTCCTACTGCATGATATGTGCCCCTGATTAGTACTTGCTAAAACTGAAGTACTTGTAGCTATGCAAGTGGCGTATAAAAATGAATATATATATATATATATATATATATATATATAATTTCAGGAACGGTCTCATAAATTTGTATTTGACGATTAAACACTTCGTATATAATTCTGTTGCGAAATACAAGAATATGAATATTAATCGCGAGATGTGTACTGCATTCTGAGCATATCTTCACAGTTCTTGACATTATGGGCGCCAATGAGCACGTGAATAGTAACCCTGTCGGTGGTGTTTGCCAGCGTGACTTCTATATATCACACTGGTCTTAAATATACACTTTTGTTCTTCAGTCCACATACCTTTTCTTCAGAACAGAAGTGTGGGGCGGGGCACCTGTGCATACGTGATAATTGTGTCTCCCCACAAAAAATTTATTGTAAATGTTACGCCGTTGGACGTCAGGCCAACATCACACTTTCTAACGCTCTGCAATTGGTCGTAACGTGAAGTGGATATACGAAGCTATGACGTACACGTAACACTGACGCATCCGATTTAGGATACCAACGTGATTTATTAATAGATTTTTCAGAAAAAGGCAAGTGTTTTAAGGTAACGTCCTGTAGAACATAATGGCGGGCGTGAGAAATGTTTTGAAGATCTGATGATAACTAACTATCGTGCAGGGCGTGTGACATTTGGTAAGGCGATAAGCCACAGTATGTATAAAAATCGTACAAGAAACACTTTTCAGTGAAACAATTTTCTTTGTCGCTTTGGACTCAGACCATCGTCATTTTTGATAGATTTCCTACCTAAAGAGAAGATCTGGTGTTAGGCGCATGTCTTAAACGTTTATTTGGCTGTGGTGTCCAGTGACCGACAGAAGCTCTTTCTAAGGGGCCCACGAAATTAGAGGCTTCTTCCGATTTCACCTGAAGAGGGAACGAAAGCTGAATTCCGAAAAGTCGTACTCCGTTAAAGACGGTGGAAAAAGACCCAAAGAAGAAGAAGAAGAAGAAGACGAAGAATGCTTAACTAACTCGCATACCATCATCAGAACCCTATCCAGGTAGAATACTGTTTCTAATTTAATAACTAGTAAGGCTGTTACATTTGGTACCTTTGAGTTTGTATGAATTACATGTAAATTTAGAGTAAGCAAAATGTTATACCTGTCTGATAAATTCATCTAAAGTAATAAGACACTTCTGACTCAATTAGAATTCTATCATATAAACACCTGCGCTCGATTCCAGCACTACAATCTGTGGGCTCAATCCAAACACATTTGTACGAATGTAAATTCACACAATTTTACCCGAACAAGACAATAACAAAATAGATTTTTGTGCTCAAAGTCAGCGATAGAAAGACGTTTTATCATCTCTAGCCGCAACTGCAGGCTCAGTCGTGTAATTAGTTCACGAATTGCGTTGTCAGTCTGGCGGCAACTGCTGGTCTGCGAAATGGCGTCGAGGTAACAGATGACGTGTAAAAATAATTACTTCAGAAATGACGTCGATCCGCACCCAGTCACTCCTGCAATTGTTCGTATAACTGGTTACGCAGGGGGACTTCTGTGCAGCGTAAGGCAAGTCGGCGAACGTCCCAGGCTACAGCAGGATTACATCCACAAAGTCCCCGTCATTTCGCATGACAGCCTTCAGCGCGAATCTCACACACCGCACGGCCCTCCCACCACAGTTACATAATTGCAGCTGCTACGTAAGCAGACGAATACTCGCACCTCCACCGTTCTGACTACAGAAACACGCCCATTTACACTCAAACGACTTCGGGGTACTATCCCGACTTGTGGCAGCCTAGGCTCGCTAACGTTACCTGCGCCTGAAGGTGGAGACTTTGTGGAATTACTCCTGCTATACCTGGATTTCTTCGGACGCTAGCCGACTTGCTTAAGACTCCACAGCAATCTCCCTGTATATTTCTACCTTGTATCATTTATGTGTTGCTCCATCACTTCCTTCGCTGGTAATTACACTCGGTAATATAGCAATATGCTGTTCCTTGGAACTCTGTCTTTAAATAGCTGTAACTATTTCGCAGTGCATTTTATAGCACATTCACACGATATTGACATCTAAACTCTTCCTACGTAGATAAAAGTCGCTTCTTTATATACAGAGGGATCTAAACGTCTGCAAAAGGGACTTTCAATGCCGTATAAAGGAACAATAAACCCTTTCTTATATGCCTTCTTCCAAGAAAGTCTCGATTTGTTGACAGAACCGAGGCACGTTTTAATAACACTTGCATAGTACTGCATTTAACGAGGTTACTGTCTTTTCTATCCAACCTTAAGGAAAACCAAATCTTTTAGCACCCGCTATAAATCTCTTTAATGCCACCGTAATTAAATTAACAATACACGAAAAATTATTATTAGCTACAGAGCTTCAAAAGTAGTAACATTTCTCCGCTATGTTTTTTTTTTGTGGAACTTCCAGTTTTTGCAAGGGTACTTTGACAACACAGTTTTGGGTTTCGAAACTTCTCCGGGTGTAGTTGTTTTAGTTCATTGATTTGCATGTGCCACAATTACTTTGCGCAAATAAGATTTTAAATAAAATTTCTACAAATTTGAATAAATATTTTAGAAAGAAAATACATGTTTTTCCTTACCAACCGTATTACGTATATGTACTTAGGCTCTTATACAATGCACAGCTTTTATTAAACCGAACCTTACGGATTTTGATATCATTTAATGTGCGTGTGCATGGCATATATTCAGAGAGTAACGGTAAATAAGATCGCAGAAATCCTTTCAGTACTGACACGAAATATCGGTTATTTTTTTCCAGATTAACCAAAATTAGAATTTGTACACAAATTAAAAAAAATCTCCAAACAACAAGCTTCGTAAACATCTGCTCAGGTGTTTCAATTTTTATGCATGCTGAGACGCGGACGAGTACAAAGCTAAGCGGCGCATATTCGCAACATTTCGTTGCGAATATGCGCCACAAATTATTTAGAAAGCCTCTATCGTAAAGGAGGCAGAAAATAAAATATGGTTGCCAACCCACAAGCAGCTAAAAAAAACCAGAGGGAAACACCACAAACTGACAGACAGAGAGATATTAAAAAGAGGGAGAAGGATTTTGTTTAATGACGTCGTCAAATGTTTTAATTCGGCGGTCGATATAAATGAAATAGGGGTATGGCCAACTGGGTGAACGACAGCGAGAGTGAAAGGCCGAAATAACCGGGAAATAAACCTGACTGTGCAACACACAACACAACCCACAATTACTGGCCTGGGAGTGAACTCGGGCCTGCACGGTAAGGCGTCCATAGCTAACCGCCGCAATCATGGCATGACAGAGTTTCTGACAGGAAAGTGTCTCACTTTCTCAGCGTTCTAGATAAGCAGAGACTGCACTGCACGTGCGTGTATTAATGTACTGGTGTAACGAATTCGGGAAAGGACGAACGTGCAGGCTTTCTGTTAATAATTTTAATGTTCAACATCCTGTTGTGCGTGATGTTTATATGCGAAGAATAAAACAACGGCAAGGCACAACGTCATTCACTACTTTGTATTTTAGTGTTGAGAATACATAAAATACATGAAATTACACTACATGTTTCGGCTATTCCTTAGCCATATTCAGGTGTGTGCGATAGGAACTAATAGATACAAGCGTCATTTATTAGTGCCTATCGCGTACACCTGAAGATGGCTAAGGAATAGGCGAAACATGTAGTGTGATTTCATGTATTTTATGTATTCTCAACACTAAAATTCAGAGTCGTGAATGAAGTTGTGTTTTGCTGTTGTTTTCTTTCTATTAACAGATGCTAACGCACATCGTTTAAAGAAACACACTTCTGAACACCGAATCCTTACCTCTCCGCTCATTTGTCGTGACTTCTCCTTTCTGAATTGCTTCATAGACCGAAAGACAAACAGTCATGTTTTTAAAACAAAGCCCACAATATTTTCACAGTACTTGAGGGCATCCAAAAGTTTAATTACTTTTATCTAGTGTTTACTGCAATTCTGCAGGGCAGATGCGCCCTGTAAATACCACTGAGTAAAATTTTGGAGTGTTCTGTGGAGGTATGGTCTGTTGTCAAGAGAAAATGTGTTGTTATTTTGATGTATATACACTTATGTAAGGGCCATAAATATATAATTTGCGATGACTGAAAAGCAGAAAGGTACTTTGTCAAAAAAAAACAATATAACAACGAACGTCAGTTCTTGTAAATATGGTATGAAGGAGAACAAAAGAGATAAAGATAGATTTTTTAAATTTTCTGACCGAATAAGTACACGGTTTGCTACACAATCTTCTTCGTGGAATAAACTATTTAGTCCAATATTCCACAAATGCCCTGATTGGTTCAGAATGAACATATATTCGGTCTGAAACTCAGGCAGTTCCTGCACAGCTAATTTCCGTAAGAGATTTTAATTTATGCTGCAGTTTCATCATTGCCCACTTTTCGGCTTTCTATGACATTCTGATTGACAGGCGCTTTTATCTCAACACGTTACAGTCGATGGACGCACAAAACATCAATCTCGAACAGCACTCGTCTGATCTCATACGAATCTTCCTTCCCACTCGTAAACTTTATTTTGGCTCCTACAATAACTGAATCGCTACGCTGTATTCAAACCGGCAGGGCAAAACGTGTAAATAAACGCCACATTTTCTGCTGAAAACTACAGTCACATAATTGTGTGATACAAAATCAGGCGAAGAGCCAAAACAAAAGAATCGATCTTAATTATCCTAAATAATTGTAGTAACTGAGATCAGAAAATCAAACAGCATAGTCAGTAGGGTACGGACCAGATAACCAAGCAATCGTGGTTCTATTCCTGCAAGGTATAAACAAGTTTTCTCTTGCCCAGTGCTTCCAGTTCTGTGGCCAACCCAGCCTCCTACAAATGGCTACCAGATGCTACATCCCAGTAAGCAAAGCCGTCATGGCGTGATGGTGATTATTTCTCTCCATCTAGTGCCGAAAATAAGAATGCCCGGAGATATTCCTCCAACCCATCTTACGCAGTTTCGCGATAAAAGTGGCACAAATCAAAAACTGGCAATTTACAGGACAGACAGAAGAGGATTGGAAAGAAATAATGTTTTCAGTATCACCTGAAAGACAGCAGGTATGGATAAACTCAAGTAACTGTGTCTCTAGTGTTACACTAATATAGGTCTAGATATGTAACTGTGTCTCTAGTGTTACACTAATATAGGTCTAGATATGTAACTGTGTCTGTAGACTCACACTAGTGTAGGTTTGAATACGTAAATGTCTGTAGACTCACACAAGTATAAGTTTCCATACGTAACTGTGCCTGTAGACTCGCAACACTATAGGTTTGGATATTCAACTCTGTCTGTAGACTCAAGGAATATACAATTGGATAAGTTAACTCTGCCTGTGGACTCACACTAGGCTACGTTTGGGGATGTAACTCTCCGTAGATTCACAATAGTACAGGTTTGAAAATGTAACTGTGTCTGTAGACTCACACTAATATAGGTTTCAATATGTAATTGTGTCTGCAGACTTACACAAGCATAAGTCTGAATATGTAACTGTGCCTGTAGACTCACAGTACTATAGGTTTGGATATTCAACTGTCTGTAGACTCACACTAGTATGCATTTGGATAAGTTACCTCTGCCTGTGGACTCACACTAGTGTAGGTTTGGATATGTATAGGAACTGTCTGTAGATTCACACTAGTAAATGTTTGAATATGTAGACTTACGCTAGTGTAGGTTTGGGTGTGCAACTTTCTCTGCAGACTCATAGCAATATAGGTTTGGAAACCTCTACATTACAGCTGATTAAAGTGCATTCCGCCGAGTAAACGAAAAATTTTTGAAAGTGCTGCAAGTTGTATCACCTTTCGGGCACGTGTCAGTAATTTTCATACTTCTGATGCAACAAGAAAATAAAAAAATAACAGGATAAAACTAAAAAGTAAACTCAAGCAGCCACAGTTTCTGCCTTGAAACTCGGGGCACGCCTTTTGCCCGTCTCAGTATTGGAGTGAAAGCGCTAGTTTCATGGAAATATAGTTTCACGTTGCATGAAACTTATTACTGGAGACCAATTTACTCTGTGCGCGCACAGCCTAAGAAGCATTTTAGTCTTATTCTCCCCGCCTAACTCTATGTCACCCAAATTAACCCTCCCACTCACATCAGCTGAATTACGTTCTGAAGATAGTGCTCCTCTACACATGCTTTCTGTATGCACCGCCCATTTGATGTCCCTTAATTTGATGGGCCTAATAGAGTTTGGTGAATATAGTAACTTCGAAGTGTCTCGTTACGTAGTTTTATTCATCCTTCAGTTATTGCCTCTCATGTATCCTACTCGTCAGTTTGTTCGTAAAAACCCTGAATCGAAGATCTTGTTTTATAATGACGAAAAAAATCCATGGGCATATAAAACAAGAGTTACAACAGTAGATTTCATGTATTTTGGTCTCTACGTTTTATACAGGCGATAGAAATTTTTTAAATGTAATTGCGAAATGTAATTATTTTTCGTGAAGTTCATCGTGAATATAATGTTCTAATTTAGGCTTAATTACTGTTTCAAAATATCCGAAACATCAGAAAGGAATAAAATGCCTAACCAGCTGCAGGGAGGAACATGGAGAGAAGGGAATCTACACTATGAAGATTAGACCTTCTAGGGTATTATGCAGTGTCGACTGGCAAACAGTTACGAATTGACAACGCGCCGTATGCTGGAATAATTGACTCTTAATCAACACTGTTATGACGACCTCAGATCTCAATGTGTGCATCACATCTGAGTACACGCGGTAATGTAGAACTTGTGTTGTCTAAACAGACTGCATTTAGCAACAAACTAACTTCCTAACATTACGTTCTCTACGTGGCTGCTTTGCGAACAGCTGGGACTAGCATTCGTGTGCCCCATACGCATCGCGGTTATTTGGAGTTCCATTGCTTCAATATTCTGTTTACAAATTTCTGACCATTACCAGCATTAATGAGGAATGTCTTTATTTATCAATACCACGCACCCACAGAATTCCAGCTACAGCCAAAATGTGCCAATTTAATGGGGAATTAACCGCTACAGGGAGAAATTTTTGTCAATGCAAATATAATTATCGTTTGGGGTTGTTTGTTTTCTTGCAGCAGTATAAAACATAATACAGCTGGCGAAATATCAATCTACCAAGCTGCATGGCATCGCATTCACCCCCACTCCCCATCCCCGACCGCCAAAAGCAAACTTCACATTCAGCGCTGTGAGAACCAAAATCTCGCAGTGCAATACCAATTTGCATATAAAACACCTACTTGTGCAGGGTCATTTATGGCTCAATGGCATGCGAAATGGCTTATTCTTTTACCTGACTTTGAAGAGTTCTGCAGAAAGTACATGTGAAAAACAAACTGGTTCACCGAGGACGCTGTCTAAAGCGGTAAACCTTACTTGTGTTCAGGAGACACCCAGTTAAATTCTCAGCTAGGACGACGACTTGCCTAAAACTTTTAGGGTGTTTCCACAGTTTCTCCAGGCAAATTCCGAGACAGTAATCTCAATTAAGACGCAACAGCTTCTTTCCATGGCCTTTTTCTCCGTTATTAATTTTTTAACATAAGATTCGGCGCCGACAGCGCTGTTATGTGAATAATAAAGAAGTAAACCGTCGAAAATCAGGGAATGTGATATGCAATGGAATGGAGGTCACTGATACGAAGTATTCTGTATAGCATTGTTGGATTTGGATTAGACATCAGTAACATTTGTAATTTGAAATGATAAAATATAAAATAACAGTTGACTCACTCCATGGAAAAGGGTCCTTTAAAATGTCAACGGCTAACGAGACTGTCCACTGCGGTCTTCAAAAGAGACCGTCACTTGAATCAGATGAATCAAGCTCTCATGCTGCGTCCCCATTATTTGCAAGATCTCTCTAGCTTCTCCAAGGTCTTCAAAATCTCTCTTTTATTCCAGTTCCCGACAAAAATTTTGTGCTCATTTCTTATTTCCCTTGTAAGTTACAAAGCACGATGTAAAACTTCCCTTTTCTAGCGATTTGCGGTTACCACAGGGACTAAAATTTAAAGAACTTACGGCGCTAAATGTTTCACGTGTTTCAATACTATGTGGTAAGGATAAAAAGAACCATATGTATATGTTGTAGTCCATTCCTGCGCACATATTTTTCTATTAGGAATAAGTCTCCAGTAATTTTCTCAGACATAAAGAGAGAGATTTTACCGTTGCCACACTTGTAACTGCAGTGACAAGTAATTTATATGCAATTTGTACACATGTGTATGGTCTTTCTTCACAAAGAAATTCCACGCGTTTATCTCAAATGAGTATTTGTTAGAGCCATTAAACAACAATATAAACAAAAGTTTACAACACCGCCACGTTGGTCTTTCAGAATACCAAAAATGCCTCAATAGAAAGTCTACTGTATTCTTAAAATGTCCGTCATTACACAAAATTTTAGACCCTGAATTAAGCGCCCTTAATGTCGAGCCACTTCAGGAATTCATACAGCCGCCATTTTCATATTGTAACGCTAAGAAATTAAAATATGTGACGTCTACATCAAGTGTTTTTGTCTTTCAGTTTTTTTTTTTTTTTGGAATGTATAGATGTATGCACACAGAGGAATATGACACTAATTGTATCTATCCACATAAAAATTGCAGAATTAAGAAGTGATGAGCAGAGTTCCCAGTGAACTGCGTTAATTATACCAAGCTTCAGATAACCCATGGCTCTCTTCGAGTAACGTACCTGACTTCTCTTTCCTGTACTACGAAACAAGAGAAACGGTCGCATTTTGTCACTGAAATATTATACGCTTTCAAATGTCTAGATCCTTTGTTTTATATGAAGCCAAGAAATATCGACTTGGCACTTTCATAAACCTAAAACATTAAGGCAGCAAAGCTTGTGAAAATATAATTGCAATTTGATCTTCCAATTAATAAATGAAACCTCCCATTTAGAATAACGAAAGACACTTTTAAACCTCGTTCTCATGATGTATTTGAAGCTTCTCTTTCACGCTGATCCTTAATTATTACACAGGTGTCATCATTCGAAATTACGCCCGTATTCTGGCCTTAGTAAAAATTGCTCTTACTTCTTAAGACAAAAGACTGCGGTCGTTCGGAGAATTTGTATTAAACCGTGAGCTATTTTCAGTAAATTAGATTTCGGAGTCGTGGGATCGAATACTGCATACGTCAAGCATAACGCAGAGACAGTGAATGGTTCTTTGAAGAAGGCATTCAAATTCTGGGACTTAATTCTACAATTTATAATTTTTAATTCGCAAAGAAATATAACTTGATTTTATCATTAATTTCTACAACACAATTAAGTCATTAATTTTGAAAAGATACGGAGTTCATATCAACTCATTTTATGAGGAACAGTTTATACCCTAATGCACTATACGCACCGTGCCTGTGTCAGAATTTGATCTGAAAATGTTGTGTTCATTACTCCACGTGTTTCCCTCACATTTCTGACAGAAAGACTAATGACAATTATGCAAGTATATTAAAAATATCATTTTTCATTCTTTCCTTTGAAACCAGTGAATCATTCTGTAAGACAATAGAAACCAAAAACTTGATACTCGACATTCTTGTGGCTTATCGAGACAGAATCCGCACATACAGCCACATCCCGATATAGCGCCACCGTTTATTCACCGCAATTTATGGCGGTGTATCGAGGGTGGAGGTAAATTGCCATAATCTACGAAATAAAATTTCTATTCACAGATTTTCATGGGCGCCAGCTGAGGGTAACGTTATATTTGGGGACGGGGTGGAGGGGCGCTGTGTTAGGGTTTCACTGTACTTTCATTTTGACGGCACAAGATAGATAATACACATGGGTATTTTTTCCCCCGGCCCACTAAAAAATTCCATGCAGCAGAGTCCTTCGTCAGTATCTAGGATTTATTTAAGTAATCTACAATTTTTCATCATTTTATGAAACCTGAAAATTCATATCATGTTCAAAAGAGCCTGCCACTTCTCTCTAACCTGAGCCAGTTAATCCATCTCGCGCTCTCCCATCTTATTCTCTTAAGATCCATTTTAATATTATTCTCCCACCTACGTCTGGGTCTTCCAAGCAGTCTCCTTCAGGCTTCCCCGCCAAAAACTGCACGCATTTCTCTTCTCTCTCTATAGTACCCCATTCCCTGATCATCTCTTTTTTCTTGATTTTATCACCTGATTAGTATCTCGTGACACGTACAAATAATGAAAATCCTCATTACGCGATTTTTCTCCAGTCTCGTGTTATTTCCTCCCTTTTGGAACATCATTAGCCTACATTCTTCTCTTAATGCGAGAGATAGTTTTTCACACCCACATAACTGTTTCCAAAATTTATCTTAGTGTTATTTTATTTTTAATTTCATTCTGAACAGTTTGAAATATTTAGATCTACAGTGACTTGTCAACATTCCTGCAAACACAGCGAAGCACATTCCTCCGCACCAGGTTTATACTAATTATGTTCCCACTAATAATCCCATTACCACTGTCACGAAACTGTTGCCCTTTAGTGGAAATGACGTTCTGAACTTTACTCAGTAGAAGCCGTTCAGTGTAATCTCGTTCTTAGGAACTGTTACAATATTGAAATTACTTTTTTCTTGTTTTCTGAAATAAACTAAACAGTCAGAAATTTATGTTTAACGGTAACACTCAGCCTACTGACAAAGCAATTTTTAAAAATAAAAAAATTCCAAGGAACGTTTCTGAATGCCAACAGCGCCCTTATGATCACCCAAGCTTGCAATGCAGCCACACTGGTATGGCTAGGACTTACACTTCCACAGTCTACTGTCCATTATCATGTTTTGTTACCGCATTTCACAAAAGCCTGTCATGTCTTTAGTAATGAGGCAGTGTTTTTGAGACTCAAAAAAAAATAAATGTCTCACAATAAACTCAGTTTAGGTGTCACATATGCACATATATAAAAATTATGCATAAAAGCGTACGTTTATCTGCCTGCGTACTAGCCCTTCACAACTTCATGTGGCTCCTCTAACATGTCAATATGTAGCTTAAAATTAGGACCGTTCCTAAGGCATTACAACTCTGCATGAACACCCCGGCCCTGCAATTCAGTGGCACGGTATTTGCGTAATGTTACATTAATTAACCCTTTAAAGACGGAACGTATCTGTTTTATATAAGGACTCAGTGCGTACCGCGCTGTAAACACTCTCCACTTCGGTTACAAAAACGAATCTCTTAATGTTTTATAAGGCAAAAATTGCTGTTTGTTGTGAGATCCGTACAAAACACATAAACGTAATGTGGGCACCACATAGAATTTTTTTAATGTTAAACCTTGTGGTATGTAAAGTTACCGCTAGGCTTTAAAAGGTTAATTTCAATTTCTTGAATTATGAATTTGTTATTCGTAGTACTATGGTACGAAAATCAGTCAATAATGTTTTAGAAGGACAGCTGTCGGCTACTTCAAAGGACTGCGTAACTGCCTGTAATAATCTAAAAAATTATTAATTATTCTACATATGCCATCTAGATCGTGGTGTGGAAAATCATTTATCATTTCTCCACCGAATCTGCCGTACTTAACTCTTTTGAGTCTTGGAGAAAAACATCCGAAACTTTTATGAATATACACCAAAACGCAAACACACACTGCGTCATATTGCGGAAGACTGCGATTTTTATCAAAACCACTTTGACAATAACAAATTTTACATCATTTATATTGTGTTTGGGGCTATCAGAAATTTTTAAATAAAGCTGAAGCTATTACAGAAAAAGATGAAAAATATTAAGCTGTGCCATTTTTCTTTCCGTAATTTGCTTCATACGACTGCATCATTAAATATTCCGTCCCCAGGTATCCACGCTGCAGAAATGGTTGAGGTTTTGGATGAGAATTCTAAACGAGATTCAACAAATTTCGTACAAATGTTACAAACATAATGTGTAAAAATCAATTTCCCGTTTAAATCAACGATGCTTCAGATAAAATGTAACGTATACTCAATCAACTGCAGTATAAATGAATTCTGCGTGGTACAGGGATCCCATTTTTAACAGTCAAAAGAGATGAAACTTAATAACTTTTGAGGGGCGTTGGAGGGAAGATAGAAAGGAAAATTTTCAACCCATATTGCAATGAACATACCAGAGTAACTTATTAGTAAGAAATAACTGGTTTAAACTTTTTAATCTACAGATAAACACCTGAAGTAATAAGCATAAGGGTACTGCTAACATTCAAACACTATCATTCACATTCTTGTCTTTTTTATTCATCCGTTCCTCATCCGTTGCGGTCTCAGTCCAGTCTCTGTTATCTCTAATTTACACAACTTACTCCCCTTCTCTTTTTCTTCCCTGTTAGTGTCTGCTTGATAGCCGTCCTGCACATATGGATGTTTTCTCCCACTGTAGGGAAGTCGAAATGTTTCTACGCCTTGTCAGAAATATACTATTTTCGTGACCTAGAAAAATCCGGGACCTTGGCATCCAGAACAGAATTTTGCGGGACCCCAGGAGAGAGATCTTTAAAATTCACAAAACAAGGACTGTCCAGGAAAACCGGGAAGAATGAAATCCTTACCATAGCAGCTTCTTTATCTTTCTTTGTGAGCAGTCATTGTCAGTTCCGTGATTGAGATGTGCGTGGGTTAGCGCAAAGTTTTGCAAATGTATTTCGCAGCACAAAACTAACAACTTAAAAAGCCATGTAAAATTATTAAGAGGAGATTAAATTCGGGAAGTGCCTGTTGATAATCTTTCGAGAATCTTTTGCCTTCCATTTTACTATCTTAAACCCTAAAGATTAAACACACACAACAGAATTTGTCACCACTTTTCTACGGGTAAAAGTCGTATTTCATGTTAAGGGAAGAAAATTACCTGAAGATTTTAAAAGTATTGATTTTCCTGAGTGCCCTTTGTGTTCAATAAAAAAGAAATTTTTTACCACTGTCCAAAGCACATTACGCGGTCTGTACACGACAAACCGCCAAGATCGAACCATTTAATTCCTAAGATTATGCACAGAGTTCGAGAGTCGTACTGACTTGTTTTTCTGTTAACCCGCTCGACAGCAAAGGAAAGCACCACAACCCTCATACGCACACGCGTGCGCGCGTCAAAAAAACGAAAATAAAAACAATAAAACTACACTGAAGGAAACACAACACCTTAAACTCTCACCTTCCTTCACCTTGCTATGTAACGCCTTATATGGTCCTCTCTACACAACAATTTAACTGCCCACCGCCCTTTACCTTCTCTCTTGCTCTACATCACCGTCCATGACTTTATCAGTCCAACAGTATTTGGTGAAGAGTACAAATTATGAAGCAACTCACCATGCATTTCTGTCAATCTTCCTGTTACTTGCTCCCTCTTAGACTCAGGTTTCTCTCCATTATCAATTACGGATATAGAGCATAAATAAGCTCGGCGTTCAGAAACGGAGGAGAGAAGAGGATGTGTATAATTTTGATGTCACCAGTTTGAAATACATTATTACTTTATAATGAAAGTCGTTGCTCCTCCTGTTTATTCTACGAATCCCCAGTAGTTAATGCATCAATTTTGCCTGTTGTATTTTATGAATTAAAACTTGTTCTCTCACACTGAGGGGAAAATATAGGCTAACGGTTTTCGAGAATAAGGGCTGAGGAAGTTTTTTTGACCTAACAGGGAGGAAGAAAAAGGGGTACAAAGAAACTTACGTAACCAGGGCCCTCATGGTTTATACTCCTCGCCTAATGTTATTTGGGAGATCAAATCAAGAAAGATGACACGAGCGGGGTATGTGACATGTATGGGAAAGAAGAGAAATGCACACAGGGTTCTGCTGAGAAATCTGAAAGGAAGAGACCACGTGGAAGTCGTAGGTATATGTGAAAGATAATATTAAAATGGATCTTAAAGAAATAGGAGGGAGGTCGTGGACAGGATGAGTCTTGTAAGGATAAGGACAAATGACTGGCTCCCATGACCACAATAATAAAGGCCTGGGTCGCACAAAATGTGGGAGAATTTCTTGAGCATCTGAGACTACTAAATCAAGGACTCTGCTCCATCTACAGAATCAACTGTGTGACACATACGGCTATATACGTGAACAGGCTTATTCATGAATGAAAAAAATACGTCTAATTTCTTCCTAGAATAAAGGATGTTCTCTTACATTAAATTATGTGGATTATAATTTCAAAAATGGAACCAAAAGTTAATTCTCTTCCGGAGTAAAGGAAACCCAAATTTAGCATTCAGGTAGTGTCGAGGTTGGTTATAACATCATAAAGGAGACCGAATAATTTGTGTCTTTATAAACGAGTGTCGTTATAACCGAGTAGCGTACCGTTATGGTTAACAGTGAGAAGTTAATGGGTACCATAGAATGAATATCTGACGCTAGAGACGAGGTGTCGTACAGACTGATGTCGCTATAATTCAGGGCGACTGTAATTTTATTGTAGTAATGGTATTAAATTTATTTTGCTAACATTTGGGAAACGGATATTTTCTTGTTATACATTCCCTAGACTACTGTACATTTTGACGTCATCCACAGGTCTAGACTATAGCTTCCCTGATGTAGAAAATATGTTTCCCCAGACGATAAAATGGAAGCCTGGAACAGGGTTTCCGAAGGCTATTTGGTCATGGCGCCTATCACCCTGCAATAAACCGATGGAACCCAAAGGGCTCTGGAAACCATCATCACAAGTAAAGGAAACGGACCTTATTTTCAACCGAAAAAGTGCCACGAAGGTAAGTACAATTTTTCTGACTGATTGCCCTGCTGCCTGTGCAGTGTTAATCTGATCCGCCAAGAGCATTACTCCCTCCCTATTTCTTACCAACATTCTGTCTAACCTTTTAAAGCCTAGCGGTAACTTTACGTACCACCAGGTTTAACATTAAAAAATTCTACTTGGTGCCCACATTGCGTTTATGTGTTTTGTACGGATCTCAGAACAAACAGCAACTTTTGCCTTATAAAACATTAAGAGACTGGTTTTTATAACCGAAGTGGAGAGTGTTTACAGCGCGGTACGCACTGAGTCCTTATATAAAACAGATACACTTCGTCTTTAAAGGGTTAAACATCGTCACGAGAAGTCTCTGGCTGCCTGGAACTGCACACAGTTCAGTATGGAACGAGGTGCATTCGAGAAAACGACGAAGTTTTTGTGAATGGGAGAGAGGAAATTTTGGCTCTCACACAAATACGCTCACGTAAACCCTAGTCGCAAAGCACTGTATCCTAGGGTTGCGCGGAACACAGTTTTGGAAACGCTGTGCTGGAGTGACGATGGCGGATCATTGGAAGGCGAGCCACATAAAGGACTGCACGTCAACAGAAATTTTGATCCGATTTGGATGATAATAAAGGATCATATGGCTATTGACAGTGACAAGCCTCCAAATTCACACACACACACACACAAATGGATGAGATTTTGATTTATTTTTGTTTGCCTAAGCGAAATTGCACAAATATAGGCCTACGGTTTGTACTACATAACAGCCCTCATTTGCTCGGCTACATTCACCAATCTGTTCCATAAACTGAAAGCAAGGAGAAACGTTGACTCCCAATTGATTTTAGATTGTCGCAGGTGTGCCTGTGTGTCAGTTTCCATCATTCAAACCAGAATATCTGCAGTCAGACGTTTGTTATTTTCCGAGGTTTTCAAGAACGTGTTGTGTTCATTTGGCGGATGATTTATTTTGTGTTATTTTCAGAGTCAGCAAGCGCTTTCTGTAGTGAAAAGGACGGAAATGAGCCAACGGTATGGTAGAAAATTTCAGTTCTGCTGGAAAAGAAAATACGGTGTGATCGACCAAAACGGATAATGGTTTTTCATTCTCCGTTATGAAACGGCGATCTGTAGCCTCCCACGTGTCAAGCGGCATTATGAGGCTAGTATAAAAGTGTTCCTATTAACCTTTTAAGGACGAAGCGTATCTGTTTTATATAAGGACTCAGTGCGTACCGCGCTGTGAACACTCTCCACTTCGGTTATAAAAACCAGTCTCTTAATGTTTTATAAGGCAAAAGTTGCTGTTTGTTCTGAGATCCGTACAAAACACATAAACGCAATGTGGGCACCACGTAGAATTTTTTAATGTTAAACCTGGTGTTACGTAAAGTGACTGCAACGCTTTAAACGGTTAAAGACAGGAGGAGCTTATATTATCTGCATAAGAAACATTAACTCCGCAGTAATATTTGTTGCAGATATTCGTATGTAACAGCTGAAAGCTTCTGTGCACCAAAGTTACTGCTGAATAGCAAATAATTTAGTTGTGGAGAATTTTTAAGCAATCTGACAGTTACTTGCTCAGGGAATTCTTGAATTTAAAAAAAAAATATATATTTGAAGTTCCGAAACTTAGCAAATATCTGTCCAAAAACAGAGGCACCGTGGAGGTCAGGGTAACAAGTGAAAGTACGGACAAATGGAGGCCAGGGTAACAAGTGAAAGTACGGACAAGTGGAGGTCAGGGTAACAAGTGAAAGTACGGACAACAAGTGGAGGTCAGAGTAAAGGAATTAAAAACTCACCTATATTTTTGTACGTGTTTTGGACTGTTCTCAGCGAGCTAATGGAGACAACACGCTAGGCTGTCTTAAATTAGAGGCGCAGTTCGGTTTGGAAAGATGTCAAAGTCCGTAAGCAATTATTCACATTAGTTACATTATGTGGAAGAGAGAAGGGGTTAATTGTCAAACTCAGTTTAATATTCTAAAGTAGTATATAGTTCTACAAAAGTACGAGTATTAAGGTGCCTTCGAAAAAGAACTGCGAAAATCAATTATTATCTTCGCCATGTCTGTCCGTACGCACGGACGCATCCTAAGAGTTTTCGTGACTTTTATACGTACTTCGGGTTTTTAATAATCTGACAATTTAACATATACATTACATGAATAATTGTGTATGTTTATAAACTCCCGCCTGTGATTTGTCTTTGTAAGTGAGGAAATGTCCTGTAGGTGGTACGGTCTGAGGCCGAAGACATATTTCCTCCAAATGAGATAGATTGTTTCTCTATGAGGTACTAGCTAGGGATAAAGCAGTCGAGAATCGAGCATCGACGATTTTAAACGATGAGTTTCAACGCTTAAGCGATATCGAAGGTAAAGATCGAAGGTTACAATACTTCGATAATTATCGATTGTAAATCTGTTGATGAGGCAAGGAAAAATATTAACCCGTGATAAACATAACCACTTTTTTTGAAATGTGTACACAAATTTGACATTGGTGAAAATAATAGAACGAAAGAGCCACAAGTGTTATGCTCGGAAGACATTTCGTAACTTGTTTATACTCACGATGTTCGTAGTATGACCAGCAAAGGAGCATGATTTTTTACCTATTCCCAAGATATGTCCATAATTCAAAAATAACTCTCCATTGGATGGTTTCTCGGGCAGAAATGTGTGCTAAATATTGTCTGAGTCAACTGAAGATAAAGGAAAATTTTCATCACAGTTTCGATTCATTGCATCACGTGTGTTAAATAAAAGACAGCGTGTTCTAGACGAATTTGTCGAGTGTCTTACCTAAATTAAATTGTTCTTGCGGGTTAAAGGGAAAGTATGCATAGTTAAACTTTGCACAGCATTCCACTTTGATTTGCGTTCATTTGGATGGGTAAACAGAAACCTCAACGTTTAGTAAAGTCAGCTGACGTAAGGTTCATTTTCATACTGCAAATGAAAGGCTTGGCGAAATTTTAATAAACCTACACTTCTACAATTTTCTCGAATGAATTGTCACTTAAAAGACCCTAAAAATTTGATGACTCAGAGATCAAAGACTTCAATGCCTCTGCAGGTATCATTACTGTACTTACAGAGGACTGGTTACCTCAGATTTTCGGGTTTCAGCTATGTGGAAGAAGCAGCTCGATTCTGAAGTGTTCTGACGCAGTACAATTGCAAAAATTAAATCTGGAATTATTCTGCTATATTAAAGTAAATAACCTTCAAATTGAACTGAATAAATACCAGGACACATAAACTGGGTGTTAGAATTCTGTTGAAGACGGCTCTAGTTTTCTGGTATTCACGCCGCATGTACTGGCGTATGCTCGAAAGTAATGGCGTTTTACAGGAACTTGTTGAGTCATTATCCAGGGCAGTCCAACTACTGTAAAGATGGAGGAAGGTACTCTAACTACGCTGAAGAATGAGGCGGGTGGTCTGTGTACCCTGAACATAAAAGCTGAAAGCCCTTCCGAAACACTGGTACCTATACACCGATCAAAAGAGTGTCACGTCCCAGAAGAACTGTGTTTCTTATCAGCATTACTGGGAAAACCTAAAATCTGGTGCGAGTTTTTGAACTAAGCTTATGAAAGGTCAGAACGTAAGTCCTAAAATCTGCAAAAGTGCTGCCCCAGAAGAACACAGGATGTTGAAGACGAAGTGACCAAAATTGAGGACACTTTGCCAGTGCTTACAAATCAGTCTTATATGGAAGAAGTTCTAAGTGACGTTACTAATACTTATTTGCCTTAGTAATATTCTTTCATATCTCCACAATTTGTTGGCTCTTATTT
Organism: Coptotermes formosanus; assembly: GCA_013340265.1. NCBI lineage: Eukaryota > Metazoa > Arthropoda > Insecta > Blattodea > Rhinotermitidae > Coptotermes > Coptotermes formosanus. Next base: position 1,077,234 of record BLKM01012985.1, on the reverse strand, counting down.
TCTGTCACGAGTTGCATAAAACCGACTTTACAAAGCGACAGAAAAGAGCAGCGTAGCTTCTCCCACCCTAAAATTGCGAACCCGAAGTAAGAGTTTTAGCAGGTGACACTAAACTGCAAAATTGGCATTAACTTGAAGAGAAATAATTTGTGAAGTTTGAATCTCTGAGTGCTGCGACTAAAACGATTACCATCTTCTGAGATGTGGCTCCCTGACCTTGTAGAAATTAACTAACTTTTCAAACTACCCTTATACCGAAATCTTCAAAACTTATGATGGACGCGGCAGGGTGTTTCGTCGTCACTTTGGTAAATTTATATCAGGATATCTGCAGCATCACATCCCATGAAATGATACCTTTCATGCAAAAATTTATTTTAAGAATCTCAAGACATCATACAAATAAAAGACTAAAAGCTACACCAAAATTTTTAACACACACGTGTAAATAATAAAACGTCGTAGTAGGCTTTGGAATGCGGGTCTAAAACTTTGTGTCATATATTCCACAAATTTTCTTCAGATTCTTGAAATTCGCCGTGTAAAATAATGAAGACGAATACAAGTTATGAACTTGTTTCTATCAACCTATTATAAATGTTGCTAAAGCATAAATTAATTCCTCTGTTTGTATTTAATCCGTTTAATACAAATCAGAAGAAAATATAACACCCCAAACAGGAGAAAAACATGCCAACTAATCAGAGTGTATCCCTCATTTAACTGAATGCCAAATGTACTATAAACAGAGATCTATATTTCCAAGTAGTTTGTTATTAAAATCAAAATTTGTGCCTCATATACAGCACAGTTTTACTCATGAGTGCAAAATTTTCTTCCTTCCTTCCATCCTTCCCTTCCTAATTTTAATTTCTTATCTCTCCTTTGTTCCTGCTGTCTTTCTCTTTCCGGTAGCCCAGTATGCCTCTGTCTTTTAATAACTAAGTTCCGTTTTCAATATTTTGTTTCAGGCAGGTTAATCTTTATTCTTATAAAATGAATAGCTTCTGAGAATCTTTATTTAAACAAGTGCGAGCATAATCAACTGCAAATGGACGCACTCTGCTTAATTAGTTCACGTTACCGAAGACTCTGCAACTCTGTTTTATCAGACCCGACTCATCATGTAATTGACACGTTAATACTGCTACTAATAAAACGCAATTTTGTTTTCAACTTATACCGAATGCAGGCAAGTCTTGCTGGCCTGGTTACTCGTTTTCTAAAGTTCAGTTTTATGCTTTGGACTTCCAGCATCCCATAATCTACTTTGTCCATGTCCAAATGCACCTGATAGCCTTCATACAGATAGAAAAGTACTACATTGTCTGTAATACTTTCTTTGAATTTATTTTCTTCTTACAGAGTACAAAAATTACTCGTAAAGAGAATAACTTCCAGTTTTGCATCATCAACGTTGCGCGGTTGATGACACAACAGTTTACGCCAGCCAGTAATATCCGGTATTAAAATGGATACATGGATTCCGCTCCTAACAAGGGAACTGTAATTTTTTTTCAAATTTTGGGAAATGACGCCATGTAGACTGATATATTAGTATCAATGGTTACCAAACTACATGGACACATATTCCAGAAGCCTTGACTTTGCAACAGTATCATACCATCACGTAACATCTGAAATCTCCGAACGTCTGATGTTTTGCTACCACACGTATAAAGAATTTGTGACCCATAAGGCCAATTATTTGCCGAACATCATCTGGGTTTCCACTCGGGAGAAAGGTAGCAGGTTCATGGAATTTTACTTTTACTGCCGAGTACGAGAATTTGTACAGTTTTACTTATGTTTCCTATACCGCACAGTTACACTTTCTCCAGCTGTACAACGTGGAGAGAGAACAGGCAGGCAGATTTAATTCCCGAAATAAACGATTCTGAAGTCAGGGTAGCGTACTGTTCACACTGAAGCACTTCACCTTATGTCGCGGGGGATAATAAATTAATGAATGTATTTATTTGGCTACAGGCTTATAAATTGTATCATATACATAAATAAGGTAAAGTTCGTTTGCGACATCATAATTACTGAACTGCCGACTGCACCTTTTCAAGACAGACATTTTTATATATCTTATGATTCGGTACTGATGGCAATTTCCTTTGTTTTCATTAAGTCCTTAACAAAAATTGGTTTTTAACAGAAAGGTTACGTTAAAAATTGACAGCGCAGTGTCTATAGGAAGCCATGGGAATTGCATGAATTTTAGTTTCTTTTCACCTCTAGTGGTAGTTACAAGCACTGCATAGCAGTGGATGTTATTGGCACTAGAAAAAATTGCATTTATACCCAGAACTCAGCTATATACGTCAGATCTTACCATTCCCTTCCAGCAGTGCAGAGACGGTTTCCGGTCAGAATCGCGTTTGCTATGACAATCAACAGGGTTCAAGGGCAGATGTTTAAAAGGTTTTAGACCATACGTACTATCACCTGGTTTTTCTTCCGCCACACCCAGCTGTACACGACAATTTGCAGAAACCCTTCACTTGACACGTCGGTGTTTTAATTATTAAAGGTAATTGACAATGCATAGAAAATGATAGACTGACAACATCCGACACTGTATATCGAAAAGTGCTTTAAAGTTTCAAGTATACAAATAACTGTTTTTATTAAATACTTTGTTGTTTCTACATGTGAATTATTCGCACTGATAGCAATAGTTTATTTTAAAATATTTAAGATGGACCAGAATCGGAAACAGCACAGCCACTCAAAGACCGGAAGAGCAATGAGGTAAGTACTTTTTTCAAAACGGACGTTACCTTAAGTTCTTCAGACAAAAGTCATCTCTGTATATCAGTACGTAACCATCACACTTCACAAGACCAGAGATACGGCAACACTACAACATTACTTCTTCGTCTGGTGTCCAGAGAGTGTGGTCTAATATGGGGAAACAAGCGCTTCATCTGATACGTTTCGGAGCCTCTCCCTTTATTGATGTGAAGCGGTCTCTCTGCCTGCATCGATAGCAGTGTCGGTCGATTGTCATGTTGATCTTATCGTATTGCAGCCAGACGCATGGGCTCCAGCCCATTGTTATGTAAAATCAGATATGCTTGTTGCGAAGGAGGTTTCTTGGTTTACATTAGGATTGTCATTGAAGAAGCAAGGCAAGTGCCAAAATTTGTAAAATACTGATGTCTTTGTGCACACCGTGAAGGCATAGAGTGGGAGTGGAGCGTAGATCCACTCATTCTTAAACTCGGCACAAAATGGCGATGACAGATCGGCTTCACCCACCGGCTGCTGTACCCCCGAAGGACTACATCGCGATGCTTATTCAAGAGGAAGCTGGCTGGGGCCCAAAACAGTTTTGACATTTTTAAAAACACATATATCTCCTGCCGCCTCCAAGAATCGAACAAAGATTCTTCGGAAGTCCAGGCCGTAGCTTATTTCTATAAATTTTATGTCATCCATCCCGTTGTGTACACATAATCACCTACACATAGGCATTCCCGTCAGACAAAACAATTTATTATTCTTTTAAACCCTACATTTTTCGATCAGAAGCTGATCATCATCCACAAGTGTTTCAATGCGAAAATCTTACAAACAAGGTAAAAATGTAAATAAGTTTGCGCGATCTCACAAATTAAGTAAAGAACGTATTACATTCAACTTGGAATTTCAATGGTGTGCCCAGGTGTGTCCAGCGAATACAAGCTTAAAAACGAAAAGACTTTTAACTTGATTTCAACGTATTTTAATTAGGAATTACTACCCTGAATGGATCGAAAATAAAAACATCGCACCCTTTGTATCTACTCGAATATTACGTGCCGATTGTCAGGCATTCTTTACATCATTTGTGAGATCTCCCGAAGTTGTTTACATTTTTATCTTGTTTTTAAGACTTCTGTGTCGAATCACCCGAAATGATCAGCCTCTGACTGAAACATGTAGTATTTAAAGGGATAATAAAGGGCTGTATCTGACGGAAATATGCTGTTTACCTAATCACTATAAGCTCTAAGCTCCAATGTTCCAGACACCTGGGTCGCACAGTTTTATTTCGTTACACCAGCAGCTGTTATATCAAACATATTTTTTTGACGTGTACTTGAACAATATGACGTTTCGGAGGTTAGTTTTACTGCCATCCTAAAATGATATGCACTTGGACAGATGTGTCATTATTACCATTTTATTTCATGATTAGTGGTGACGTCCGAAATTTAATACGGGATTGGTGACGTAGATAAGACCCCCGCAGATCGGAGGCGCAGTGGGTCGGGGTGGCCCTGAACAGTAGAGAATACGAAAATTTATTGCGAGTTCTTCGGGACTGAATTCCGTTCTTGTGACAGAAAGCCGCGCTCTGGCTTCCTGTTATGAGATCTGGGAGTAACTTCGCCAGTAATTATAGTGGGCAGGCCACCGATTGGTTTCCTGCGCCACTGCCTGAAATTTTTAATATTATCCTACGACTCTCACTGCTAGACTACGGTGTCACTAAAATGCCAGCAAACTTCCTGGTGATCGGTGGAGAACCACCTATAAAAATGATAGTACTATATCAAATATAACTCAAAAGATGTGAACAGATACCATGCTGGCATGCACGTCTTTCTCTTGTGACTGTGGTGTGTTGTCAAATGTAGCGGTCTCTGCGACGAGCTGATCACTCTTTCAGAGGAGTCCTGCCGGGTGTGTGTGTGTGTCAAATTGCGTGTGATTTAGAAACCTCTACAGTGAGGCGGCCTAGGCCCTGGTTAGGCTGTTGCGCCACACGAAAGGAAAGATATAACGCTGCTGGGAAAACAAAGCTGTAAGTTGTAATAACAAGTTATATATATATTTTTTTATGTTACTCTTCTTAGTCTGCTTCCCTGTCAAGGCAAATGCATTACAGTCCTTCGAAAAGTCGGTAACCCTTTATCCATCGACAGAGAATCACGTTTCAAGAAACTCAATTCTTAAAATTATTAACGGTATATTTCTCCCAGCAGCTGTTGAATCTTAGCGAAGAGCATTTCTGTAATGTTGGCAATTGTTACAAGCAGACATTCGAGGTTGAGATATTCCCCACTCTTAAACTGAATCGGATAACTTTGCCTACAGAACAGCGTAACTGTCCCACCCGAACGTATTTGTGGTTAACTTCCATCGCAACCAGGGGAAACAACGTTGATTGCGCAGGTCTATCCAGCAGCTGGAACGTCCGTAATGTGCTCTGGGAACTGATGGGTAAAGCAAAACCACATTCCGTATAGTGCCATATCGCTCGCGGACCGCAAAAGAAACTAGAGTACAAAATTAATTGCTTCGATGGCGTCAACATTCATAATTAATTAATTTTCATTCCGTGTTTAATGAGGAAGACCCACGCTAATTATAATAGTAGGAGTGAGCAATAAATAATTTTGATTGTTAATTGGTGAACAGATTTTTGGAATACAGAACCATGGCAACATGAATAGATGCGACTCGGTATATGCACAACAGACCACAATCGAATGGTCTTCATACCAAACTCGACTAAGCTGTATTATCTGGAATTTATAGAAATGGCATGAATAAGCTGCAGATGGTAATGTTTTGAAACCAGGAAGTCAGAGATATGTAAGGAATGCACATAACGTAGGAAGGAAGAAATCAGCAGATTAATAAAGAAACGGGCAACAACCAAAAAAAGAAAAAGAAAAGTGAAAGTGCCCTGTGCACAGTATGAGGCTACAGGGGGCAATGAAGTTACGGCTCCACCCCTTCTTTACCTCAGCACTAGATGGACGCAAGGGGTTAGATTCACGTCCCGGCCGCCTTACCGTTGGAGAAAAATTCCTAGTAATTAATTGAATAGGAGGATAGTTGGGCATCGCAGCCGGTCTTGCCGCTTCACAGAAGGGCTAAACTCATGATATCGAAACACGATTCCTCGGTTGTCCAAGCCGCAGTCTAGTCACAGCATCGACTGAAGTATCACGGCCCCCAGAAGAAAGGAAGAAACAATCACTCAAGCAATGGAAGGAAGCAAGTGCGGGCCATTTTATTCTGCTGTCTCCTGTACTGACAAAAGACGTTGTCCAAAAGCACTGTGCTGAGCACCTGCAGAACACGCCGCCGCATGCGAGCTAACCACAACACCGAGGAATGCGATATTTTCATAGCAATTTATTCTTCAGTTTTGGCAAAACTAGCCATTATTTATCTCAGTTCCGTTCTTCTTTCATTACATACGGATGCTTTCTTAGCTTCATCTCATACTGTGCAGTAAGAGTACTGCTGTGGCTCTAGGCTTTCGCTCTTCTGGCATGTTACGTAGCGTACGTTGGCAGTTGTTTACTACCAGCACACACTGCGTAACATGCTAGCGGAACGACGGCTTCGGCTATATCGTGGCAGAAGCCTGGAAATTTATATTGTTATGGCCTATGTACAAGCGCAATCTCAATGTTTTTGAGAAGGACTGAAAAATCCAGGTCAAACATCCGTCATAGCAACGGGCTATGGGTGGAGAATCGAACCCCGGACTTTCATAAAGCTGGCAGGAAAGCTAACTACTTCTGCACTGAGTCTGGTAATTTCATTATGGACTAAGCAGTAAAATTTGCTTTCAGTTTGTAAGTATAAGTCCTAATTTCTTTTTGCTGCTGAGAGCCAACATCCACACACACACACACACACACACACATTTCAATATCTGTAGCGCATTAATGAAAGTGGAGCTCAAACAACCATTGCTAATGTTGATAAGTGAAATGGTACAAAAGTAAAACTAATTTCGGAAGATCATTAAGGGAGGCCCTTTGAGATCTTAATCATGTATGTTCTGTCACACAGAATTGGTTGTCGTTTACTGAACAGAGAAGATAATACGATTTCATAACCGACTGACGGTCGGGGCACAGGCGATGATACGGAGCAGAGACAGCGTCCACCTAGCAACACGAAAATAATTTGCAATGTGCGTCGAAGGGAAAACTAGCATTTTACAATACAGTGTCTGTTCAATGCAGCATAATGTTCCAATGAAATAAAACACCCACGATGAGTTAAATTCCTGCACAGTGAAACGTTCAAGAACAAAAATAATTACCATATAAACTGTCTTAAATACGAAAATTCTACAATGTAGAATGTTCTAAAGATGTAAATCCTGTAACATCAACTGTCACAGAGACACGAGTAATTTTGTAAGGAATGTTGCAGAGATGAAAATCCTAGGACGTAAAAGTGTTCTAGAAATGAAAATCCTATGATGTGAACTATCGTGAAAAATGAAATTTTTGTTACATAAACTGCCTTAGATGAAACTCCTATTGCATATACTCTCCAACAGACGAAACTCCAAAGACACAAACCGTTACAGAGATAAAAATTCTACCATTTAAACTATTCTAGAGGCGAAAGTACTGTTACGTGATGTGTCGTAGAGATAAAATCCTGAGACATAATCTGCTCCACAGATGAAGGTTTTAAATATGTGAACTGTCATGGATATTATAACCCCTATCATGTTAAAACGGCCGATCCCAGTGGCCGCGCGGTCTAAGGCGTGGGTCTGAGGCCGTTCGTTTGCTGGGATTGCGGGTTCGATCGCGCCAAAGGCATGGATATCTGTCTCTTTTGGGCGTCGTGTGTTGTCATGTAGAGGTCTCTGCGTTGGGCTTATCACTCGTCGAGAGGAGTCCTACCGAGTGTGGTGTGTCTGAGTGTGATCGTGAAGCCTCGATAATGAGGAGGCCCTGGCCCACTACGGGCTGTTGCGCAATTGGAAAAAAAATCATGTTGAAATTGCCACGAGGTAAAATATTTTACGACGTGATGAGTCCTAGACTAGACAAGTTATTTCAAATTAAATGCCTATTTTCCAAATTCTTCTCTTCCTTAAATATTATTAACGGTACCTGGTTAATAAGAATGACACGGACAGAAGAGAGGCCTACAGCATGCAAGAAGCTGCCAAACAAACAAACAAATAAAATCAGCAGAAAAAATATTTTTAGGACAAAGTGAGAGAGTCGACTGGATTTACGTGGTTCACGACAGCCTGGGCTCCATAAATTTTGGGGTAGTCACTGACGAGCGTAAAGCAAAGTAAAGTTTCTAATTTATTGTACACTGGGAAAATAACTTCAATGCAACGTTGGTTTCAAAATAACAGTACTTTAACAAATTGCTATGAGCTTTATTAACGAATCATTCCAAACCAGTTGATTGTACCGCGTCAACTGTAGAGTAACATAAATGATTAATAGGTCAGCGTGTCTAGGAGGTGGCTTTGGCGAATGGCAACGCTCTAGTGGAGAGAGTGACAAGAATTACGGTAAAACTGAAACCTTTACAGGCGATTTCCAGGCCAAGATATAAATTCTGGTCCTCTGAAATAGGAAGAAATGATAACCAAATCACCGTAATATCAGTGTTTTCCAACTCATATACAAGATTAATTCAATAAGGCAGTCTGCAAACGACATTGTGAGTCAAGCATGTTTTGAGCGTTGGGGTATAACAAATATTCCACGTAGAGCAAAACTGATGGTAAAACCGTACGTTCATGAATTCAGTTGAAGATTCAATACTTCTTGTTCGTATAATTTCATTTAAGACTCCTATCATTTATCCTTTTTCCCACCTCCACTTTGCTTCTTCCAGAGTACCTTTAATCTCGTCTTCCATATTTCCAATAGAATTTTCCGAAATGAATAAGTTTATGGACTTTAGCATAGAAGTTACAATAGTAAGTTAATGCCCCCACATTTCATAACACGTGTAATTAAGTCGAAAACACCACAGTAGACCAGAGGGAAATGAAAATAACACGTGGCTTAAGTTCGTTCGCAAAAACAAGCACCGTTTGTATCTAACATGGTGAATGACATTTTTAATGTGAAAATTCGGAGCAGTGGAGAATTTTTAATTGAAAAAATCTCCAAAATGGATGTGACCTTGAATTCAACACAAATATAAGAAGCTGGGATATTCAGATATCGTAATTTTTTCAGTTCATTGGAGCTGGAATAAACAGCTATACAGGAAATTAACTAGAAAAGATCTCGGTCTTTTAGTCAGTACTATCTGTTTCAGTCTAAAATACACATACGCTGATGTTAAACCATACAATGTACAGCCTATGATTTTCGACAAGATCGCGTCATCTTCAGGCGTGTAGGCAAAATTATCATCGATGCAGTGTATTAAATATCGTTGATGAAGATGATTACCTGAAAGGTTAAGGGCCAGAATAGATTTTCATGTGCATTTTGACTTACAATTTTATATTTTTCATGAAACGTACACAAAAGACATGTGTTTTAGGAAAATGTGAAATGATTAAGTTGAAGCAAAAAAAAAAAAAAAGAAATTAATTTGAGTCAAAAGTAAAAAAATATATATATAACTTGAATATAGATATTAATTCATCGTTATCGTTTTTTGATAAGATTTAAATCAATATGTAAAATTTTGATAATAATTCAAATATAAAAGCTACTAATTACAGAAAGACTAAAAATTCCCTTTCAGCAGGTTAAGGCAATTCTTTTCCGCAGTCTTAAATTTCTTTCATATTTCTACAAATTCTATTCAAAATATTATTTCTGATTTCAAACTCCTATGTTTTAATTTCTTATAAGGTACACATATTTAAAAACTCGGAATTAAAAAGAGACTAATTAAAAACCTTATCCTGGAGCTTTAGTATTCCTAATGACTTTTTACTACTGACTCATTTATACCTATAACACTTATTCCACCTGATAATTGCTTCACAGTTTTGTCCAATAGAGTCAGTACATGTAACTGATTACTTTAGTAAGGTGTCCTGTTATTTCGATAATAAATGTTTTGTTGTTGCCGTAGTGTCATGTTCGTCTGTACTCCTCAATCAACTTGAGTGTAGAGTTTGAAGAAAGGACTGGCCTTTCACACAGAATATGACAAAATACGCGACTGCGATGAGTGAGTAGTCTTCACTGTTATTTTGCGTCTGCGAAAGCTTTTTCAATTCCCTTTATACAATGCATATATCTCTGCTTTTTTCGGATTTATTTACAATTTTAATCCAGTTCAATTTTATACACCCCTCGTCCTGCACAGAAACCTGAAGTGTGCTGTCGCTAGGTTTGTCTAGTTTTTCATTTTATCGTATCAGAGTGGAGCAAAAAAGTAATAATACAGACACGGATTCAATTTTTGGCAATAATAAATATGTAGCCGAGATCAAAGACAAACAAGGAGTCTGCATGTGTGTTTTCAGCATTGCAACAAATACCGGTGGACAGAAACTCAATCAAAAAACTTTCATGAATGCATTATTCTATAAGGTATTAAATGTGTACACTAAATGAAGAATTAAATCTTATTAACACTTAGGCGTAATACAGGCCCACTGAATGCAAAGATTTAATATTCTTATGCGCGTATCCAAGGAAAACTGAGAAATGAAACAAGAACTCTTCTGCAAATATTATAAAAGTTCTATAGCATGCTTTTATGAAACCGGTGATGAACACTGTGATTTATGACAGCAAGGAAGTATGTCGCCACCTGAGGGACTGTTGAATTTCCTAAATAACTTTTATGCCATAAAGGTACTTATTATTGGCTGCTTCAGTTAACAATCGGCGAAACAGCTTCAGCGTGTATAGTCCAGTTATGTCATAATACACTGTAACTATAGTAAGTGTGACAGAATAGTAAGAGATTTCAATTCATATTTCATACCGTATCAAAAACAAAACTCGTAGCCTCTGCGGCGGAGTGCTGTACCCGCACAACCAGAACAGAGTCGATACAAATTGGATTACTGGACGGAGAAAGAGAATAATTTTTGAAGAATGAAGAGAAGACTGAAGGCACGGGAATTGCACAGGAGGTTAACAGAAGTAAATACATCATCAAGAAGTGTAAATAGAACGGAAAAGGTAAGGTTACATTCAAGAGACGATAGAATAAGAAACACGTTTTATGTATAAAGACAAAAGCGACAAGGAAGTAGGAATATGTGTAGTCAAGCTGGAACCACATCTTTTTTTTTTAAAGAATGACTCATAAGGTACTATTTTTCGCATAACCGCACAAATCATACGAAGACTAATAATGTTAGCCTAACTGAAAACAAACGCTTTTAAAATGTACTCAGGGTTCTTCATAGCGATGAATTTGTCTTCTAGAAACATCCAGACAAAGTTCGAGGTAAATTTGTCTCTGTCCAAGCGACGAAGGTGTATAGGGGGAGATGACTTATAGCGCCACACATTCTTAAACTCGGCACTAGGTGGAAGCCAGCAGTCACCTTCACGCCGCAGTGGCTTTACCTCAGAAAGAATGGAGCTAGCTACCCACTGAATGGTTGGCTGGTTAGACCTGACAGACGATCTGGACGGTTATGTACAAGATGACGTCTCTTGCCCCTGTCGGGATTTGAACTCCGGGCCACAAACATATTAAATACAAAACCAGAAACAAAAATCCGAAAAAAAAGTATCAAAAATATTCGCTGTAAGCAGACTTTTATTATCCAGCTTCACAAGAATAAACAACCTTCGTTTTTAAGCAATCGTCGAAGTAGCAAACCCCAACAGAATGGAGAACGTCCCGCACCCGTCAAAGTGGTCCAGTGGGTCTGGGAACAACACTGACAGTATTCGTTAACGCATCTGCACCAGCAGTTCCTAAAGTTGATACATTTCTGTAACGGCTACTTTGAAGTTCACTTTTTTTTTAATTAAAGGAATAATGTTTTGTTAAAAATAATCGCGAAACTTCCTTGATTAGCAATACGTACACATCGTATGACCGTTAGAATATCTAATTAAGAAACCCCCTGTACTGACGGAGCGAGCGACAATCAGTTTAATTAAGGTCAAATCCTGCCATGTATTGTTGCGTACGCTACTGATATGTATTCGAAGCTATCTGATTACGAAGTGTGTTACACGTGGACGCTGAAAGAAAAATATGCGCGTTAAATTAACAAACTCACGCTATCGCGCCAGCTACAGATTTAAGTAATCTCTAGCTGTGACTTCCAGCACCACGAATAACGAGTTCAGTTTAGTCATGGTTCACATAGCGCTAACGCAGTTACAAGGGAAATAAAGCAGTCATTTTTATTAGCTTCAATAGCGTCAGAAAAATAAGGTGCAGTAACACTAATGTTCATTTCTTCAGCTATCATGGATTAGTAGCTAAAACGAGGTTGTTTAATTAAAGAATCAATTATTATTACAGTAAGTACAGGCGTAACCGACGTTGTAAGTGAATTTCAACGAGTTACGTCGCCATCCAGTACCGAGAGTTCTAGAACTGCAGAAAGTAGTAAAAAGTGGAAGTACAATGATTCGTATTTGTCTCGAGGGTTTACATACACAGGTAACGAAAACAATTCTTTGTTACCTGCCAAAATTCGTAGACTTCGTGATAGTAATCACCCTGACTATAAGGACAAAGATATTTGTTTTTTCAAGCGTCAGCATGAGGCATTAGCAAACTGTCAGAGCCCTACAGTGAAAACTTCAAAAACTGGCAATGCAAAAGCTACCGAGGCCCCCTACAGCGCGAGTTACCGCACTGCACTTGTAGGAGAAGCCCACACATGTGCAGAAACCCTAATTAAACTACATGCGGTGGAAATGACAACTTGGGTGCTTGGTGAACCGTCGAAAAAGAAACTTGAAACAGTTCAGTTACCTAATAATAAAGTTAAACGTCGCATTCAAGATTTGTCAGGGGCTATAGAAAAAAAATTGATGTTGCGACTTAAATCCAGCTTTGTAGCCGACCACTGTGGGAAACATTTTTTTGTTATGTGCGTGTGTCCAGCCTCACCCCGAGAAAGGACCCTTTGACCCTCCGACCTTCTAGATTTCGCTACGATATGGGTACAGGGACAGAATGGACTAAATAAACACGGTATGATGTTGAAGACAACAAGGGGGGAGTAGAAAAACAAGGGCAATATACACGAAGATCCGCCGAACTGAAGCACAGTCGTTTGGGAGACTTACAAAAGATTTCAGGAATCCATGTTGTAGCCAGCATGGTGTAAAAGTGTAACAATAACCAGTAAATGTATCAGTGATAAATAAAGGTGAACTCGCTTCAGCTAGTGAATGTAATGACTGACCAATAAAGTTGTGAAACTTAATCTGAATAATCCATCTCCTCGTCGGGCATTCTGTTGGACCTTGCACCGGACGAAAGACGGTTACAGCTTCACGTTTTCATTGTAACTTCACAAATTAACAGACGTGTCAGGGTTAGCAGTCGTACTTGTATTTGTACGTTACTTGTTCCAGAATAAAACAGAGAGAAATTTACTATCTAAATGTGCAGTGTTCAAACTTCTTCTGTTTCTCACAACTTATTTGTGCGAAGCTGGGTTTTCAAGGTATACGGCAAAAAAAAAAACCAAAACATCGTTACAGAATGTATGTCCAACCCGACATGAGAATTCAGTTGTCTACAAACACTCGCAGATTGAAAGATCTTTGAGAGACGAATAAACAGTGCCATTCCTCACACACGTAGCCTGTGACGTAAGACACTCTATAGTCAAATATCAACATTTTATTATACAGTTATTTTTTGTTTCAGTCTGAAAGAGCGTAGATTGTAAACATAATGTGTATAATCAGCTTACGTGAGCAAGAATGTGAGAATTCGTGGTTATTTTTCGAAGCAAAAAGGGGCCCGCGAGCAAAGAAAGTTTGAGAAACGCTGATCTAAACAAGATCACACTCCGTAGCCCAAAGAATATACAGTCTTTTTCCTTCCCACTCAGTAAGGACTGGCTATGATCTGCGGTCTCATGCCGTAACGCCATTTGAACAGCAGTGCTATAAGAAGCACAACAGATAAACCCACGGTAAAGTGTGTGTTTGTATCCCGTTGATCATTCAACGGCCCATTCAACTACGTCACAACAGAATATCATTTTGCAAACTTCCTTTGTCCTTTGGGCTTCACATTCTAAAATTAATCTGCACCTTAAAAATATTCGTCTAATGAGCAAACAGCTCCATCGGCAGAAATAATTAGTATACGATCCTCTATCGGTATTAGAAGACTTCAATTATGGCATTTTGGAGTATGCCACTTTGCAGGTAGCGAAGGGCAGTAAACTTCCTACGCTTTGTGTTATACGGTTATGACACTTTCTCCCACTCAAAGGAAATGGTCGTATCACGTCTCAGGTGGTTAGACCATGGCGTCTCATTGTGGACGCCAGGGTTCAATCCGAGGACAGTCCATGTGGGGTTTTCGTGGACAAAGTGTCACTGAGACAGGCCTTTCGCCTGACAATTATCATTCCATCAGCCTTCCATATTCATTCATTTACTATCGGGGATGTGGATACTGGGGCCATTTGTGGACTCGGTTCCACAAAGCCGGCACACCTCGCTCCAAAAATAAGAAAGGAGAGAAACGTAGTTTGAGCGTTTGAGAAAACAAGTGCTGGGAAGAACATACGAACTTCAGAGGACGGAAGTAAAATGAGAGTTTAGGAAATAGCGTAACGTGAAGCTAATATAGTTTTAGTAAATATTATTAGGGTGACCAAATAACAGAACGTGAAACTGGAGCAACAGGAGGAAACGAGAAAATATAAAATTGTAACTACAAGCCATAAAGGGATGGTCCCACTTCAGCCACTTTAGAGACGCTGCCGTAGTCGGACGAACTACCACAAAATTACATCTAAGTGGATGTGAGAGGAGAATCTAGAAGAATGGAACAGAAGTGCTCAGGACAGAATGCGACGGAGGGCTTTTGTCGACACTCTGATGACCCTTTGGAATCCAAGAAAGGCGGAGAAAGTCATAACCGACTTAGTGACCTGTAGCTTCTCCATGATAGTAGTCAGTCAGTCAGTCAGTCAGTCAGGTAGTCAGGTACTTGCTATTTTACGTACAACGTGACAGGCATTACAAGGTCTCTGTTTTTGTTTCAGATTCAAGTGACTAATAACTGCGGACTATTAAAGATCATTCTTAAATATAAAGTGACTAACGCACTCCATATTGCCCTTTTCTTCAAGAGGATCCTACATACGTTTTAGAATAAGGTCCGTTCAACTGCCGTAAATTTCTAGCGCGAAATATGATTCAAAATCAAGTGAAAAAAATTTCTTACCCTGGAGTTCAAATATGGCACCTTTATATGCCACTTTGTTGAGCCGAAAATGACACAAATATGAGCTAGCGGTGTCGGGGGTTCTTCAGTCTGAAACGACAGCCAGACACCTAATCAGCGTCACTGCATTATTTGCAAGGGCACTACACTTCGCCTATCTTTTGAGATTTCTTTTTCATGTCTCGACAGCCCTCGTGGCCTAAGCTTCCTCATCGCTGACGTTCCGTGTCACACTCAGACACACAACCCTCGGTAGGACTCCTCTGAACGAGTGATCGGCCGGTCGTGCAGACCTCTGAGGACACACAGTACTCACAAGACACGGACATACGCGCCCCGGGTGGGATTCCAGCAAGCCAGCGGCCGCAGACCAACGCTTCCCATTTGAGAACATAAGGATAAAATGATACAAATGACGAAATGACTAGTTTGAGGGGTATGGAAGCTTCCATTTACTTGTTACAAATTGGTCAAGCCTTCATTCCACGCGAGAGAGAGAGAGAGAGAGAGGGCACAATGAAGACAAGAGTCAATACCCAGGAATGTGCATTACGTGCGTTTGTGTGAATTTATTCTCTGAAACTCATTCAGTTTTAGATTCCACTCAATGTTCTGTTATCGATTATGAATTAAATATCTAACTTGTCTGCAAAATCTGGGGTTTTGGTTTTTTGCATTAAAAACAAAGTAAGCTTTTTCGCTAAAACATAGTAATATACCATACACTGCTATAGACCGTGTGTGTGTGTGTGTGTGTGTGTGTGTGTGTGTGTGTGTGTGTGTGACCCGAGAAAAACCTCATAACACAAATATCAAAGACTAACTGACTCTGCTTGGTTAAAGTCTCAACACATGCCTACTGTGCAAGTTACAGCCATCGCCGTTCTATTTGTTTCCACGAACAGTCCACAGATTTCGACATATCGCACGACTGAATGAGAACATTAAGCAGAAAAATGGCACGGGGACTGTACAGAAACTAAAGAGTTATACTCGGGTGCGACCGACGTTTAGCACTAGGTGATTTCCCCACCAGTTATTGGAAATAAGTCTAAAAATTATCCTGTTTTCTACAATAAATTTGTGTGATAGAACTTGGACACAGACACTCGTGGCAAGTTTCTAGGTTTCGCCACACACACACACACACACACACACACACACACACACACACACACCAGGGCGCGCACTGGCACGTATGAAAATGTGTAACGAAACAGCTTTC
Source organism: Coptotermes formosanus (assembly GCA_013340265.1). NCBI lineage: Eukaryota > Metazoa > Arthropoda > Insecta > Blattodea > Rhinotermitidae > Coptotermes > Coptotermes formosanus. The sequence continues at coordinate 1,060,898 of BLKM01012985.1, read as the reverse complement.
TGAAAAGGCTGTACCAAATCATTCCTGTGATATGGTCTATTCGTGGAGAGAGAGCAAATGTACTCAGCTGTCCCACATGACAGGAATTACGCAACGGGACCTCAGCACCTTTCGGGTTCTCCTCATTAGCAAATCTACATCGCAATCTATATGTGTCAGAAACAGACATATAAATGTAAACCCGCTATAAATTGTGCCACTTCAAGGAATTAAACAAATACAACGCGCTTGGAATTTGAAAACAGCGGACTATCCACCGACCGACTTCCTCTTAATTGGCTCTCCTTCTTAGCAGCCATGATTCTAAACAAAAGCAAGCGGTTCTGCGTAGTGCGTCTATTTGTTAAGCCAGTTTTCGTGCTACACAGACTTTTAGTTCCACATAACACTCAGTTTTATTATTATTCTTTATTTTCATACCTTGCGAAGAACCTACCATTCAAGCACACACTTGTGCATATATCAAGCTGGTTGTACATAGAGATGCTTTATATTGTCCATACCGTGCACACAACGTCAATAAACATACTCGTATAGTCAGACACCAACTCGTGCACAAAGTTGCAAATAAAATAACATTAATAAAGAATTTTAATTACGTTCCGACATGTTTCAGTGCTGCGAAGGACCATCCTCAGGGGAAGAACATAAAACACTAAGTAATAAAACACTATACAATTACACACAGTTCTGGCTACAATACAGTTCTGGATAGAAGTGTCACATCATTTTCTGGACGCCCCCTGATGAATTATCCGTGATGTCTTGAAGGCTGGATATGGCCTGATATAATTTCAAGTATTCACATCGTGGCCACGCTTGTAAGTGCTACCTTAAAAACGAATATTTCGAAATCAAGTTTACGTCGGCTTATGATCTATAACTGCAGGAATTTCACATTTCTAGCTTAAACGGTTCATTATCACCACAAAACCGAGAACTAAATAAAAGATTTACACGACCGACCGCCATGTTCTTACTCCATACTCTTCACAGATATGACCTTAACCTTTTAAAGCCTAGCGGTAACTTTACATACGACCAGGTTTAACATTAAAAAATTCTACGTGGTGCCCACATTGCGTTTATGTGTTTTGTACGGATCTCAGAACAAACAGCAACTTTTGCCTTGTAAAACATTAAGAGATTGGTTTTTATAACCGAAGTGGAGAGTGTTTACAGCGCGGTACGCACTGAGTCCTTATATAAAACAGACACTCTTCGTCTTTAAAGGGTTAATGGAAGTTACATGATTCCCAAGATTAGCTCTATTATCAAATATCATTTCAGGGATTTCAAGCAATTTGCTGCACTCTCGCTTCTGTTTTACAATTCGCGCCTCCACCATGTTGTTTTTACTGTGAGTAAGAAATCAGGCACGGCGCTGGAATTCATCCAATAGCATAACATTCATATTAAGTTTCCCATAAAATGGACAAACGGTTCAAGGATCTCAATGAACAAACACGTACGCACATAAACACTCACAATCGAGTGACCTCATAACCTTCTTCCTTTTAGCGAAACAACTGGACAGCTGAGAGTAAATTAATGACCGTAATAACGAATTCAACAGATGGTTTCATTACTACTATTAGTACCATGTTGTTACTGAATTTGTCATCATCATTATCATCATCATCATCATCATCATCGTTACCTTCTTCTTTGACTACAAACTTTGTTAATAACGTACTACAAGCACAGATTCCATCAAAGTTCTGGGAGACCTTATTGGTCACAAAACGTTTCACATAGTATAGGTGGTATATTTTTCCACGTCATTAAGTGATTGGATTTAATTCCCCCTACGACCATTTCCTTTTTTTTTTTCTGGACATCCCACCTATGCTCTACTTTATATTACTTAGACCTACATTAAGATATGCCTCTGTTGCATGGGATTCAGTTACCTCTACTGACGCCAGTAAGCTCCAGTGCATCCAACAGACGTTCTTGTCTCTTTGTCGTCGCCGCGACAACCTGAAATTTCACAACTTACAGGTTTGGAGGCGCTACCTATACTGACATTTCCTTCTTAATGTTGGCACCGGACTGAAATTGTGCCCTTCCCTCTCGGAAACAGTCGTCCTTCTTTGGCTGTCTTGGAACCTTAGAGATTTTTGGTTTTAAATATTACAATTGTCCTCCTGCTAGAGGCTTCAGTTACTAATGCCACGTAGAAATACTGGTACAGTCATCGAAAAATCGATTTTCTTTAACTGTTTATTAAGTTAAATATCCTAATTATAAGTAACCTTTCAGTAAAGTAAATTTGTCCTTCTGCAAACCACGAAGGCACATAAGGGAGTGGAAGTAGAGCTCCACATATTCTTAACTTCGGCATTAGGTGCAACTGCGTGGTCAGCCTCAAGCCACAATCAGTTTCGCCCGGCAAAGCAGGTTCCTGTATACACTGAATAGGAAAGTTGAGCCACATCAGAACCAGCGTGGACGTTTTGCATAAGAGATAACATTTGAAGCCCCTGCCCAGATTTAAACCCCAGATCTTTCAGTTCGTAGTCCAGTCACTACACTGATTATGCTATACTTGCTCTCACGCAGCCTGTAGGTCCCACATTACTCAATATTTATATAATTTGCATGCGAAACATACAAAATGACATTCTGCAATTTATTGTATTGCGGTGTCGTCACGACTTGCTCCGAGAATTCCTTCTTCAGAATGTTATTTTTTACTACGTTTATTTTCTTATCATTTTGGTAAATTTAACGTAAAATTCATTTAGGCAACATTCTTTAGGGAATTTCAAAACACAGATGATAAAGCGCCACTTTATACTTCACTGAAAATAATATGTAGGAAAAATAAAATCACTTGAAACTCACATATGTAGAAGTACTACACGTGTTTCATATAAAGACCGAATCACTCTTGCGATTCTAATGGAGCCATCCTGCACCACTGGACTGCAATCGATGGCTGTTGTTTGGCTAGCTGGGTTACTTCGTTTCGTTGCATGCACTGCGTTGTGAACACATCCATAAATTCAACAGACAGGCGATCAATGCAAATAATCGAAATAGGCCTACTTGAAACCAAATGTTAAAATAACAACAGAAAGCAAGCACTGAAGGAAAACAAACAACAGCAGGCCTGAGTTCATGCAGCCATGCATGTGTGGTCAGAGATCAGCGAGCAACAAATAAGTGGGCAGAAATAATTCTACACCAGGTTCAGTTTTAATGTTATTTGTACGAACTGAACTTTTGCAAATCACAGTAGATAATCCGTTCATGTACTTCTGTTGAAGAAATAATTTTTTTATTCGCTCTCATCGCGTAAGGTCATTTTTATGAAAGAAAACTACTTAGATATCACCAATGAAGAACATAAAAGACAATTCTTCTTTCTGTGCTCGCTTAATGAGAGACCTAGGCATAGATGGGAGGGTATTATGTTCATCAAGTCTTGATAAAGTATCTTATGTGACTGTGTCTACATCAAACCAACAAATGCGCACTAATGATAAACATACTTTTTATCTTTCACCCCTACATATCTTTCAGTAATAAATTACCTTCTTCAGGGGGTATCAAAAGTTACAAACTTCCACACATCCACCCACAGTGTTTTCAAACCATATTGTGACTGGATGTAACAAAGCGTGTGACTTTTTATACCCCCTGAAGATGGTAACTCATTGCTGAAACGTATGCAGGGGTAAAAGATAAAAAATATATTTATCATTGGTGTGCACTTGTTGGTATGGTATGGACATATAACATGCACGTTTTACAAAAAAAAGAGAAAATTTATCTTACGTGAGTATGGACTCAATTTAACTGGAGTGGGATATAATTCCATGGCGTTATTGCGAAGGCAGTAAAGAAACTTCACAATCCGTAAGGAGAAATCGCTTGACTATCGGCTATCAAAGGATCGTGGGCCCTTGCTTCTTTATTATGAAGACCGTGCACCAACATGAAGCTCTTCAGAGGCATTACTACACAGTTCAAGCACTTTCCTGTTTACTTTCCTGCGTTGTCTTAAATTATAACAGTGTTATAAATAAACACCCATGGAAATGTCTACTAGTGTCACCTGAAAGTTCATGACATTTTTACATTAAAATATAACATCAGTGTGTATTAATACTTCCTCTCTTCCCAATAGAAAACAAAATTAAGATGATTGTTTTTGGAATGTTGCGCAACATCGTTTGTGAACCGACGTTTCGGAGGAACTTGTTCCCTTTATTATTACGATAGACGAATAATATACTACCATAATATCCTACACGGACAGCAATTTTCATAGTCACACCCGTGGAGACATGAACTCTCGCAAAAAGGAGAAGTCATTACCTACCGTTGTAATTGTATGACTCAATAACACGGTTATAATATGTACCAATGGATATTCCAGTCGTCTAAGATGTGACGCCATGTATGTTTGACTACAATTAAGAGAGAGGCAGCAAAATATTTTGAAACCTAGGTACCTATACCCTAATCTAGAGTGCGTCATATCCCAGCACATTAGGACTTTCATCACCACCGCTACGGGAAACCCAAATTTGGCAAAATAAACAAATAGCTGTACTAAACTTTACTACAAAACTGCAATAAATGACGTAAAAACTACACATCGCCATTTCCTCCAGCCGTGGTGAACTGATCTAGGTTATCGCTTACAGTATGCGGTTGGCATTAAACGTTGTGCTAATCCAGCTATTGGCGCTCCAAAAGACACACTTCTGATGAAGATCAACAGTAATAGTGGTCCTTGTTCGGTCTCAGGGTTAGGTCTACACAATGCCCTTTAATTGCTACACACTTACCATAATTCGCAAGGGCACCAAAAACAGAAGTATTCGAACGTTTAATTAATGGCTCAAAGAGATTTCATTACTGCTTCACGGTCTAGAGCACCCATTTAAATTAATTATAAACGCTTTCAAAGTTCCAAATTGATGCCGTTTTTGGTGATATTCTACTCTTCATACGGCAGAGTGGCTCTGTAGCCCGATGGCAGCTGTGTTTAATGACGTTTGGAGTAGTGTGTCCTTGCTAGCACTTAAATTGCACTTCAACAGTTGTCGTCAGTACGTGGTCCTGTTTGTAGAGGCCTTGCGCACTGAGGCCTATCAGCGACATCGTTGTGTAGGCCAATTATGCAATGTGCACCCCCACCTATGCTCTTCCTGTAAACTGACAGATCAGGTTTCGCACCTACCCAAGCACCAGGTAACTTTTTTGTTTCCGGCTATCCTTTGTATCGTCAGTGTTATCAGCAGTCCTTACATGCATACTAACAACAATATTATCACACTAACTGCGTGTTAGTACTATACACAACATCCAATTATTAATTAACTACACACTCTGACTTAATAACATTATCCTCTTACAATGCAAGCGAGTGCATGCACACTTACACAAAAAGTAGGACTGCTTAAGTGGTAACTTTCTGTCTTGTCTTCATAATAACCAACAAATGCACCAGAGCAAATACATATATAGTGTATATTAAAGATATAAACATATATATGCTTCGACAACCTATGTAGGGGCCTTTAAAGTACATTATATATGTATCTGATTCGGTAAATTTGTTGGTTGTTACAAAGATTGTGACAAAATGCACGGTGCATATAATATAAAGTTTTCTGACCTGTATTCGGGAGATCACTGGTTGGAATCGCCTCTAGAGGGCGGCTATTCAGACCAAATATTTCTTCTGACTTCCGGTGGAAGTGCCTGGATGAAACCTAAAATTTGGTCGCTACCATTTTCTTCCAAACCTTTACAGAATCATTATTCACTAAACACCTTATAGAGTGAGCCAGGACAGGGAACTCGGCATAGTAACCGGGCTACAGGACGGACGTCGGAAGTACCGTGGTTCGATTTTTGGCATGAGCAGGGGAATGTTCTCTCTTCTAAAGCGTCCAGACCCGTTCTGGCCCCCGCCCCCCCCCCTTCTATTCAATTGGTACAGGGGTTATTTCCCTCTGGCGTAAAGAGGCGCGGATGTGAAGCTGGCTGTTCACCACCATCTAGCCCCAAGGTTAAGAATAAGGAGAGCTATCCTCAAATTTCCCACATGCCTGCAAGGCGTTTCATATGGGCAAGTTTGTCTTTACATTATATGATACGATGCTAGACTGAGCCCCTGACAGCGTAGTTATGTAAACCATAAACAACAAATAAATAAGTAAATAAAGACAGGGTTCGTTAATGCACGAAGAAGTGTAACCCTGTGTGATAAGCCTTCTCTCTTCCATTAAAAAGTGTAAAATCCTCAGCTAGTCTCATCTGACATCCTGAACTCCCAACAAACCTAATTTACACTCTGCTAACTCACTTGTTGTTTTCAATTAAACTCACTTTCACTAAACACCACCACCCCCATTCTCTGTCGTACAAACACATAAACACAACATAAAACACACACACACACACACACACACACACACACACACACACACACACACACACACATACACACACGCACATTCTCTCCTCTCTCATTCACTTAGTTTGAATTTCGGTAGCTATTTCCGTAATCTGATGGTTTGCTCGCCGATTTCAGCCACATATATGGTATCCCCCACAGCCTCATTGCCGGGACTGGCATGTTACATTGTGCGGACAGTAACTCACGGGTACTATAAGCCCAAGGAGCCAAAACAATGGTTTAGTAAATTGCAGTCTTTCACTCATGAGATATAAGAGCCAACTGATAAGTGTGTTGCAGAATCTCAGACACCAACAAGACATACCATACTACATACCAAAGAATATTTTCAAGGATTCCCAATATGAACCCTACAGAATGAAATAAATCTACAGTGAATGCAAAATACTCTTAAAAGAAATCACTGAAAAGGAAAAAAGTAGCATGCAAAGGAATAAGTCTTCACAGATTTACAGCTACTCAGCTTCTCTTTCATTCAATCACGCTTTCTTTCTTTCTTTCTTTCTTTCTTTCTTTCTTTCTTTCTTTCTTTCTTTCTTTCTTTCTTTCTTTCCTTCCTTCCTTCCTTCCTTCTTTCATACGTTCTTGCTTTCATGAATTTTTCATTCATTTATTCATTAACCTTTTCTTCGTTCAGCCATTCATTTTTCTTTCTCTCTTTCTTTCCTCCCTTTGTAGTTTCCTTCCTTCTTACGTCATTCAGTTCATTGCTTCATTCATTTATTCCTTCATCTTTTGTTCATTGTTCCCCTCTTTCTTTCATTCTTTCTTTATTTCATTCTTTTCTCTCGTCCTTCTTTCTTACTTATTTCATTCTTTCGTTCATACATTTCTTCACACAAGTATTCATTAACCTTTTGTTTCTCTCGCTCGAAGAATCACATAAGACATCCAACACCAAGCAAGGTATCTCAAACCCTAAAGCTTCTAATTTATATCCCAGTCAAACAAGGGATCATAAAAAATTGGGCCACGACCGTTTTCCTTCACAATTCTGACTGAATATTCGCTAACATTCCTACCACTAGACACCCTCTAATCTAAACTACTGACGGTTCGTTTTACAAACCACAAACATCAGCAAAATACCTAACAAGAGCCTTTCTCAAATCACCACGACAACAACCCTACGTCCAACGCAGCAATTCATATCATAAGTCAATTACGTGTGTAAATGTAAAGTACGTACCAAACTTTTCTACTCTCACGTAGTGAATAGGTGAGCAGAGAGAGAAGTCAGGAGAGTTAGTAACTGTAAACGCAGTCAACTTCACATTCAATTTGGGGCCAAATAATTATAAAAGTGTTTAGGTCTACATGATCCCTAATTACTTATATATATCACTGAAGCTGTAATAATGAATGGTAACAGCACAGTTAGATAACGTGCAGATTTGGTGGAACAACTAACCAACAGCGATGTAATCCTGTACCAGTGCAATTATCGGTAACAAGAACTAACTAACTAACTAACTATCTATCTAACTAACTCCATGGAGCAGAGGCCTTCTTGAGAAGCTAATAGTTTCACAGATAGTCAAGAAATTCCCTGCATTTTATGGGACCCGGAGGTTCATTACCGCATTCACAAGAGCCCGCCACCTGTCCCTATCCTGAACCAGCTCAATCCAGTCCATGCCCCCATCCCACGTCTTGAAAATCCATTTTAATATTACCCTCCCATTTCCGCCTGGGTCTCCCAAGTGGTGCCTTCCCTCGGGTCTCCCCATCAAAATCCTGTATGCACCTCTCTTTTCCCCCATACGTGCTACATGCCCCGCCCATCTCATTCTTCTCGATTTCATTACCCGAATAATATTTGGTGATGAGTACAGGTCATGAAGTTCCTCGTTATGTGGTACTCTCCACTCCCCTGTCGCTTCTTCCCTCTTAGGCCCGAATATCCTCCTCAGCACCCTATTCTCGAACACCCTCAGTCTTTGTTCCTCCCTCAGTGTGAGAGACCAAGCTTCACACCCATACAAAACAACAGGTAAAATTATAGTTCTGTATACCCTAAGCTTTGTGTTTTTGGATAGCATCCTGGAAGACAAAAGATTCTGCACCGAATGATAGCAAGCATTCCCCGACTTCAATCTGCTCTTAATTTCGGTAACAAGAACAATTAAGGAAAATTGGTTCTGTTACCAGCCTAGCTGCTCTTCAGCTACTGTGTGCCGAAGAGCAGCGCTTCCATCACACACACACACACACACACACACACACACACACACACACTCCAGTTACACAAAATAATTCAGCTCAGTTCAGTTCAACCCAATTTTCTCCATTCCTGAAGATGCGTGCCCGAAACACCTGTAACTTTTTGCCAGGCGACACGACCTAACATCCCATATGACTTGAAACTACAATGCCATTGCTGTGATAACCTCAAAACAGTTCTCTTTATGCAATTGTAAATCAGCTGCCTGATGATGGCCAGAAGATAGGCTGAAACAAGTCGTAGTGAAGAAAATAGAAAAAAAGTTATTTTTATAGTTGTCTTATTCGGAGCATAGAATTAATCTCGTTTAATAAAACACGATGAGATGACGACACTTAAGTTCCTCGGCTGAATAACGAATCCTCAAGAACAGTTCACTAAAGGCTAATTCACACATACCATGCCGTGCCCATGCCGTTCCCCTGCCATGCCGTGTCGCTAGAGGTTTAGATTGTGTCGTTCCCATATGATTTACACACGGCGACCGTGTTTAATTCACACATGCCATGCCGCGCCCGTGCCGTTCCCCTGCCCTGCCGTTTCGAAAGCGACTTCTTAAGGCCACGGCACGGCGCGGCAGGGGAACGGCATGGCATGTGTGAATTAACATCGGCCGTCTCTCGACGGCCTGTGGGCGACCTGCCTACGTTCGGCTTCTTCCGGCTAACAGGCGGAGTCTCACGAAGGTTGTTTGATGATGATGATGTTGGCAGCAGATTAGCAGTTCGGATTTTTCCGGCTACCACACGGACTTTCACGAAGGAGACGGCAGGGCAGGGGCACAGCACGGCATGTGTGAATTAGCGCGGCCTGGGCCGGCATGGGCGCGGCATGGGAACGGCACGGGCGCGGCATGGGAACGGCATGGCATGTGTGAATTAGCCTTAAGTCTAACATTTTGCTGGTCACAAACATCCTCTGCGCCATCAACTATTGATGAAATGAACATCTCTGAAACGCTTTCGGAAGTACGCAGACGCAATGTGGGAATTAAGCCTTGCGTACTTCATTGTAAACAATCCAACTTCCTCTTCCCGGAAAGGCTACTTTTTGCAACCCACGCAAGAAGACAAAATACATATGTCACGTTTACCGTTGGAACAGCGACACCAGATGCGCAATTACCAGCCACCAGCCGCTTTAGTCCTCTTTGTCGACATAAGACCGCGGAGGTCCCAACTGAACCTACAATTTTATTAGGCAAAGCGTCAATGGAACCTTCTGGCTAATCATTTCTCCGCCAGTACTGCATACACATCTATTACCACCCTCATCGCCGCCAAGGTCTCCCAAAGGGTCCGTAGGATGTCCAAGGGCCGATAAAAACGTGCAGTTACAGAAGAGACGATTGCAGTTCTTCTGGCAGAGATGTCTGATACTGCCCTAAGTAGGCCCTGCCAGCATAAATATCATTTAGGTACATCCCCCTGCATTTCGTGCGAGGATTAAATTTCAAACAGTTAAGAGTGTGTGTAGAATTAACTTTATAAATACTAAGCCACCAAGTCTTCAAGGTGTGGTGTATTGGCAACGAAATAACTTCAATAGCCAAACTATTTTCCCTGGAAAGTTTGTTTCAAAACGAAGTATGTTGCTATTAACATACAGACACATTAAATCACACATACTGTCCACATGCCAGCTCATTGCCCGGACTTCCATCGAAACTTCGCTCGACCCTCCTATTGTCACAGTTGACTGTCAGTCATACAACACGTTTCCCTTTCATTTCCTAGTGGCATACACTCACCGAGTAAATCTTGGAATAGGCTTATAATACAAATATGGTTTCGATAAGCATTACTCCTCACTTACAATTTTAATTAACAGGAATAAATATCGTGCAAATTATCACCAAGGAAAATGAAGGAAGCATACTTGAAGTATGTAGCGTGTAGGCTAAAATTGTAAAACTTTTTCTGTGGAAATCGCTCTCCCACACACGGACACTAAAGTTTCTGTTTTCAGTGAAAGAGTCGCCTCGCGTGAGGCTTGAACTTCTTGGGCTCAGTGTTTAACTATCTCTCTGTAAGGACGTAATTGCAGTCTGACCTGTTCGCGCCTTTGATCTAGTCAGTCTGTTCTATGAAAAGGTATCTTATTGCCTTACAACGCCTAATTGACGCGTAAACCTTTTACTGCTGTTGAACACATAGTAGCCCGAAGGCCACATGCCCTTTTTCAAGGAAATATATAAATGTGTAGCTCACGAAAAGCTTCAAATATATCTAATATCTAAGTCACCTGAAAAAAACACAAAGAATTTTGCCTTGGACGAAATATTGTTTTCTCATTAATACAAACACAATTGTTTGTTGCCATGAGATTATTTAGATTCTGTCAATCACGACAGGTCAGTATGGTTAACATCCAGTGCGGTACCAGCCTATCACAATCGTCAACCAAGTATGCTTAACCCTTAAGCAATCATGACCCCCATTACGTATGCATACAGCAGTATCTTGTACCTAACACAGCCTACACCTTGTCTATAATACTGCATGCTACATGCTCAGCTGTTTCGGTCTTGACAAGTATTCCTTCGGCCTAAGATGGTGACTCAGAGAGAACACGCTTTTTATTGGTTTTATTACATCCTCGAAACCGAGCATTTTCTTGGGTCTTGCCGCACACGTCACAAAGAACACACTAACCACGGTAACGACGGCAGTGATGTACGACTGCCTCACACCGAACGTGTAAATCATCGATGGCCCAAACCTGTCCCACAGCCCAACCACTGTCCCGTGGTTCGACACATTTAGCGTGGAATGAATTCAATTGTATTTGAAATAGCACATTTAAGTCTTCCTAAAGTACTTCACAAAATACCAACTTTTTATCTTATTTCTGTTATAGTTGTGGCTGCCACAGACAGGCCGGCGCACACACTGACAGACTTATTGTCATCATCATCACAATTATTATTATTATTATTATTATTATTATTATTATTATTTGCTGTGTTTCTAAGCCTCCCGAAAGTTTTGAAGGTGTCACTCTCAAGGATGTACCTATAAAAAAATAACTGAAATGGGTTGCAACAAGTTCAAGCGTCTACGCTTTATAATGGCAGACAAATTTCAAACAACTGGAGATAAAGGAAGACAGCCTGGAATTTTGCGAGCTCCCCGTCCTATTATATGGCGCCCAAACGTGATCACTCGCGGAGAATGAAAAGAAGATGCTCCAAGCTTGTCACGGAAGAGGGAACGGAGAATACTGCACGTTGTATGGAGCGACAGAGCGACGAATGCCGAAGCAGGGCAGAAATCCAACACGAAGGACATCGTGACAGTGGCTCACAGTGTCAAGCGGACACGGAGACGCCATGTTGCAAGAACGGAGCAGCGCAAATGGCCACACGATACATCAGTGTGGAACGTAAGATAGGCAAAAGGAGAACTGGGCGACTGTAGACCCGATGGGCAGAAACATTCAGGAGAGCAGCAGGAGGACATTGGTCACGTAAAGCCAAAAACCGGACATAATGGAGTAGATACGGACAACATGGGTGAAACCAATATCACAAACTCCGCAGTCACAAGCAGAAAGTGACTACACCAGTGTATTTAATGATGCAGGTGCCAGCCTACCAGACTGAAGTGAAATTGTGTTACACGTTCCAAGTGTCAATGCGACATCTCTAGCAACAGTTCATCTGACGATAAAGCACTCAAGCGCGCTTTTGTTCCACAAGGAGGCTGTCCCCTCATGGGATTAATTAGGCTTATTTATTTATTTATGTGTGCGTTATGTAGCTTCCAATGTGTGACGTTAGTGTAAAAATTAATCAATTTAGCAATTTCTTCCTTCAGGCAATGCTCAAACAGTTGTGTGGAAACGCTTAAGAAAGCCACGAAAATGCCTATCATGAAGCCGCTGGAAGCCGATTCGAATTCTCACTTCCCGCGTACAAAGCAGGAATTAAACTCACTCGAATGTGAAGGCAGATCACAGACAGAGACAGAGAGAGAGAAAGAGAGAGAAAGAGTACTGCAGATGTACATCACTAGTGAATCATAACAACGCTCTTTTACTTTTTATCATCTTGTTCTACACTGGTTTTATAAACAACGTGCAAACTGTAACAAAGCTGTGCTGAATTTAGGTTGAGGGAGTCTTAAATCTATTACAGCTCAGAGCATTATTTTCATTCTAGATTCATGAATGACGTCACTATAGCCAACCCATACAGTAAGACTCGTTACTGCGAAAGCTGAAACTAATTTAACGACAGACAGTAAAGAACTGGAAGCCATGCCTGTCTGTAGTGTCTGTGTCAGAAAATAAGAACAGACGGCTTACAATTTTGTCACTGCAAAACCTGCAGTGGCTTTGGTTATAGCGTGGGAATTGGTCGCCAAGGGATAACCATCTGTTTCCACTGCTGCAGCAAAATCTTGGCAGCCCATATTTAAATATGTCCGTAAGGTGGAAACAGTTGTGACGCAATGGATGGTAATATACGGCCCAGATATCTATCAAAAATAAATATAAAGACCTGTTCCCGGATAAAAGTGCCTCAGCTGCGGCGGAGACTATTTTCACAAGTATTGGAGGAGCAGCAAAATTAAGTCTAAACTGTACTTATTACAAATTAAAATAAACAACCCAATATATACACATTTTAATCTTATTTTATCGCCAATACTTGTATATTGTACAGGCGACTTTGAGGTTTACACATGCGTTTTGCCATATATGTCTCCACGTTTTGTCATTCTCACGCCACAAAATTTTTCAAATACCGACAGCTGGCAGCTGCAGCTGTAAGTCCGATATTACGCCATCTAATTCACTGTCTTTGACTGAGAAATGAGGGAAACAAACGAGGGTCTGACAGCGGTGGAAAGAAGAGAGAAAATGAAGTTAAAGAAAGCAATCTCTGTACAGGCCGGGAAACGCCCTGACTGCTCCAAGAGGTTAAGGTTTTCAAATTTCAAGACAATCAGCACATGACGGTGGTAACGTTGTCAGCCCTATGCACCGGCAGCCTTTACCCCCAGGGAATATTCCTGGTACTCATGTCTGTTAGAGGCTGAGTGAACCCCAGGGCCAAAATGCGGCCGGAAGGATTACGTCAATGAAAAATCCCAATGACACCATCGGGAATCGAGCCCACGACCTTCCGGATTGTAGCGCAGTGCTTCAACGAACTGCGCCCAGCGTGTCCCGAAAATGAAGGTAAGAAACAAAAAATTCCCCTTCTAAATGCAAATGGGCTTTTACACTAGACTGTTAAAAGTGAAAAAATTACGAAATTTTAATTATAGAATTGAAGGTTCTAAATCGTAGATCAAGCAACAAACTGCTTTTAGCATGAGATCTTTATTTCCGAACTATGAGAAAGCTAAAGGGGAAATCGATGCTCTGGTGATGTAAACGCTCACGAAAATCCCATCGAAACCAATAAAGCAACTATTTTTAACTGATGAAAGGCGGCGGCAGGGCCATCTGTCTGCAGATGTTTGGGTGGCACCCAGCCATCTGCTACAAAGAATGGTGCACTGCATAAACATTATCCCTGAATGAGTATGTTCCCTAACTCCTATGCAGCACAGTTCGTGTTACAAAGCTAAAAGAAGCTCAGAAAACCAAGAAATTCCGCGCCTTTTACAAAACCAGACGTTAGCTGTCGTTTTCAAAACAGTATGCAAATCTTCACTAACCTGAATCAAATCCACAACTTACGTCCCATTTCTGTCAGTCCGATTTTAATATTATTCTCCCACACTGGCCTAAGTCTTTCCAAATTTCCTTTTCACTTCAGGTCGTCTATGAGGCAAATTGCCTTAAACACTCTTGCTGTGGAAAAGCAGTAATATTACATACTCTGAGCGTGTGTCTTTAGCCTTAGCTATCCAGCATGCAATGCGCAAGCGGCGTGTTTATTGTCACCTGTAGCCTGTCTGGCTCTAGCATATTTTTCCACACTATCTCATACAAGGCACAATTTTCGGAAGAAGTAATTGAACATAAGTGTTTTGATTTTCTCTACAAATTTTTCTGAAATATTTCTTATTCTAATAAGAATTCAGCAAGATATTGTCATAAATATACATAGCTCTTCAATTAAAGTAACCGTTATTATTGTCAGATTTTAATTAACCTTGAGCTTCCTCGACAGATTTTCGGAAAATCCACAAACATCAAATTTCATGAAAATCCGTTCAGTAGGAGCCGAGATGTTCCATGCGGACGGACAGAGAGATAGCCGGACAGACAGACAGATATTGTGAAACTAATAGATGCTTTTGGCAATTTTACGAAGGCGCCCTAAAAGGAAAATTGGATATAGTGGCACGTAGCTTTAATTCACAATATTCAAAACACATAAGCATTTCGATATTCGTAACATAACGCTTTCTAATCCTCCCTATAAGAACGTTTACTAATATATGGTATTCACATTCTGCGCTTTACAGGGCTCACTCAAGAAGAGAAATGTCAAATTTAAATGTGTGGACATTTCACAGGATTGAACATCGGCCAAAAACTGTAGAAACTGTAATCCAGTGTAATGAAATTTGTTTTAACTCAATTCAGTACACAGGAGGCACCAGATGCAGTTCTTGTACCAGAAACCAGCTATCTTGGCTGAGACTGCCGTATTTTTTACAGCCCCTGAGGCAAATCACAAACAATATGCCTTAAGACAGAATACGTACAATTCATATCACAATTAATCACTGATACTTACCTTCCCACTTGACATCAGACTTGATAACACGTCATTAACCAACCGAAAAAGAAAATTACAATTGAAGTGCTTAAGAATGAAAAGTGAGATCTGAAAAGGAAAAGAAATTTTAAAAAATCAGAAGTAAGGAAAGAAAGGAATGGAACTAGAAGCAGAAAGAGAAAGTGAAATTATAGGAGAAAATCACAATCAAAATCATATATGAAGAAAAACGAAAGTAAATCATGAATGGAGGAAAGGAAGCCCAGAATCTGGCAATGGTGAGTTCCAAGGCAGATCCTCGTGTGGCATCATTTGGATCGAGTACACAGCGCTCTGTTGTAACAACACTGAAACGTCTGGATGAGAACAAATTACACCACAAGCCTGTGTATCAACTGAAAGTGATTCAACTCCCTGAAGTCGCGTTCACTCGTCCACTTCCTCGTTTGTACCTAATTTGTGAGCCTCTAAGGATCCATTGAGGGCTCATAAATCACAGTCTGTGTGTTGTTTTTGGAGCACCCGTTGTTCGTTCCGCGAGCAACAGTCAATAACAGCAGCTCTAGTGCTTCACGTTTAGTCGGCCGTGAATACAGAGATCGCGTCACGGGAAAGTCAACCAGCACACATAGCACCGCCATTAACTACTTGCCGGTACTTGCAAAGGAAATGATAGTTTTTGAAAATAGTCAAGACATGTCTACCGTGAATTCTACATCTGCGCGTGACTAATGCCAAAACATTTGTTGCCGGTCACACTAACTCTTTCTTTAACAATAAACAGATAACATAACAAAGAACTCGATACGCGTGTTGATAAATTTTAGCATCATAAAGCCCTCTTTGGATGGAAGTAAGTGCCTTGTTACTGTTCACTGTGTCACGTTGGAAGCATTGGTTGTTCTTTGAAGGATTACATACAGCACGTAATCGCCTAATTAGACCATACAGAAATGGCAGAAGGTAATATGCAGGAAAACAAAATCTGGGAGTCCCCACAGCGTCCCTTAGGAAGGACGAATCCCGACTCAACTCGAAGGGAAACACAAAGACCCGCCAAAAACACTATAGAAGGAGGTAGTTCGTTTTATTTCTGTACTTTACTTGGCTATCAAAGAGTATTACTAACCTATGTTGCTTGTAATTAGTACGACATTTATGTCTTATAAAGCTAATGACATGAAACTTGCACGCGCGTCAAAATCTAACGTCGTAACGAAAGTTCCACGGAAGAGCAAACCACTAGCTGCCAACACCTCTGACAGAATCTCAGAACTTTCTCTATACATGTTGTCTGTTTAGTTATCACTACATTCTCTTACGACGTTCATGTTATAGATGACACTTTATTCCACGGTAATTTAAAAAATCTGTTGATTTCTTGCGCTCAGCTATCTGTAAATGTCACGTACTGACCTCCATGTCGGTTCCCCAGTGTTGGGCCTGTTAAGGTCTGCGAGATTGATTAATCGTTTCTGGTGTGGCTGAACTTCGTCAGAAGGTGCATTTAATGTCTCTTATCGCGCTGGGCTATAGCATTACTCACTCTATAAAACACGGCTATTGATATACGAAAATGTACACCGGAAATTAAATCGCATTTCTGACACCAGAAATGAACTGGGCGGGCATTTCTACCACAAACATCTTTCAGTATAGTACGATCCGTTCTTTACACCTTGTGTTTCATATATTCGAAGAAGCCAGTTTTAAACAACAAGGTACAATATTACCATGAGCTCAACACTTATACTATGAAAAGAGCTACATAACACAGAAACAAAAAAGAGCAACGCCATGACCCGGATACTCAGCTGACTGAAAAATATCCCATGTTAAGTGGGTCTCCGTCACAAATGCATGGTTCACTCCCACGCTATATATGAAGAAGACAGATGCCACACATGAGAGAACACCAGCGAAGGTACTGACTGAATGCACAGTGACAGAGGGTCAACAACTTTTGGACTATTACCCCTGGGGCTTGGCGAGGGACTAAAATATTCTCACCATGAAACATCAACATGTAAGGAAATGTTATACAGGGCTTCGGGCTCGGACTGATTATTTTGAATAGACATAGCAATATAGAGCGGATATGAGATTTAGAATTTGGAATATTAATGTCACTCATGATAGGGATAAATCGGGGACCCTGTCCAAGGGATAACGACTTTTGTGTATCATAAAATGCTGCGAAATTCTGAACTAGCTAAGGAACTATTACCTTGTCGGGAATGACTGTAATCCTTCCATGTACTTATTGCATAGATTTCTCTTCAGACCGAAGTAACCAGGAAGAAATCAATTTTAGTTGAATGACGGATTTCCGAGACTTACAGTAGTGGAAAGACAGAACACGGCATATTTCTTATTACATTCTCCTTCTTCGTTCTCTACTTCTGATTATCCTTCCCTTCCTCCCCCCCCCCCCCCCCCCGCCATGCTTATTTGTTTTCCCTTCACTCCATCACATTCGAAAAAACGTGGTAATCTTCAGACAATTTCATTACAACTGCACATTCATTTATGTGTAGTTACACTAAGATCTCATTCCTTTGGTTATTACAAATTACATGTTGCCCGTCTGTTTAAAATATAAACGATTAAAATCTGCTACACTTCGAAGATATATCAAAACTAAGAGCCAGTAACTGACAGACTGGTGGAACTGTCATTCTTATAGCTTCCATGTAGTTTGTATATTAATATGATAAGTCCATATGTATATTACTTCAGCGTGTTCTTCAACTATTACTTGTCGAACCTGAAGATTTGAAACATGTATGGCTTGCTTACTTGATATGAATTTTAAAGTGGTGTATATTGATAATTCCTAAGTTTATGTCAGTTGGTAGTAAAATGGTATACTTCCTAAGGTGAAACACATTTACAAAAAAACAGCATGATGCTCAATGTGAAATAAATTTACAGCAGAACGGTGTGATTGGCAGTATGTTTCATACTGACGACAAAACGCTATGATTCCTAGCATGCAGCATATTAGTACACAGACATGATTCCCGGTGTGAAAAACACCAGGTACCACGCTAGACTGAACTTTATACACTTCAGTGCAAGCTGCGTTACAGTGATGCACTATTCCTTATTAAGATCCTGTACAAGGAACTCAGTTGCTATGTGAGACTTCAGACCTCCGCCGCCTTGCAGTGGAGCCCTTCTCTCTTCTGGGACGTTACACAGCATAACATCCCAGAAAAGCGAAGACTTCCACTAGTTACTCATCCATTTTTGGTACTGTCAGTTTATGAATACTTGCGAGGTGAACCACAGGCTCTTCTGTCATTAATTTTCACCATTGTGTGAAGATCATTCCCCCGGCCAGACATGTTTCTGCGGCCAATGTAATCTGCAGGAATATATGCTGATACTTTAACACAAGGTATAAGCGGTCAAATGACATTAACTGAGCCATTACTTGTTCATTACCTAAATATACGGTCGGTTTTCCCAGTACTTTTCTTCAATATTTATATCATTTGGTTTATTCTTGTGTTTCTTACACTTTGTTTCTTGTAAGGTACGTTCACCGTTTCTTCTGTTATCTGCATGTGTTTTCCTGTGGTGCTCTCGCGTAACTGGATGTTTTCTGTTGTCCGTTTTAACCCTTTAAAGAAGAAACGTGTCTGTTTTCGCTAAGGACTCAGCGCGTACCGCGCTGTAAACACACTCCGTCTCGGTTACAAAAACAAATCAATTAACGCTGTACAGGGAAATAATCGCTGTTTGTTCTGATATCCACATACAACACACAAACGCAATGTGAGCACCATGTAGAATTATTGAATGTTAAACTGGGTGGTAGGTAAAGTTACCGCTAGGCTTTAAAAGGTTAATAAATGAAATCAAGTGACACATTATTATTATTATTATTATTAGTAGTAGTAGTAGTAGTAGTAGTAAAATTATTATTTGGTAGTGTTATTCCTATTGTTATTTTGGTTTATGACAGTGCGGAGGCGATGAGAGCAAAGAATGACAGGATATAACACACGTATCTCTTTCATGTTTGCTTATTTGTACAGTCTGCGAAGGAGGGGGTGCTACAGGTGTGTGCTGAGCTGCCACAGTGGCAAACACAACACACCGCAACCCACCCCTGCCAACCACAACACGATGTCACTGCGCGTGGTTTGACCTGCTTGGTTAACCTTCACTGTCGGTTTGTTTACGTTCCAACTACAATGATATTACCTGCCTTGAATATTTCTGGTCACCTTACAACAGCGGTTAACACTTCGCCCCAGCCAACAAAAAACAAGAGAAGCATCAAATACTCTTATACTTGATGCACATAGCCTTGAAATAGAGTAACCTACGCCTAATACATACCACTAAATCTCAGAAAATATACTTCAGTATTTCAGAAAAAGATGGTGCGTGTATCAAACCACGTAATTAAAAATTAATTAAAGTTTTTGCAGTTATATAATTCCAGAATTTAGAAGCAGGAATGGCCAGAGGTTTTCTTATATTTCCTCCTCTTTACCTGCACATTCCTAACACTACCTTGCACCTTCAAGTTATAATTAAATAACAAATAATTTAAACTATACAAAGCAAAAGTTATTAAACAATTTAATACAAATCAAGTCTCCTAATGTGAATATTTCCGGAAGTACAGTTTTGACAACACGCGAAAAAGAAGACACTCAGGAAATATAAACAAAAGACCGATTCAAATGATGATACCTTTTTTGTTTTTGTTTTTACACTGTACACTAGAAGTTTGCACTCAGCTTTCAGAAGAACGTACCGTTTCCATGGTCAGGGAGGCAATCTTATTCAAGCGAACGCTGAAGTCATTGAAATTAATATCTAGGTTATATAGGAAGGTACGGCATGTTGGCCGGTCAGAGATAAGCAAGAGCAAAGAGCTATGGAACAAATTGATGCAACCAGAGAAAAGTTCGAAGTTACGGGGAAGGGGTTAGGGTACCGCTGACAAGAACGTTCCTTATACAAATATATCTTGTAATTTCGGGGAAGTCACAGAAGTACAAGAGAATCAATTTAAGTTCGTTTTAGTGGTTACTATGATATGTTATTCGAAGTTATTCTGAGAATATCATCTGTGATTAAAAAATAATAGAGTGAAGTTGTCTTAAAGAGAAACTGGGCATAATGGAAACCTGTCTTTAGCGGAAAAATTTTACAGTGTCGAGGCTCTGAAGACCCGAGGATCAAAAATTCTAGTATCTGTATTAAACGGAACCTTCCTGCAACGGTAACGAGTTCGGTCCCATGCGAGTCCCTTATACGTAGGTTTCACTATACAAGTGCTTTTGGCCTGTAAATTTAAAATTAAATACATTTAAAGCTTCGACATTTTGAATCATCTAAGCTGGGTAATACATAACAAGTTAAGTTCATTTCTGACACAGAACAAGTTTTGCCTCCATTTGAAGGAAAAATCAGTTAATGCTGAATGGGAAATATCTTACTTTTGCTTAGAATTATATGAAACAGTTAAATACGCTTTGTGGTTGAAATGCACAGTTTTATACAGAGTACACACAAAAGAATGGTGCGGTTTCAAAAGTTAACAAGAACTTTCTCACCTTACACGGGCACAACGTACACCGTCAGCAGCGGCAACTGTCCAAGGTTCTCATACGTTAATCACAGTCCTTCAATGTGTGCACCCTGGGTCACACGACACACAGCCACACGGTAATCAAATTCATCCCAGACTCGGTGTAACATGTCCGCTGTAATGGTCTGCAGTGCGTGCGTTATCCGATCACGAAGCTCCTTGAGGGACATGGCCAATGGTGGTACGTAAACGCTGTCTTTAACGCTGTTTACGTACCCCCATTGCCCGTGTCCCTCAAGGAGCTTCATGATCGGATAACGCATGCACTGCAGACCATTACAGCGGACATGCTACACCGAGTCTGGGATGAATTTGATTACCGTGTGGCTGTGTGTCGTGTGACCCAGGGTGCACACATTGAAGGACTGTGATTAACGCATGAGAAACTTGGACAGTTGCCGCTGCTGACGGTGTACGTTGTGCCCGTGTAAGGTGAGAAATAAATTTCTTGTTAACTTTTGAAACCGCACCATTCTTTTGTGTATACCCTGTATATTACACAAACACCGCTCAGCTTTAAACAACTGTCTTCAATCAAGAAAATGGGAATTTTTGAAACACGTTACAGGAAACATCTTGATGTAAAGCGTCAGTAACTGCTAGGCACTGAACAGGGTAACAGCACTTTGTGACCTGGAATTCTTCAACACTGAAGATAAGCATTCTCACGATAAAAGTTTGTAGAATGCCGTAATATACAGACAGGCATATTTACAATAGAAACAACAAGCAGATCGGAAACAAATGCTGAGGCACTTATCAGTAACAAAGGGAGGAAAGCAAATATCGGAAACAGCAGACACAAAGTTATCAACTGCAGCTCCGTCAGAAAAATAAACCTTAGATACATGATCAAGAAAAATTTGTTACAAACAGTGAGTCAGCACTGACGAAGTTCACCAGAACGCGTAGTTACCATTGGTATCACGCCTAATTTGCGTAGTAATATCAGTTAACTTGTGGAAAACCTCTCGCACAGTTAGAAACAGGACTATTGGCATCCCCTGAGCAATTCGCATTGAAATTGCAGGCTTGACTTAATTTATTTATCGTTAAAATAATTTCCAAACGTCTGAATGACTGTTTTGGGGAGAAGATTCCTAAGTTTCAATAAGTCAAATCAACGCAAATAGGAATTTCAGTCAAAACGCATTCATTACGAAGATCAAATCCGCTTTACATCCGATAATTGAATGGTGATTGGCAATCAGACCACAACCAATGACAGTTAATTTAGAATGACAATAATGTGCGTCTGCACACACAAAAAAGCAAAGTATAAGGAATAATTCTGTGATCGTTAAGCGAGTCATTTAGTTACATCTCACTGATGCCTGTAATTCTGACATCACTGAAGCAAAAATCTGTTTAAACACTGACGTGTTTCATACAGAGTCCCCTAGCATTTTGATCTCAAAATATAAAACTACCCAAAAGCACTTTCACCAGGCATGGGTTAATGAACCAAATTACACACACAACAAATGCGTGACATAATATACCAATAAATGAGAAGGCTGATAAGAGGGCTGATACCTTCGGCCAAGAAACATTGCATCAGCAGCAAGTAGAATTCCTGCATTCATTTTGTTGACAGGTGTACTGGAGGAGTAAAACGAAACATAAAACAATGCATATATATTGTTTTAATTTAACTTGTCTTTAGGTTTCAAGCAGGACAATGGTTATTTTAACGACTCTAAACTACGTCTACACAGGAGAGTCCTTTTGAGAATCTTGCACTTCCTCAGCTAGTCAGGAATTTCCACGCATTTTATGGAACCCAAGGTTCCATTACCGTGTTTACAAGTGCCCGCCATTGGGCCCGATTCTGAACTACGTTAATCCTGTCTATGTCTTCCACTCTCTTTTTTAGCCCTTTAAAGACGACGCGTATATGTTTTACACAAGGACTCAGTGCGTACCGCGCTGTAAACACTGTCCACTTGGGTTATAAAAACCAGTCTGTTAATGTTTTATAAGGCAAAATTTGCTGTTTGTTCTGAGTTCCGTACAAAACACATAAACGCAATGTGGGCACCACGTAGAGTTTTTTAATGTTAAACCTTGTGGTATGTAAAGTTACCGCTAGGCTTTAAAAGGTTAATATCCATCCTAACATTATTTTCCCATGCAAGCCTACGTTTTCCAAGAGGTCCCTGTCCTTTATGATTTCCAACCAAAATCCTCTATGCCTTTCTTTTATCTCCTGCTTTCTACTTGCATCGTCCACCTCACCCATTTAATTAACGAAATTTCGATGTGAAAATTTAAGTCCACGATTTAAACCCACGATAAAAGTCCTGTAACACTTCCTTTTAGTTATTACAGCAAAAAAATCAGAATTCCGCACTCCATTCAAGAGATGGTGATTAAGAGTTCTCACGCTGACTGCCGTGGTCAGATGCTTGGATTGAGCTATTGCACGTAAGCGCTATTAAACCATGCGTTTCTTCGAATTTATTCATATTTACCTTGCACAGGTTTAAATAACAATAACAGTAATAGTAATAATAATAATAATAATAATAATAACACATATCTACGTACACTAGAGGATTGCATTAAATCTTCTTTGTTTACAACGCTATTTCCGACAGCTAATACGCAATCATATGAATTCATGGAATATCCCATTGTTAAAATGTGCGTGATACGAATGTAAAGCCATTAGTAATTCCCGGTGTTGTATTTTAATGGTTTCCCTGACAGTGACCGAACACAGGGCGAAACTTGTTGTAAACAAAAAAAAAAGTTTACTACAATCCTCTAGTGTACAGAGATTGTGTTTTTTCATTGTTATTATTAGAACGTACTCTGTTTGGGTGGAAGGTCAGCTGATAGCACAGCCTTGTACGATGCCGGCGCCAACAAAAGACATTGCATTAAAAACCGACGAAGGTGCTAGCTTGTGGAACGAAGTGTCACTAATTAAAAATTCTTGGATAACGTGTGTAGAAGTGTGTGCCGCTGTAATGTGAGAAAACCTATTTACACTGCATTCAGAATATTTGTTATATCCGATATTTGAACTTGTACATTCTCAGTAAGTCTGACGGTCATCTGAAATAAATTTTCTACTAGGTTAATAACGTTTAATAAATTATCCACCCTGAGAATGGAGGCAGAAAAATCGTCTGAAATGTAGCTTACTTCTACCAGATTGCACGGGGTCACACCCACCCAAAGACAGCAATCTGCCTAGTCACCGCCGTAAGAACCTCGGATCTCACGAAGTTTACTGGTTTACAAAAATTCTTATACATCAAAAACTTTTTATATAGACAATATAATGAACAAATCCTCGTAACAAGCATTCTGTCTAAATCTTGATTTCTTATTCTTGGATTCTTGTCTACACAAGAAGCATTTAACTTTCGCATTTTCTTGTTACTTGTGTTGATAGCCGTATACCGCTGAGTACTTTTAGACAAAATGCCAATAATCTATTGCTTCTATATACAATGATTGATAAACCCAACAGAAGGAAAAATGAAGGTTGGAAACTTCTTCTCACACAGAAAAGAACTGAAGAATAAAAGATCATGTATCATTCATTGAAAGGACTCGACTACATTGGTCATAAGCAAAAGTATAGAACACGCTATAAGACAATTTTAAGCTTGAAAAATGCTGTTTGTTTTCTTTATCTGGTAAGGATATTTTTCGTAACCACTTAGTTTACTATATTATTCAAATTTAGATTATAAAAATACAATTGCTACATCACTGTAGTAAATACAATTTGTAGTTAATGAATGTAAAACTTTAACCAATACAAAATTTAGCAGCAAAGGAGCAGTGGAATATGTCATTGAAGTTTATCCAAATGATTGACATGTACCAGGCTAAGTAAACAATTTTATATAATTTTATTCTGCTTCTTCAATTAATATACAATTATAATTTTATTCTTCCTTTTTTATGTGTTCCAGAAGACTTCATTGCTCAGGAACACGCCTGTGAAGAAGAGAATATCCCGCGGTATGCGAAAAAGTTTCAGAAGTGCATGAAAAGCTAAAACTGCAGCTTGCATGAAGATGATTTTAGAGGCCTAAACGAAGCTTTCGTCACACTCAATCAGTCACGAAACTGTTTCACAACACAAAGTCCAATAAACTTTAAATACAGATAAAATATACATATTGCCTGGCCACAAGCTAATTCCTTTTTATAGAAGGCCAACGTCGTAGTCTGCAACATGTGCACTGTTATTGATTGAACAGTATGTGCTCACGCATTCCGCTGGTGAAGCCATTTCCCAAGAGGGGCGCGTGTTCACACCCAAGACTTTACAGGGCCGACTCGCCCGAAGTCGCGTTACGGCCATCAGTGTTAGTGTCCAGATATCGAATCTAAACCCGGCTTGTCGCTTCCTTTGCCTTTCAATCTCCCACCGGATAACGAAACCACATACAGTCGCACTTCCCGTAAACGCAGGGCAGAACGGAGAGGATTAGACCGAAGCTGACACTTTGGCATGAAAAGTAGGTGAAATTTCACAGAACAGCAAATTAAAAAGCACTAAGGAGAAACGTAAAATTTATGCTTCAGTGTCTTGTCCGCAATGGGGAATGTTTACATAACTGAAAACAAAATCAGTCGGTTATTCATGCAGAGTTTAATTTATTTTTAAAATACTGAAATAATCAACAAAATTACAAAGAATGTGACAATTTAAGTGTCTAAATTGACGACAGTCATGCCTCATTACAAGCCCCCAAAAGAATGTGTTAATAGTAGAAAAGAGTATTAAAGAAAGAAGTTGAATAAACACATGTTAACAGATAATATATGAAGATAACAGATAAGATAAGGTCTATAAACGCAACTGCATGCAAGAAACATTTTGTATAATATGAAGCTTACGTCTTCGAAAACTAAACACAAAAAAGGGAGGAGCAGTAAGGTTTCTACCACCCTTACTGCCTCTTAGAAAACCAAATAACCAAGGAATGACACAAGAAAAGTAACATTTGAGATCATGTACTTTCCTGATAGGACTTTGTCACTTCGAGCCCGGTTAGTCCCGTCTGTATAATGACTAGACTACCGGATGTACGACAGAGGAATGGGTGTTTGATTCCCGAAAGGGACGATAAATTTTTTCTCTAAAGCGTCCACACCGGATGCAGGATTCAGCCAGACTGTTTTTAAATCGTTAATGAGGGCTATTTCCTCAAGTATAATCAGCCGGTGCCTGAAGCTAATAGCTGATTTAATTAGTGTCGAGATTAAGGAAACGTGAAGCTATAATTTCTCGCCCCCTTCTACGCCTTCATGAGGTATCGCTTAATAATCACAGGGACAGTATGCTTTTTACCTGGTGAACACTCTCTCACTCCCTGCCGGGACTACCTCATTTCTTGCCCAACGCCAGGACAGAAGAATCATATTTAGACCTAAATGATGTACAGACCTCCAGCTAATAGGGTAAAAGAGTGTTGTACATATGTAAAACAAACCATATTATTGCGATTTCTTCTACCTCGTTGGC
Organism: Coptotermes formosanus; assembly: GCA_013340265.1. NCBI lineage: Eukaryota > Metazoa > Arthropoda > Insecta > Blattodea > Rhinotermitidae > Coptotermes > Coptotermes formosanus. The sequence goes on along the minus strand of BLKM01012985.1, from coordinate 1,034,430 downwards.
TTTTTACTGCAAAAGTGAATTGTTGTCGCAAAAGCTGTCGTTTTACAGATGCAATGTTCAGAGAAGCAGGCGTATACTTTGCTTTGTGTCTGGTTACATTTGTGCCGTATCTAGCAGTAAAATTTCAGATAACAGCAACATAACAAGGTCTATTTTCTACACATTGCCCTTTTATCTTTCTAAGAATCATTAGTGTGACATTGAACAACTTCCGTTACGGCTTCACGGAAGTCTATAGCAGGCTCTGTGACTCGTCTGCACGCATTAAAATTAGATTCTGCGGAAAAACTTACATGTTAGTCTGTAATAACAAATTACAGTACGGGACTGAGCTTTACCGCCCCAGACGCTGAGAAAATGTTGGTGAAAACTGTGGGATAATCCACGGACGGTACACATTTAATCGCTGCTACGCAAAGGTGTGGACATGATGCGGTCTACTGTTGTATGGTCTATTGCCACAGGCGGTATGAGCACAGCACTGTTAACTGTAAGAAAACGCCGTTTCGGCTGCTAGTGCCGTGAACTACAGCCGCAAGGGGAGACGGCGCATTTTGAAACTCATTCCGAAGACGCAAAAACTCTGTTCCCAAGTACTGTATACGCACATCTAAATCCGTCAAGTCGTTCCGTAAGGTAATTGCAAATTTTCGGTCATGATTTCAAGTTCTGATTTCATTTCTCGTGTTCCGTAAAAAATCTAATAAAATATATAATAACAACAAAGAAATGTTAGAAAAGTTGAGAAACCCCTCAGAAAACTGACCTTCGGGCTAAGCCACAATCCCGGGGCCTGCCACTTACAAGGTAGGTTCGCTGATCACTCGACAGCGACACTCGCTCCTGTAACTGGGAGTCACCTCAGAATCACAGCTCTGTTGTGTAACAGAAACATAAACGCCGTTCTGTTATGTTAGGAAACGTGACGTAAGGTAACTCCATGTTTCAGGCTCTTGTTAGGGTGGGCCTGACGAATAGCTCAGTTATACTGAACTCAAGACGATGGCATATCACATCTGGAATCATTTTCTTTTAGGTCTTTTATACCGTTCGGTGCTTAAATTAAGAATTAAAACAGGTTTTCGGGAACAGGATTGGTCTTCCTTCTCAGGTAAAAAAGTACGGAAAGCGTCGATTCAGTTGAGCGCGATGTACGAAATTCAGGAGGTTGTTGATGTTTCTTCGTTAAGTCTTATTTCAAACACCAGAGGGCGGCCGAGCGAATGATTCCGACTGCTTAACAATCATTCAGCTGCGCAACATGGTTTTCTCCTTCAGTGTGCCTTCAAATACTTCCCTTAGGTCCTCAACTGAACGTGATTCAGAAACTGTCAACGTGCGTTTCTGTAGAATACCATAAAATATCCCCGATACAAGCCTCAATATCATCAATGATAAAAACCTGGAGCTTTTTTGATTGAGAGTTTGGAAACATTTATATATATATATATATATCCCGTCTGTGCAAATTCTCTACACAACGCACATAACAGTACTACGTCAATAATAAAAAAATGTTACATCGCGCATTTTAGTTCCAAACTTTCCTTCAGCACTGTGTTGTAAAACACTCCACGTTTGTTCCTCTCACAGAAATCTAGACTCAAGTTAAAATTTTGTGTTCCTGCTTTAACCTTTTAAAGCCTAGCGGTAACTTTACGTACCACCCGGTTTAACATTAAAAAATTCTACGTGGTGCCCACATTGCGTTTATGTGTTTTATACGGATCTCAGAACAAACAGCAACTTTTGCCTTATAAAACATTAACAGATTGGTTTTTATAACCGAAGTGGAGAGTGTTTACAGCGCGGTACGCACTGAGCCCTTATATAAAACAGACACGCTTCGTCCTTAAAGGGTTAATATATACCTTTTTAGAAAAACACAGAACTGATGCTTAACGACCAGATATGAAGTCACACCAGGAAGAGCGGGTAAAGCTATTTGCAGTTTCCCTTTCGGCAATAGAGAGACTTCAATAAGCAGTATCACGCTTCGGTCGCTTTGCTCCTGCGAAAATGGCCTCCAGTAGTCACTTCATAGTAGGCTGGTGGGCCCTAAAGTTAGTCTCCACTCAGAGTCTTCAGAAAATAATACCCGTGTTGGATATCAAACCCCGCACATCCACACTGTAGCTCGCCACTGTGCTCCCTGAACATCCCGTCTAATGCCCGCATGTGCAAACACAAGAACTCATACAACAGGAACTCGAATGTAGGCGTCTTCAAATAAGGGTCATACATAGCACAGTACTAGCCTAGCGTTGATCGCACGGAACGGAATTATGATGCATATGTGGGTGTCAACGCATAAGGTTGCAAAATGTCGTCATGAAATAGATTACCATTAGACTCCTGGAAGGCAGTAAAAATTTTACGGTCGGCTGCTGGTAGCAGAAAATGAGCAGCAGCCATGATGTGCGTCCGCGTGCGTGCGTGTGTGTGGGTGTGTGTCGGGGGGGGGGGGGTGGTGTGCGTGCATCAGCGTGCGATATGGAATAGGCCTACACGAGCATAAAACCTACACAGATTGACAGGCCCGTATCTGAGTATATAGACAACTCGACTCTATCTTCACGTGAATCCATTTGCTGAATTACATACTTTGTAAATCACATATTTCGCAAACTTTCAATTAACAGTGCAATTATGTATGGCACCCGTATAAATTCAGTACTTCTGCATGATCAACAGCTTTTACAAATACAGGCATAATGAGATCCAGCATCGACCCATGCGTACGTACACAATACTAACACAAATTTAGCCGTATATAAACTATAATAATGCACAAATAAAATTATACATAATTACCACAATTTAAAGCGTATTGAGGTATTTTAGTTGTAATAAAACTAAGGCAGCAGAAGTTAGGAGCTGTACAAAGTGCACAAAAGTTGTGCTGCGTTTGATCTGTTATTTTCTCTAGGTTTTAAATTTGTGACAAGACAAAAACGCTCAAGAATATGGCATTTTAAATGTGCCTTCCCAAGACTTGTCAGGACAAAATATAAGTCTTCTCACTATCTTAGCAACAGATTTACAATCGATTATAATCGAATACCCTGGAAACGAGGAGGTATCGATAATCGACTCTTATGTACAGATCGTTAACTTTTCTGTTGATTTCAGCTCATATCACCATCGAATAGAGTCTGTCTCAAACAGAAAGCCCTGTCACAGCGACATAATATCCCACGGACGTACGTGCTCATGCGAAGTGCCCTTTATTTGTGCTGAGTTTTAACAAATATCGAAATATGTCGAAAAAGTCGAATATATGACCAACACACAATAAATTTCAAGAAAATCCGCCCAGAATGAGTTCCTATGTTTCATGCCGACATACAGACAGACAGACAGACAGAAGACACGAAAATGCTAAGAGTCCCTTGTCGCAACTGCTAGCCGAAGCACTCAAAATAAACACAGCAGGAAAAATGAGTGCCTTTGAGTTCTCCTTCTGGTCTTACTGACCATGTTAAGTTACTTTCAATTACGTTCCATTTAACCCTTTACAGCCAACTGGTTATTTCATGTACCACAACGTATAAAAGTAAAAATTTCTACCACCTGCCTACAAAGAGAAAGTGTGTGTTTTGTGTGGTTCCCAGTACAGCGATTATGTCCCCATAGGGCACGAACTGGTTACTTTTTTTACCTAGATGGAGTGTTTACTGTGCTGTACGAAATGAGCCTCTCAATATAATTTACGTTAAATTCACTGGCGCCATGTTGGGAAAGCTGTGTTTTGGCGAAAAATTTGAAGTCAATTTTGGGAGGGCTACATGAGAACCTGAAACACACGCTCCAAACATGACCAAACCTTTGTCCAATTTCGTCATAACGCTGCCTTCTAGACACCAAATTCAGCCCAAATGCACAAATTCTTTCCCTGCTGCATGCCCCCAACAGTCCACTTCCCACCACACTATCTTCTTGCCTTCCGAAACTTCACGTTCTTTTTACGGCCTGTCTTTACCAGGACAAGAAGGCACTGACTTGGATCCTTCGGAGCAGTAACTTTCTTGTTTCCCCTGCAACGATAACGATAAATGCAATGCCTCCCACTCCACCCGCCCCCCAATTGCTGCCCCTCCTCTTTATTGGAACTGAGTAATTTGATTCTCCCCAGTCAGCATAATTCCACAAATGCTCCACACTCATCATCTTAAAAATACTCTCACCACAAGAACAAACAGGGAGGCCTGGCAGACGTCTGGGAGCATTGGACAGAAAGATCTTTTAATCTGTGTTCAGTCTTTAAAGGGTAAAGATGCATTTGGAATCTCAAGACTACTCAACGTCGAAAGCAGAACGAGGAGAAAATAATGGATTCGAGAGGATAGGAAATGTCGCGGTTGTGATCAAGTCTGAAGTCTCATTTTGGTACAGCAGGAAAAACTGAGGGCAACAGTGAACTGCTGAGTAATTACAGCGCGTCTTCAGGCAACTTTCGTACTGGAAGCTCCCAAATAGCATCTGGGAGGGCTGCCCCCTCAAGAGAAAAGTTCGCTGAGGTAAGAAAGAATGAAAAAGAAAAAGTTGGAGCCTCTAGTAAGGAAGAAACAAAAAACGGAAGGCCAGTAACTGTACTGGAGAATACATTTTGCCGGCCTCTCACCTCATAATAAAATACTGAGTTCCTAAATTAACAGCTATATATGGTGTCTGGCTTAGTTAGATTTTCATGTGTAACATCTCGTTATTTTAGAAGTTTAGAGGGTACTAAAGTAAGAAATAACTGCACAGACTGCTAAGGAGTTAAGGACGTTTAAGAGGAGCTTGCTAGTTCCACAGAGATGGTCTGCGTTCTCCAGGTACAGTACTTCTTCTCGGACTGCTTAGATCCTGAAAAGGATGCATCTGCTTCCTCAAAAAGGTCGATAATTGTTTACCAGTCTACACGGCATTATATCTCAGGAAAATAAAATCTTCGTCAAAACCACTGAAAAAATTTTCAAGTTAAATTTGTAACATTCAAATCACTACACTATCGGATGGACTTGTTGGTCGGATACAAGGAAACCTCACCGCTAAATGAAAACACAGACAGAGTGCATTTTCTGTGTTGTAAAACCCCGTGACTCGGGAAGAATCAAAGGAAAAGCCGTCCCAAGGATTCGGAGTGGGGTCATCGCTAGGGGAAACAAAACGTATGGTCGTAGTTCCGTTACGCAGGGACCGCCAGTTATTGATGTCAGATATTTCTGCACGGGCCTTTTAGTATTTCAACACAGCTGCACAAAATGAGATCCACAGAAGTTACACAGGGTGATGAGAAGACAAAGTAACAGGGTTCCCACAAATAATCCATCTTCCACGAACTCTTCCTACCCTGTCACAAGCAGCTTGCACGGCGCCTTCTTAAGGTAAATCACTTGTCAAAATAGAAAACAATTCTTTGCTATATCCTTTGACGAATTTTAATGTTACTCTCTTAAGGAAATTATTATAGGTTTTGTAGCAAATGCGAAGAAAGGAGACCACATCGAAGACATAGGCGTAGATGTGACAATTCCATTAAATTCGAAATTAAATAAATTGATCAGATATTGTGGACTGGCCTTCACGACTAGCAGAGGAACTATTACCTTCCCTGTAAGCAGTCTGCCGTATTGCCGAAGTTATAACAAGGAATGTGCCAGAGTCTACAGCTTGTTACTTTGCATTCTGCGTGGAAATGAGTAAATTCCACATTAGAACAGGCCACGAAGTCCCAGAGCGGAGCAGAAATATGGCTCTATTCTTTCTTTAACCTCGGGGCTATATGAGAAAGAAGTTCAACGCCACGCACTGGCAGCTTTACCCGCGGGAAAGGGTCCGGTGGACTTCTTGATCCTTGAAGATGGGACTAACATATTGTACAGAAACGATGGTGACGGAATACCATTCGGCGCTGCGTGATATCCCAGAAGAGGGCAGGTTTCAAGGTTAAAATAGTTATCTAATGCCTATCGATAAATTAACGCAGTAAGAAACTAATATTAAGGATGATAAGGTCGCAAAAGGTAATTTCTTACTATAATATAGGTATAACAGATTTCAGAATAATTTTGGATAAAATCAATTCAGAAGGTGTGAAAATCTTAAATCTTAAATAAAATCGCTTGAATATTAAAAATTGAAAGGCAGGCAGTGTTTCTGTTAGGAAGGGAATTGTAACCGAACATCTGATTGTGTAACTTAATACAAGAGATGCGGCAAAATCCCGAACGCAGCCCTCAAAAGAACATATTTCCTTTTAAATATTTTCATAGTCGGCCCATTAGACAGGTTCTAAAGAGCCCTTTATTACCACCCTCTTTCCTTCAGCTATCTGGAGGCCTATCATTATGTCACAGAAAAGCAGCACTGCCAGTAAAACTGCGTAACAGCGGACGACAATGACCACGATAGTGACTGTGATGATGACGGCAGTAAGGGTGAGGTTTTGATGTATCAGTAAGAATTCATCTCTCTCCGTCCATGATATATAAACATTTCCAAGAGCTACAAAAGCTTTCAGTTTCTCACAGCGGTGTAACTGAGGGGTCAAGTCCTCTGGGATGTTACTTCATACGGATGTAGAGCACAATTCTGCCTCCAACTTCAGGGCCAACAAGTCCAAGAATGACTCTACTGAGACTCCCTTGACGCTAACAATTAAGGCACCACGTCCTTCACCACGTTGATAACGATGTACAAGTCGACAAGATGTTACATCCTACAAGACTTGGAGGTTCACAAGTAATGTTTTTGCTGGTACCTCTCAGCCCCTTATATTTTTCCGGCTGGTGGAGGGTAATAGCCCTTTCTATTACCTCACTACTTATTTAACGGCTGACGAAACCCGTGCCCTATATACACCGTGTGGCATATTACAGGGTCACAGCAAACGTCACTCATAGACAGAAGTTCCATTTAAAGTAAGCCTACATAAAATAACATGATTCCTATAGCTGACGATAAATATTGCTGTTTGATATTGTATAAAACAAAGGTAAAATAAAAATAAATGAAAAAATTTATGTTATATTCTTCTGAATGAAACGGTATGACACCTGAAAAACATTTTTTCCATACATGGCTCATCTTGATTGTATAAAACAGTAGAAGGAGAGGGACAGGAGAGCATACTCGTTTCTTTTGCTGCATAACAACATCATAATAAAGAGCGGATTCATTCTCTTTGTGCTTCAGGAAAGGCAGCAAGGGATGAAGAAAAAAGCGAGTACTTGGAAGTTTCTATCGTCTTTAATAAAGGTAAATACGTTTTAAGGGGCGAGGCAACGTGGCGGCAGACCAGCTTACAGACAGAATCGTGAAAATCTCGTGACAATCCACGATAATGCCACAATAGCATCTGAAATTTTCCTACATTTCTTTGTCACTATAATCATTAATTTACCTGCTACATTAAATTAAAATCAATCAAACCGCTCTATTAAACATAATCTACAACTGCAGTATAAAGTTATAACTCTATCGGTTAAATGGAAACGTCAACATGCCTGCTAGTCAACAAATTGAACAAATTCACATAACAGAATCAATCACATGAAGTACGAAATCCTTAGACATTTTCCCATTACTGGTTTTGTTGCTTCAGTTCTTGTTTCTTTGTCAGGTCACGTGTCCTTTGCACTAAAAAGTGTTACTCTTGTAGGCTTATATGAAAAGTTAATGAACACATGAGCCCTTTGATGTAGAATTAAAAACGCGTAATAAATCGAGTTAACGTCAGACTGATGGCAGAGTGACACCATTGCTTTACATAAAACCTGTCAGTGGGCTTTCCTCGATATATCCGAGTTATATCACCTGCTCTATCAGGTATAACTTCTGAGCCGTCCTTCTGGATCTCTCACTAAAGACATGTTTAACTGAGGAGAAAATTTAACGAGATACTTAAAATATATGTCCGTCCTTGAGTGCTGTGTCCTAAGAAAATAACGAAAATGAAACGAATTCGCATATGGTGATAGCAGTTGGAGGTTATTTCATACGGTGTAACAAGTAAAAACGAATCTTCACATGCAGACCAACGTAAAAGTTCTTCTGGTTCTTAAAGCAAATGACACTTAAAAATGAATTACAGTAAATTAAATTCGGCATGGCTCTAGGAAATTTAATGCGGGTCCTTCTGCTACACCTAGTGTACATAATGAAAATCGGGCAGATTACTAGGTGCTGTTCCTTAAAGCATAAATTTTGTTTGGATAATATATAGGCCAAAATTTCAGTTCGTACTTCAAAAAATCTTCGCCTTTTCGAGGGTAAATTGGTTTATATTGTTAGTAAAATGATACATATTTACTGCGAGAGTCACGTAAGAATGAAATAACCTGTGTAGGAGATATAAAAATGTTGCAGCAGCTCGTCCAGAAAGTAACATCTGAAGACAGCATTTTATATCGATGAGGGTGTGATTATTGCAGAAAATCTTTAGTCTCCGTTGGAAAAGAGGGCAGAAAACTAAAAATTCGACACCCACATGAAGACCAAAGTCATCATCAAATAAAGCAAGCAATGGTTCACATTGTGAGTCATCCCTATACATCCCTTCAATATTCGTTCCATCTCTATGCAACCCTTCAATATTCGTCCCATCTCTATACAACCCTTCAATATTCGTCCCATCTCTATACATCCCTTCAATATTCGTCCCATCTCTATACAACCCTTCAATATTCGCCCCATCTCTATACAACCCTTCAATATTCGTCCCATCTCTATACATCCCTTCAATATTCGTCCCATCTCTATACATCCCTTCAATATTCGTTCCATCTCTATACAACCCTTCAATATTGTCCCATCTCTATACAACCCTTCAATATTCGTTCCATCTCTATACATCCCTTCAATATTCGTTCCATCTCTATACATCCCTTCACTATTCGTTCCATCTCTATACATCCCTTCAATATTCGTTCCGTCATCACACTTCGTATGCGCCTATTTTTCCCAAGTGGACTCTTTAATTTCAGGTTCTTCTACCGGATTTTATACGTATTTCCCACCTTACCCTGTGTGCTACATAAGATATAAATCTCATTCGCCTTGACTTCAATACCCAAATATTAAAATATTCACACTTGTCGCTAACGTATAAGAATTAAGCTTTTTTTGACTAAACTGGATAGCTGATCACAGAAATTATACTTAAAATGTAAAACGCGCAGTTTCATTTCCTAATTTTGTTTGCGTTACACACACATACATATATATATGAACAAAAAACTGGAAAGACTAACTTTATTCAAGTGCGAGTAAACAGTCATTCACAAACAGAACACCATGTTCTCACAAAATTGTTGGCAAAAATTTTAGGAAAATTAAACAAAAACCCACGAAATCCAGGAGGGACTATAATCAAATAAGTCGCATAAATTCAACTCTATCATAATGTGAACTGACTGGACAAAAACGTAAGTACCATAGCAAAGAAAAATTAGCACTAATAATAGCTCCCAAACTGGTTGGTCTAGCGGCAAGTGAAGACAAATTACGCAGGTACGTTCACGTCTCGACAACAGGGTGCAGAGCAAAAATATAACGAGATAAAAATTAATTATAAAAATGTGACGAAGTCAAATATTTTGAAATGACACTAATGAATTACAGTTTCATTCACAATAAACTTATGGGCAGATAAAATTCGTGGAATGCTTCCTACATTCGGCCCAGAATTTTTATCTCCACGCATCTTATCTAAAAACGCAAGGACTAAAACACACAAAAATATAATTGTAATCTTCTGCCTATGGCACTACGGCCCTTTCAATTTGGCCTTGGTTTCCTTTATATTTAAAGCCCATTCATCTCTAAACAGCCCTTTCATTCTCCATCTTTTTATAATATAATTGTAATACCTAATAATAAATGTGTAATGTGTCGTAAAGCATTGTCCAGCATTTTTCTGAACGGCTGGCAGAAAACCGCGGGAGGCTTCAGTTGAAATATTAGGTCTTCCAGCCAAAGCCTTCCAAAGTAGAACGCAGACACTAGTCAGTATTTCGCGGCACTGCTACCATATTAGAAAAATATAGCGTAGACGTCACTAAATAGGTCTAATATAATACGCTGTACCGTTGTTAGTGTATCTTTTACCTGCCATACCATAAACGATTTAAAAGAAGAGAAGAAATTTCACATCAAGCAGCTGCCGCGCTCGGATTTTGGACACAGTCCAAATTCCTCAACATTACGGTATAATTCAGCCGTAACAGGGTTGTTAAGCAATTTACGTCACAGACTCTTGTTCGAAGTTTATTTTGTGCTATTTTATCCCATCCTATGCATGAAATTTATATCTAAATTTCAGTTTCATAAAGCAGAGAGTTGGTTATACGAGTATATCTCTCACACTAATACATTTCAAACATAGAAGCAAATTATTAGAATTAAGTAATGCCTATAGTTGGTTAAGCAGCTTTAAATAACCTGACACTTAAAGAATTACTTGAATCAGATCGCATAGCTACCCTAAAATTCTCCATCTTTATGCCAGACAAGGTTCATTACATTTATCGGAAAAGCGCGTCACTGATTCTTGAAGCCAGTTTAATCCCGCCCACACTCTTTAAAAGCAGATAGCGAAGGACAGTTTTAATATCATCATTTCATTTACACGTAGTTCTCCTAAATCATTTCTTACTTCCAGGTTTGCAAACTTATCTGCCGTATTAATTTCTTATCTTGTTCCACCCCATCAACGCTTCATACTCCTTCCTCTTCCTCCCCCTTAATGTGTTCAGTCTAATAATATTAATGGCAGATTTTAAAGTGTGAAGCTTCTCATTATAGAACGAAAGTCAAAATTAGCTTCAACATTTTGCATACCTGCGAACCTTATTCATAATACGCGGGGAACAACGAAAAGATTTAACTCTTCATCGCATTTATTGTAAGGTCGACATTTTTACCTCTGGTTCTCCAACGGCGAAAATGAATATAGAAATTTAACAGCGGTGCAGACAGAGAGCATAATGCGTGCTTGACTTCGAAGAAACAAATCTGCACGTGAAGTTTGGCGAAATACTCACAGGATTTCGGGCGTTCTGTGTGTTACGACGTAACAGCCGTTGGAGAGGCTGGTGTTTTATGGAGCATGGAGGGAGAAGTGGCTGGCCAACTGACAGTGACAAAGAACGATTTCCATTGTTAGCCGCAGGAAAGCGGCAGGTAGCACCAATAGAAGAATTCATGTCTCACATACGATGATGTTGAAAATTTTGCGCAAGCGGCTGCATCTCTAGGCCCAGAAAATGCAGATGTCTCAAAAAATTACTTCTGACGCTAAGGTCTGGAGCAGGGTATTCTGTGACGATACGTTTTCTGCTCATGAAGAAGATAAAAAATTGTGCCCGGACATTTATTGCTCACGTCTCGGGGAAAATAAAAATACCTTATTGAATTTGGGGAAATGAGAGGCAAAAACTGTTCTGTAACACTCACGGGTGAACTCCAGTGTTAATGTACTCTCTGCTCTGGATTATTCTCAAGTCATGGTCCATTCTGTTTAATTATGCACATATTCACTGTTACTGTGTGCCTAGACACGCCAGAGAATATCTGAATTAGGAATTCACAGAAGATGAGCCTCACAGACGTGTAGTCTTCCTACAAGCTGGTGCAGTGCACGAGTAAACTTCTTTGGAATTCCAATGCCCAGTTGCTCCAACTTTGTGGCCTCCTCCATCAGATGGATCTCACGCTGATTCACATTTTTGGGGTATTCCTACGGATCATATTTGTCAGCTAGCGTTGTACAGATATCTTCAAAACTTAAAGGAGATTATCAATGTCGAGATTTCGACATTGTACAAGACATAAGCTACTGCAAAAAGCAGACAATGGCAAGAGATTGATTACCTCTGGGACGTCTGCCTGTCACTTGTTGCAGCCATGTTGAACTTCTGTAATAGCACTATGCTCTCCAAAATGTCCTGTATTTACCTGCCTTAGGGTGTTGCAGTTTTTCTTGTCGTGTCATTAGCTTATTACAAGCCATCGAAACGGTTAAGCTGCGATTCATTCACGCTGCATAACTTTCTTTGTCTGTCTGCTCCTTCGCTTGCCTCTGGGGCAAACATTCTCAGAACTTTGTTCTCAGATACCCTCAGCTATGCTCTTCCCTTAAGGCGACATACCCAACTTTACACGGTTATAAAGCCACGGGTAAATTTATGGGTTTCCATATTTATACTCAGGATGTTAGCTATCTAACATACATAAATACAAAAGATTTTGAAGCGAACGACAGAAAGCATTCCTCGAAGTTATTCTGCTCTCAGTGTCTTCGTAAATTTTAGAGGTGATTTATTACCGTCGTTCCATTGAAATTTTCGACAGTTCTAAAATGCATAGTAACTAAGACAGACACAATGTTTCAAATAAGACAAAATTATCTCCTGTCAAGTTCTAGACAGGTCACAAATTCAGTATCTTCATTAATTGAGTAAAAACCCTTAACACAACTTTATTTGGCGTTAATACATCAGCCAAATTATGCACTTAATAAAATACACTCAGAAGCGCTTATAAAACTCCTACATGTTTCGGCACCGGCTTGTTATCATCACGGAGTTATTCGGAACAAAGGGGCACAAGGCCAACAGATCATGTAGGCAGTCTGTCTCCCTTATTAAAATGATTAAAATATTAAAATTCTAAAATACACAAGGTTAATAATCATAAAATTAGAATGTTGTAAATTTAAATTTTTAAAGTGAGCCGTTCCAGGTAGAAGTTTCCAGTTGTTTACACTCCGTATGGAGCATGTATACAAACATATCTCGATCTGTTACGATACGAAGAGACCTCGTCCCGTCAGAGCGCGTGAGGTGTGCCGTGTCTGGCGGTGCGGTATATCACACCGCCTGACACGACACACTTTACGCCTCAGACAAAAGACCACATTGTTACAAGGAAAAGCGCTGACAAGCACCTACAAGACTCCACGGTAATCTTACCGAAAAGACCACAACCTTAAACGGAAAGATGCTACTAAGCATGTAAAAAATTACAGGGTAACCTTACACAGAAAACTAAGCATGTAAAAAATTAGAGGGTAACCTTACACAGAAAACTAAGCATGTAAAAAATTACAGGGTAACCTTACACAGAAAACTAAGCATGTAAAAAATTACAGGGTAACCTTACACAGAAGACCAAAATGTTAAAAGGAATAGCGATTTCCAGGAACGTTATCCATACGACAATTACTTTTATTAACATGGATTAGTCGATATAAATTTGAAATATAATTTTACATTTTTGTGACATTACATACTGAGGATTTATACAGCTCTTCAAAAATTGCTGACATAAAACATGAACAGACTGTGCTTTCAGGATGGGGGAGAGTCTTAAATTGTTCTTTAATCTTCTTGATTTCAAAGGCACTGACTTTCACTGTATTTCGCAGCAGCAGCAGCATGAGGGGCTGCGTTGCTCTCGATTAACTACTAGCCTTAAAGAACTATAGTTTTTACTTTATTCCTGCTCTTAAGTCCCGAAATGAGAAAATAGGATTAACACAAGAATCTTCAGCAACAGGTGTAAACTGAGCAGATGCCACAGTGGTTCACCCTAAAAAATGACAAAAAAATATTCACCCAAACAGCCTGCCATTTTCTATGTTTTCTTAAAACCTGCGGACTGAATCAACAGAAACCTGAAAGGTGCAAAATAAACTGAACCCTGCTCCATGCAGCTACTGGCGCAGCAAATCATCGGTGTGGAATAAAAGCATGAAATAACAAAGCTGTGTCGAATCTTTCTGCGCGATAGCCTATTGTCTGCTAAAAAATTTTGAAATTTTTGTTTGACTCATCTACGTGCATTATGTCAACGTGTCTGCTTATTCACTGTTCAATAAATAATTCTTAAATCTTCACTGCATTTCGGACCCTTGAATATGAGGCAACTACACATTCCCAGAAGTTTCGGCAACAAACACCCGGTGACGGAACGCAATATCCCACCAGAATGGACTTCCCACCTGCATCGCTGCGAAAGCCTGTAATTTCGACTAGAAGATACTCAAGACCGAATTTGTTGGCGGGCTGCGACGTACAGCTTAAAAGGACTTCCAAAGTTCCATCTGACAATGATGCAAGTAATTGCACAAACTTTGAAGAGGTGTGGAGATTTAAACAACGAAGACTTGAATAAAAGCAGGACTATGTTAGACTCTCAACCGGAAGGAATGAAATGTGTGTCACACAAAACACCGTCAGCATCTCGACAGATCTCCATCAAATATGTGTATAATTAATAAGGCATAAGAATGACGTGAAACTGAAAAAAGAAGCACTAGATCGCACTCTGTGGAGAACTCGCTTCGGAAAAGGCTGTGGAGCTGTCGTAAAAAAACTACGGAGTGAATTAAGAATAACTTTTAGGCATGTTTAGAACTGATATGTTGTGTCATGGATAATAGTTTGCGTCACGGATAACATATGACGACCATGCCTTTCACCTCAAGAATCTGAGATAATATTCAGCTGAATTACACTGGCATACTTTTATCTCAAGGTGATCCATCCCTATTGTTTTCAGTATCAGAAGAAAATAATATCTCATCAGTCAAACTCAACTTATAACCTTGACGAGTTTAAGAAACAGCTACACGTTTCGGCAGAAGCAAATTGCGGTCATCTGGCTGCACTCAAAAAGAAAGTAAAAAAGGCAAACTTACAACTGCAATTTATGGAGATCTCAAACTGCACTATATTATGATAACTTTTAGTGCAGCTTGATGATGGCTACATATTTTGGAAGAAACGTGTAGCTGTTTTTTAAACCTATCAAGAATATGCGTTGTGTTCGACCGATTAGATGTTGCTCTACTCTGGCACACTTCTATCAGGTGCAAATCCATATTTCTCCAATGGCGCAACAGCCTCTAGTAGGCTACGGCCTACTCACTCTCGATGCTTCACGATCACACTCAGACACACCACACTCGGTAGGACTCTAGAGAACGAGAGAACAGCCTGTCACAGAGACCTCTACCTGACAAAACACAACACTGACAAGAGACAGACATTCAATCTCCGACGGGACTCGAACGCACAATCCTAGCAATCCTAGTGGACACGCGCCTTAGAGAGCGCGGTCACTGGGATCGGCGCAAATCCATACAATTCTTATTATATTATTAATTTATTATTAACAACAAATAATAATGGCTTCGTTTATACTGCGAATTTAGCTTTTCTGTCATAAGAAGACGGTGCCTCTCACCTCAAGAATCTGAAATAACATTCCGCTGAAGTAAAGTGGCATAATTTTATTACGTGTAAATTAATTTCCTTGCGCAAATAATGAGAAGTTTAGTGTGCAGAAGAAAATAATTCCTAGAATTACTAATGATACACAACTAAAGTGCTAATTTAAGAAGCCTTGGGTTACCTAACAATATTCTTTCAACAGTACAGACTCTATGTTATATTACAGCATCGAACAGCTTCTAGAGACTCGATAATTACTAAATGTTCGGACTATAAGAAATACCAAAATGTTTACACTGTTTGATCAAGCAGCACAACAAAAGCTGTCAAAGTGTTTTAAAATGCAATCCCACGGTTGTATACCCTGTCAACTTCCGTTATTTAGTGCGACAAGGAAACACTTCCTTTTTCTCTCTCTCTTTTCTTGTATGGAATATTACATCGGCCTCTCATTCCAAAATACACACATTTTCAAGGCACCGGCTTCAACTATGCAATTTTATCACCTAACTGCAGACCAGAAATACCGTTCCATATAAACAATATTAAGGTCCATTTTATTACATTATTAACTACCACCAGGTATCTCCATGTAGCATTACCCTAGCTACACGTTCCATGTTAAGACAAGCAATTCCTGAAAGATTAAAGGCTGTACGCCTATGTAGTTGCACAAAATGCATGTAGCGAGCACAAAGTTTGCTAAGTAAATACCTTAGTTCAGTTGTAACTAGAATTTGTGAAAATATTCACAAATAAAGAAAATGTTATTCCACATTTACTGCCCTTCTCTTCATAAATACTCCAAACGACATTTGCATTATGAGGCAGTAACAGTTCATGGCCTATTTTAAAGAACCTTCGCCAGTACGTGGATAGAAGTACTCTCTATTCCATAAATACTTTCAACTACTATGGCCAATGTACTGGCCGAGATTCGGAAACGGATCTCCAGAGCACAAGGCAGAGGGCTAGCCACTGAAACACGACGTTCATCATTCTGCTACGAAGTTATATTGAAATGTTCACAAGCCTTGATGCTTCTCGACAGTTTCACTGGAGTGTTTGAGCTGATACAAGGCTCGTAACAGATGCTGATGGAGCTAAGTGCATGAACTGACAGCTTCTAACCGATTATGATATATGTAAGTACATGAACTGATACAAGTGTTCAAATAGATGTTAATACAGTTAAGTACGTGAACTCATATATGGCTTCTAACAGATACTGATATATTTAAGTACATGGACTGATAAAAAAATGTAACACATGCTGACACAGCTATGTATATGAAATGATATAACGCTTCGAACATATGATGATATAGTTAAGTACAGGAACTCATACGAGGCTTATAACGTGCTGATATATCTAGGTATATGAGCTGATACAAGGTTTCTAAACGACGCTCATAAAGATATGTATATGAACTGATACAAGGCTTCGAAAAAGGCTGACAGCATATAGCTTAAGTATGTGAACTGATACAAGGCTTCTAACACGCTGATATAGCTAAGTGCATGATCTGATACAAGGCTTCGAAAAAGGCTGATAGCATATAGCTTAAGTATGTGAACTGATACAAGGCTTCTAACACGCTGATATAGCTAAGTGCATGATCTGATACAAGGCTTCTGACAGATGCTGATAACGAACTGATATATGACTTCTAACAGATACCGATATAGCTATCTCAACAGCATGAAGATTGTGTTTATGCAAGGGAGTAAAACAAAACCCCGTATTTTCACAATGAAAATATTACTTTCTTTCAAAGAGGCACTTACACGCATTTGAAACATAACGCGCCTGTTTCACCTACAATAAGGCCATAAACGCGTATATTGATCAATCTATGCTCACATAAACGCTGCCAAATTATTCAGTTCCAAAATCCCACCCACTCCTATGTATACATTGTTTTTGTCACTGGTCTGTCCGTATTCACATTTTCATGACAGCATTTCTTGGACGTCATTTTATCTTTCATTTTTTTACAGTACACGATATATTACTGTATTAGCAGGCTTTCATCTGTCATGTGCTCTGCATGTCCGTTGCAGCACAGCCGTTTTTTAAACAGGATCTGTCTACATTAACTTTTTTCTCTTATTTTCTCTTACAGATTTAGTCTTGGCTCTGTCCATCCCAGATGCACCTATGTAACGTTGTAATTATCCACTAGTACTATAAGCATTAAAACAAGTCTCACTAGGGTGTGCGCACTGATATATCACTTTAAGAGAAGAATATAGGCTGAAGGTGCTGGAAAATAAGATGCTGAAATTATATTTGGGCCCAAGAGGAAACGACTGTCACCAGGCCGGTGAAAAGTGCGTACTGATAAACGGCATAATTTGTATTCCTCAACAAATACTATTCGGGGAGTAGATCAAGGAGGATGAGATACGTGGGACATGTAGCACTTATGGGAAGAAAAATACATACATGGTTTTGACGGGGAAGCGTGAAGGAACGGGACAGTGGGTAATATTAAAGTGGATATTAAAGGAATATAAAGCGAGAGGATAGACCATATTCACCAGGCTCGGAATAGGAACTTATCATGGCCCCTTCTGAACACAGTAATGAATCTTCGGATTGCATTCAAAGAGGGAAATTCCTTGACTAGTTTAGGAACCTTTTAACTTTTCAAGAAGGACTCCATTAAAAGCAGTTATATCGTTAGAAATAAATCAGCACCATTTACATTACTGGGAATATGAAAAGGATGGCATTCACCAATGTGAAAATATATGTAAAGCGTGCGAAATGATTCAGCACAGTACACAAATCAAAATCCGGAGAAAAAGCGTGGAAACTGTTACTTCAAATGGATTTTGACATAAATTTCATTATCCGAACGGCTTTTCCCTACGGATCACATAAAGCAGACTGACAGCACACGACGGTTCGTGTGCTGTGTAACAACATAGGACGAGTACATGAAAAAAAGAGACAGTTTGGGAGAGCAAAGCGTAGGTGGGGCCATAATGTTAAAACAAGACTTTAGAAAGTAGGGTGTGATATTTTTGGCTGAATTTAAATGCCTCAGGACAGAATTCAGGGACACGCTGTTGTGAACACATGCTTCATAAAAGCTTCTCCGGAGCGGTTACCAATTACAAAGTTATTTATTTCAAAGCCACGTACAGCTATTCGTGATTGAGGTGGTTGCACATAAAGTCAACAAATTTTACATAATAAAAGGTTCAGTGTCATTCAGGATAGTGTATTCGATATAGCTGCCACGCAATGGGATGGGCAACCGAGGAAATGTGCTTCGATTTCCGGCAGGTGCACAGCTGCAAGGTATTTGTCTCTTCCCCAGAGCGTCCAGACCAGACCTGAAACCCACACTGCTTCCTATTCTAGAGGTGACAAACAGCTGAATATTCACCCCGTCCGGTGCCGAGATCAAGAATAAGTAGAGCTATGCTTCCAATCTCCCATTTGCCTTCAAGGCGTAAACAGGACAGCTTTACATTTCTGTGTGCTCTTATAATGGCAGTGACAGGCATACCTTTAACAGGCTCTACAAAAATGCGTTTTGTGTACATAAATATAAAAATATAAAAGCTTTATCAGTAATATTCTTACCCTGATTATAATAATTTCAAAAATTACTGATAATTCTTGATTATATTACAGCGACTTTTTTATTTTGTTTTAAGGCAAATTTCAATTCCTTTGTTGCCATTATTATTATTATTATTATTATTGTGTAATTGGCCTGTCGCTGTTTAGTCCGTTAATAACTTAGTAAACTGTATTATTATTGTTCTTATTATTTTCTTTGCGTACAAACAATAGCCAGGATAGCTATGTAGTCCAGACGCTAATCTGAAAAGCCGGTTGTTTATTTACCTGTTCCTCCCGGGCTTGTTAATCCCGCGTTTCAAATTACTCTCGCGAATGCTGAGTTGCTTAGATAGACATATTGATTTACTTATCAGTTCCACTGTTGTTTTGATTTCAAGAATACAAGCCAAGTGGAATATTTTAATTACTTTCACAGCTGGCGTAACGGCTTTGCACTTCAGTAGTCACGCAGTCGTGGTTATGAATACAAAGAGACATGGTCACGAAGTCCAATTTTGATCTATAAAGCACTTAATGCCTCACGCAACACAATTTTCCACTTCGTTGATGAATGGGCAACATCAGCAAGGCAAACTGAAAGCAAATTTAAGTACACAGCAGAGAAATGGGGCAAAACCACATTATTCTCACAAATGAAAATTCTATTTTCGTACACGTATTTACGGTTATATAAAACACTTTCTTACTTCTTGGAAAACATTCATATAGTAATTCAAGAATTCTCCAGTGCCCTTTCGGCCAGACTTGTTTCTCATTTAATCTTTCCTCTTTCAAATATCCTGCTCGGTATTTTATTTACCTTTCTTCTCTATAAGCAGAGATGATTTGTATACACAATTAAACGCCGTTTAAATGTTGCTACGTACAAACTACGATCTATAACACTCAATTTCACGAAGCGGTTGGGACGACATCGGCGCTGCTTACGACAGAGTGCTTAAACGCTTTCACTTTAATATTTTATGTTGAAAATAAAATATTTCGTAATCTTGTATTTTTAACTTTTTTGCACGACGAAGAAAACAAAGCTACAATATAAACATAATGGTGCATGTCACTCCTCCTGGGCTACATTTTACAAACCACCACTTACAAACCTGCAACATTTTTCGGCTGCTCTGCCCAGTTGGCTTTGTTCTGTACGCACATACAAAATTTTGTTACTTTTGTTAGCTGGCGGATAATTTTCCCCATTTTTCTGCCTATGACTTCAGTTTGAGTTCTCTTGTATAAATATTACTGAAGTGAACTCATTCCGGAAGAAATGCCGCACTTCTAGAAAAAGTGTGTGTGCTTGTTGCAAGAGAGGTGAAATAAATGGGACTGTGATCGGGTATGACTCTAGCGTATATAGAATTTAAGCACAGAGAAAATTTGAGAAAAGGAGAAAAACCCGAAATTCGATATTTAAACAATTCTGTTTGGGGCGGCTGTCTCCAAGGGGTTGGTGTTATTTGCTGCATCTTTAGGGAAGGATGCCAACTGGAAATACATGAGGCCAAATGCTGCATTTTGGTTCTAAAACATTAATATAAACAACAAAGAACCAATTTTTGATACAAACGAATTACATTCTCGACTTTAGAGGAAGTAACATGCTTCACTTTTATCAAACAAGTAAAAAGTCAACACCAATAAATTATTTATCAACTAAAATTTGTTACATGATGTATGTACTTAAATTCATCAATAAAGAATAGCTTTGC
Source organism: Coptotermes formosanus (assembly GCA_013340265.1). Lineage (NCBI taxonomy): Eukaryota > Metazoa > Arthropoda > Insecta > Blattodea > Rhinotermitidae > Coptotermes > Coptotermes formosanus. The sequence continues at coordinate 1,013,896 of BLKM01012985.1, read as the reverse complement.
GTGGTTTTGTTCATTTTTCGTAAAAGATTAACAAAACGAAATTCTAGAAATCTGTTTGAAAGTGAACAAAAATTAAGAGAATTAAAAACAGGTTACATAAGAATATGGATCCCTAAAAGACTAAAAAGGCAAAAAAGAAATTTAGTACAATTGACTAAAAGTGAAAATAGATTCCAGGAAAACAGTGCCTGATAATTTTTTTCAGTGGCGCGCTGCCTAATATACAGTTAGAGACGTCACTTGTGGATTTATTATATACTGCTATTAATTACTTTTGTAGCATATTTATTGACAAGGATTCTTTACGTGCCTGTTACTTTCACAGCCACATTTGAGGTTACTATATCAGTGGCGGACTGGCAAATAAATTGTTACTGACACCAATGACGGATTTTAAGGACGCATCTTTTACAGTTCGGCATTCATATTTTCTCTTCAATATTTATTGACTGATTTTCATTAGTGTTATTGATCCCGTGGCGGATTATTATTTCATTGGTCCCTTTGAAATCAGCGGCAAATTGTCAGTAAATTTCACCTATTCTATTAAGCTTATTTCATACGCCTTGAAATGGAACCTCAAAAGCGAACTAACTCTTCAAAATCGCATGAAAAAGGACAAATAGATGGAACATTGTTGAATTAGAAATCTGACAGGAAATCGCAAGAGATAAAGAAAATGTAAAACCGCGTATGTACTACCGCTTATCCTCAGAAGACAAGGATAATATCAAAGAACTTGAAGGAACACAAGTGCAAAAATCACAAGCAAAAGTAAACACATTTTTAGATTCCAGAAACTTAACTCATTGCTAAAAAAAACCAGAAGGCTAGATAAGAGAATATGGATCATTGGTGAAGCGATACTGAAATGGGAAAATCGAAGTACTGGGAGAGAAACAGGCCCTAGCGCCACTTTGTCCACAACAAAGCCCACTGGAGAAGCCTGGATTCGCACCCGGTTGTCTGCGATGAGAAGCCGGAAACTAAACACACGTGCCATAGCAAAGGCCGATATCCTGAGTGAAATAAATGCTGTAAACACAGTGCCAGAAAATACGCCCAATAAACCTAACATTTTCTGCGCCAAATTGGACTATTTTCATCTCCTATTGCGTGTTCTGGTTGGGATGTCGTAATACCTAGATATCGCTCTCTAATACCAATATCGCCTTCTTCTAAAGCCTTGACTGCTTTCCCCAGACCTTGCAAGGTCCATCGATGTTGAGGTAAAGCACTAAGTTTTCCTACAAATATTAGCGACGTATTTCCCCAGGGCCAAATAAATAAAAATTGGATATATACGATACATACTGGATACATATTGGCTTAAAGCACATTAGAAACTTTAAGGAAAAATAAAAGTATCCTATCTCATTTTAGATCAGCATAGACAGGTGCCTTGCGTGAGGTGAAATCTCTCCCTTGTAAATTTGCATCATCGGTACGAATTTTCGAAACAGAGATGCCACACACACCTCCACAGCTTTCAGGATTTCAATTAGGCCGAAATCTGCATAGATCTAACGGCACGTTCGTTAAATGATCGTCCAAAAACACACAGATACCACCAAATAGTTTACAGAAGACAGGGACACGCAAAATAAGAACGTACTACAAATTCACAAATAAAACGCCCACAGCCACCTGGTTTTATCAGCAACTATAATTCAAAAACAGTTACGACAGACCAATACATACGCAAGCACACACGTTTCTTCAAACTACAAATCAAACGAAGTGTACTCTCGAATACCCAGGCTAATGTGTGAGTAGATGCACGGATAATTGTGAAACAGGGATAATCCAAACGTGTGCTTTTCTGAGTCACAAACAAAAAATGTAACTGTGATTTGTTCATTATATACGTAATACGTACACAGCTTCTTGCTTTCTTTTGTTTTTGTTTCATGTCCCGAACTGTTTGCACACCAACAAAATGCTCCCTGGTAAGATAAGCTGCAAACATCACCCTTTTACTTTTTGCAATTAATTCCTCTATATTGAAAATTTTGTTCGAGCACTCGGCGCTAAATCACGTTATTTCCCACCTTCTTCATTAACCATTAGCAACTTAGATTGTGCACGGAAAACTGAGAGTACGCTCTAGTAGGACAAAACGAATCTGCCTCCTAAAGTCGTAACTTCGAAATGCAAAAAGTATGGCGTCTCTCCGGCCGTTGCAGCCCTGCTAGAAACACTTTGTGTGTGTGTGTGTGTGTGTGTGTGTGTGTCACTATCGTACGTAGCCATGCTTTAAATTTGATTGTTCCCAAGTACGAGCACATTTATAACCTCCATAAAAAGGAAGCCAATTACGAACTACAAATTAAATATGTAGTCCTGCGTTAAGTCATCTCTTTCCTACCCAATTTAACATAACAATATCGTCCATAGACACCAAAATATTTGCTTTCAGAGACAAAAGGGCCAATTCACTAGACAGCGATCCTTGCAAATTCAATTACAGAAGGATCTTCGTACAGAAAATACCTTTGAAGTCACATTTCTTACGTGACTGATTATTATGCAAGAAAAAAATATGTTGTTACGCAGGAATGTAGGGTTCGTTAAACAGAACATTACAACAATCATTACGGAGACAAACAAAGTTGAAATTTCATTACCTGACAGTGTGTCCCACACTCTAAACATAAAAGAATTTTGGGGTAAAACAAACATCACTCACTCCACAAAACAGAGCCTTTGTTTTGTAACTGATAGTCTAAGAGGAGAAAGTTAGGCAACTTCCAAAGCAAAAGGAACATAATTTTCAAGAAGCGTCAAAGCATTTACAATCTCAGACAAAATGAAGAAATAAAACTGCAATTTTCGTGAAACGTAAGTTGTAGTTCACTTACTAAACTTTCCGAACGAAGTAAATAAGGTTTTATTCTTCACTTTAAAACGAACAGAGCTTCAAATCTCTCTCTCTCTTTCTCTCTCTCGAACTCTGAAAGCTGTTGTAAAAGACTAAGGGAAGAGATTAGAAGTGATCGACTAAGTGACTATAGTGACGTACTTGTAAAGGCTTTAGACCTAATAACAATTCTCCAATGCCCGAATTTCTTTCCATTTTTGTCGGTTGTTGATAAAATATTTGACAATGGGTATATCTTGGTTATGCCGATCCCAGTGGCCACGCGGTCTAAGGCGTGGGTCTGAGGCCGCTTGCTTGCTGGTATTGTGGGTTCGAATCCCGGCGAGGGAATGGATATCTGTCTCTTGTGTGTGTTGTGTCTTGTCAGGCAGAGGTCTCTGCGACGGGCCGATCCCTCGTCCAGAGGAGTCCTACCGAGTGTGGTGTGTCCGAGTGTGATCACGAAACCTCAATGATGAGGGGGCCTAGGCCCACTAGGGGCTGTTGCGCCATGAAAAAAAAGTCTTATTAAAGATAATTTGCATAGGATATTTTGTTGTGCGTGTAAAAGTCTCTCCTTGTCCGAGACGTGCACCTCAGTATTTCGTTGCTTAAAAGTAGTGCTCAGAAATGACTGCAGAAACATATTATACCCGTTTCAAAAACCGAGTGTAATACGGATAAACGTCTCTAGAAATATCGTCTGCTTCAAGCCAAAAAGAAAAATACTGCAATCGTTTCACATCCCACACGGTCTTACAGAAGAGTTGTATCTCCATTAGCAACCTTCAGTTAGCAAGCAATGCTAATCATGCCAATAACGGTTTCACACACTCTCGAGGAACATAAGCCTATTTAATTCTCTGTTGTGTATCCCCTGCAGGACTAAAAATTACGAAAGACTGCATCAAGTCTGCCGGAAAGTGACTAGTATAGAAGACTTCTGGAACTTCGTCTCTCACTCTTTCATTTTCAAAGAGAAAAGTTTTATTATTATTATTATTATTATTATTATTATTATTATTATTATTATTGACCCTTAGTGGTCTAATGCGGAGTTAAACTCGACGGCACTTTCCCTTGTACCAGATCCAATGTCCAGCTCTAAGCGACACGAAATTTTACAATGTTTTATGTTCGTTTTCATAAGTTCCTGCCATACAATGCCTGCTTTTGAAATTCAAAGATGAGAAATTTCTGAAAAATTAATCTGAACCAGACTGTTGAAATTCTCGATAGTTATCTGGAGTTCAGAAAGTTACATTACAAATGAATGTGCTGCAATATTAACAAGCAGAGGTCTCCCACAATATTTGGAGAACTTGAAAAATGCTACTTAATCTTAGACATGTAAGCTTGCATCTTAGCAGCCACACCATAAAACAAAATTAGAACAGTGTTACGTCTTAAATTTTCGTTCGCAGCCTTCAAGAAAGAAAGAGAAACGCAATTTATTACTGATTATTTTTGGCAGCCGCCAACGACAGACGAAGCATATCAACGATCTTCACGAGCGATCGGAAATGACTGCCAGCGAGGTACGTTTGATTGTCGCGATGAATCAGAATCTCCTGTTTGATGCACAAGGCCCCAGTCTGGGCGTCACGTGAAACAGCAGTGTACTTACTATTCTGGCAAGGCAACACCGAGCATAACCACAACGCATCCTGCATATCGTCTGAAACACATTTCCACTTTTCCTTACACAGAATCCGACGTGTGAGTGCTCACTCGTATGTCTTCGTAAACAGAAGCACGTATTAAAATGCGTTTGATTATAAGAGCCTGCGAGATAAAGATGACAACAGAATCATCGACGGCTGACTGATGTACATTGGTTTAAACGTCATCACGTAGTACTCCTTGCCATCGAAAGACAACCTGTCATCTTGAATTCTAGAGCACACAGAGGAAAGAACTGATAGGGCTAAACTGGCAGCTTTCATTTGTGTGTGTGTGTGTGTGTGTGTGTGTGTGTTGTGTTTGTGTGTGTCAGTGTGTGTGTGTGTTGTGTCTGTGTTGTGTTTGTGTGTGAGTGTGTGTGTGTGTGTGTGTGTGTTGTGTTTGTGTGTGTGTGAGTGAGTGTGTGTGTGTGTGTGTGTGTGTGTGTGAATGAGGAGTCGAGAATTCCAACCCATTCGTTTTAATTAATCATTTTAAGCTGCCCGGATGACAGTCAGACAAAGCTTTTCAGCTGTAATCACCAAAGAGTAAGAAGGAAGCAAATTTTATGTTATTCATTTCCGTGCATACGATCAGTATAGCAAAACACAGCCAACTTATGTACCATATTATTGTTTATTTATTTTCTTTAGTTCACCTTCTCCCCGACATGTTTCGGCACTAACTATGCCATTCTCAAGGGGGCTACTTCAGATTACATGAGATGTGCATTAAAATGTGAATTATAAAATGTTAAAACTGTTAAAATATTAAAAATCTTGGATAAAAATTATTGTGCTTGTTTTGATTCTATGGTGCTGCTTCTGACCTGGCGTCCCTAATTCATGCAATTCCAATGTTCTGTGTTGTGGGACATCCCAGGTATCAGGCCGAGTGTATCGAGGATACAACGCACTTGTATGTTAGGAACTAGGGTACGTTTTTGCACGCACACTTTCATTAATAACAAGTTTTAATTTTGCAAAGAGTTCTTAGCATCAATACATATCTTTAAGTCTACAGTACGATTTTAATGAACATTAAACAATACCGGTAAATACGGAATTTTTCGAGATTACGAATTTAACGTTTTTATGCTTTTATATCCGAGAACCGTGCCAAAATTAATGAGGAAAAAAATGCACGTACTGAATAACTCTTCTGTGGCGCAACAGCCAGCTTGGTCCTAGGCCGCCTCATTGTTGAGGTTTCTAGATCACACACACACACACAGCCGGTAGGATTCCTCTGAACGAGTGATCAGTTCGTCGCATAAGCCGCTACCTACACAACACACAACAAACACAACAGACGAATATCCATGGCCTCAGCGGGATTCGAACACACGATCGCAGCAATAAAGAGTCTTCAGACGGCATGGTCAGCGGAATCGGTCTACTCAGTACTACTGACTTTATTCTGTATGGGTAGTTATTAGCAAATTTCCTTTCACTTGTCATTGTGCGTTCCACTGATATTCTATATTTGTTAGGCCAGACCATCACTAATTATACGTAAGATGCAACATGAAAAGACCGATTTACGCACCATGTGTTGGAAACTGACAGCCAAGATCAAATACACAGAGCAGAAAAGACACACACACTGGCACGTCCCTACCAGTATGGTGCAGCTTTCTGTGTACATTTGAGGTACACACCTGGAGGGTTTACACGTACAGTTTACAATCGCTGCTGCCTGCCGACACCTACCTCGTCAATATATTAACAGGAACAACACGCGCTTTCTAAATTTAGTCGACGATGCCATTACGATTACTTGCAGATGGGCAAGTGTTTAAAGCAGTTGTAATGACTCGTGCATTACCGTGCCCGTAAGAAGCCGCCACTCGACCTCATCCTGGGCCAGCTGAATCCAACTCACCCACGCATATCTTCTGTTTTGTTTCTGCGAATTTATACTTGTGTGTACCAAAGGTCTTAGTCCTTTCACGTTTTCCGACTAATATGCTGTACAAGTTTTTCAGGTCACCCGTGGCACAATTTCCAGCCACGTAAGTTCCCTATATTTTAACCCCCAAATTAATTCCCCGTTACTAATATTCTCCGTTGTCATTTAATTTCCTCTTTCACAGAGCCCAACATTTTGAGCACTTTATTAGCAACACAGATTTCATGAAGAAGTTAATAGCAAGCTGTATTCCAGAACGGAAAATCCGTCTTATTGTTCTCCCACCTATAAACAACACTGAACTAGGCGCCTTACTAGTATAAACTACATTAGCTGACAATTAATACATTAAGTCTAAATTTCAGTTATATAAAATCTATTGCCTGTAATTTCGTAGGCCAGAATTTTCTCCGATTTCTTATAATGGCCAATAAAAGAAATCTGGCACTAAAACTAACCGTTATCGAAGAAAATGGTCTAACTTAGAAACATGCTAATTCGAATATCAGTCTTAATATTCCGATCACTATATTCCAGCCGAAACATCATTAAAACCTAGCTCAATCCAGCAAAAACTATTCCGACCACCACATAATTAGGCAATAACGAGGGGCCGCCGTGGGCCTACAGTAAGTCGGCAGGAATTTCTGCGCTAGGTGAGTTCTGTATGGTAAATTATAAAATAAAATCACATCAAAATACACATCTGAAGCTACGAAAGTATTCTGGCTTTCTTTTCTGCATTTGACAAATAGGCGCATCCTTCGTACTCAGATACCACACTTGGATAATTCGGGACGCTAAATCTTCGCTTCTAACATTTCTGCAGGTGCATCTAGTAGTTTCTGTAGCAATGCTATCACCTTTTCCCAGACGTAGCCTTGTGCTGGGCAGTGTATGAGACGTTGAAACTTGGTACACACTTTTAATTACTTTTCTGGAAGGAAAGGACAGTTTCATTGAAGTTTCCATGGGCTGTGTTAATTCAAAGCATTCATATGTGTATATATCTGATATGTGAATTCCCTACGGCAGTTAGCATATCATTCCCTTTGAAACGACATACTGTCCGGTGAACGTGCATGACTGTTTCGCACCAGGACTGAACCTATCCCTACAGGGACAAAAGGCTCGCCACCAGATTACGTATTATATCCCGTAAAATGCAATAGGAGGTTCTCGGAATATCTCCTCTTGTCAACAAAACACACAGAGATGTCTCGACGAAATGTGTTTGTCAAAGTTATTCTTGTCTTCTACATTTTTCAGTCCCTTGGCCCATTATCTCCATTTTACATTATTTCACGCGGGCGAATTTTTCCTTGTTCCATGTTTTTCTCTTCCGCTTCTTGTTCTTCATTTAAATAACCTGTTTCATGGTCTGACTCTGTAAGTACATATTATTACTTACAATTCGTACATAACACAAACGACCCACTACAGAAGCAGTCAACAGTAATTAATAATGGTTTCTCTTCCAAAAAATCATCTCAGACCTGTTCATTGGGTAGTTAAAACGCAATTAAATATTATTCATTTGTATATCCCTGATTTACATTCTCATCCCTATTCCATCTATTCACAATTTATCCTCTCAGTTTTTACAGTCCTTCTGTATTATGTAAGTCGTTCTCCAACTTTCACGGAAACATATTAACTTCGGACTGTCAGAATATGATCGTACTTACGCACATGTTATAATTCTGGCAACGCTATGTATCTAGTGTGCAGACGCAGCGGCCCTGCTCGCACCTTCGTTCACGCACTCATTCAGTCACTCCTACCGAGAAGTCATCGTTGATTTGTTAGCACCCCTGTTTTTTTTATTAAAGAAGTATAAGGTTCCATTCTCAGTGTCCAAATCAACCATGCTGACAAGGAATTCTGCGTTTTCCTTTTCACTTTCTTCCAGGAAAATGCGCCAGCCGCAAGTACAAGGGGTACAGGGTTCTTTCCACGGGGTAAGGCAGTGGAGGCGTGGCGTTGAGCACAACCCCCATCTAGTGCCGCGGTTAAAGAAAGAGTAAAGTTATATCTCCACTCCCCCTCTCGGTCTCCATGGCCTGTTCTAGGGTTAACTTTACCATTTATGAGGAAAATTCTGATATGACAGATTAAAACAGGTCATAACCACACCCGTCAATGCAAAGGAAGGTCAGTCTAAACACATTTCATTATACATCGAATTGTTAAGCAACTACATGTTTCGACCCACATTCACTTACATCCTTACTTACATGCGTTGTACATAATCATCATGTCCACCCGTGCAATTATTAGGCATTCATACGCGAAAGCGTGGTTAATTAATAAAGGCAATTTTCCCACTCTCGCATAATCCCTATAAAATCTCTGATTCAGTCTCGCAGTACGGAAGTAGTAACACTCGTTAGTATATTGCCTTTACAGTGGTCTGTTTTCACCTTGTATAAAATATCTGTCAAACACAGATCTGAAAACGTGCTAAGTTACCAGAAGAGCACGAAGCTACGTACTTATCTGCATCGTGATGTGATGCCCCTCAGTGTCAGTCACAGGTCACGTGTAATTTTGATGTGAGAGTGGTGTCAAATCTACCGTGATCAATCAATAACTTCGTAGTGCTCGTCAGTCCTTGAGTAGTGGTATTTCGTGAGAAGAGAAACGTTCCTACGTGCTGGAAATCCCCCGCCTCCTTTTACACTCAGGAAATCCTTTCTCGCATATAACACATTTCAGAACATGTGTAATCAATCTACTTCAGAATAGTCTTAAATTACAATGTCTACACTCATCCGCCTGTAAAAGGAAATTATCTTAAGGAATAATTTATTTAACCACTCGTGAATGAACATTTCATGAGATGTAAAACCGATGCTGCTGCGGCTGCTAAAATATCACTACTATTAAATTTCTCGTAATGGCCACAAACAATCAAAAACTCATAAAAACACAACTGCGTTGTCCCATAAAACAGTTTATAGTTAAAATGTTTCCTCTCACACGGCTGTCCAAATTTCGTCACAGCACAGTTTTATTAGTACATAAGCTTATATTTAGTACCTAATGTTTTCATAAATATGTGTTTATTGAGAGAAGATGGACATGCCAAAATATGTGTGAATACTTCAGTATGAACATTTCAGTTCTGAATACTCTCCAGCAGAATTCCTGCAGTGGCACCTCACTTTCAACAGACACGTATTTTACAAAAACACTAATCACCAACAAACGCACAAAGAGAAGTCACGCCTCCAAAAGCAACGCAGTACACAGTCAACAGCACATTCTCACTCAACTATAAAGTGCAACCTTAGTGTAACGATAAAAAAAAAGTTCTCCCTGAAGATGAACCAGCAGGGTCGAAACATGTAGGAGTGTGTTACGATTGATGATAAAACTCTCTTTGTGCATTTGTTGGTGATTAGTGTTTTTGTATAATACAGTGCACGGACATGGAACACATTAAATTAGACATGTATTCTGTGTGTTTGTGGTTTATGCTTCAATGTACAGTCTCTCGCTACCGCCTGGCTAGTGTAATAACACGTGTATTCACATTTTAAATTGAAACATTTATAAAATATTTTCATTTTGTTTCTCAAATGGTAATGATGGCCTACAGAGTATTGAGGACTAGCACCACAAGCACCGTTCACATGACGTACGTACTCAATAATCGTCTAAACAAGGAACCAATCAAAATGAACCAACTGTATTGAAAAGTGTCGGGTATATAAAATGCGAAACGCTGTTGCATTTGACGAAAGGTTACTATCAATTACGTTAATGAATATTTCGGTCTAGTGCAGGTGGATAATTCTAGGCGTTCTTCACTACGTGAGCGAGATAACCTTCTGAAAAGGGGATGTGTTTCACTGGGTTAGTTCGGTTACATTTTCTGGCCTCACTGAGGGCGATATTTAAATTGAGAAGTGGCAACTTCCTGTCTGTTATGGAGTGAAATTCACACACATGAAGATGTCACGTCAATCTCCGCTGTTTCAAAGCAAACAAAATTAAAACTTGTGTGGCCAACAGCAGGCTGTCTGCAGGCATCCGTCTACAAAACAAGACAGCAGCAGCAACTGCCTGGCCCCCTCCCTCACACCGCCAGGCCATGGAGTTGCTCTCAGGCTAAATATTATGTGCCGGCTTCAATGCATCCCTTTCACAGGGATGACGGCAGAATTCATTCATTGCCTGGGTGTTTACTTTTCTTGCTAACATCAAATTGACGTAAATGTTACAACGGATGAAACTGCATATCAACCCGAGTCCAACTTCCCGTCCATAAATATTTACTCTTATTCTAAAAAGAGTTTGTTATGCCTGAACATAAGGGCACAAGACGCCACTTTTCGGGCTGTCACGGTGCTAAAATCGGCGGCACCGCGAAGACGACATGAGCACCCCACACTAACTAACTAACTATTTAACTAATTAACTAACGAAATAACTAACTCGATGGAGCAGAGGCCTTCTTGAGAAGCTAACAGTTTCTCAGCTAGTCAAGAAATTCCCCGCGTTTTATGGAACCCGAAGGTTCATTACCGCATTCACAAGAGCACGCCAACCTGTCCCTATCCTGAGCCAGCTCAATTACTATCTTCTTCTTTCTCTCCCCTCCCCTAAATTTCTCACCCTCCCCCTTCATACCAGTATGTTTTTTTTATATTCTTACACATTTATGCTCCTTTGTCACCATCTTTCACTTCTTTAATTGCATTAAAAATACACTTTCCCAATTTAATAACTGTCGAGTTCTTTTTTGTTTATCAAGTCACAACTCACGACAGATTCACAAAATATCTTCTACCTGAATCAACGCAGGACTGAACACCTCTGATCATTCACTGTTTCCCCCTTTCAAAGACCCCGGGGCGCTTCCGAATGGTTTGACAGCATCAGCAATGCGTTGGTGAAGTTTCTTGATTCTCAATTGCAGATGACTGTCCTAGCGGCTTTACGTGTCCCACCACAGATAAAAACCGAAGGACTGAAGTCGGTCGAACGTTGGGGCTGCACCTCAAAAACTACGCGTTCGTAGACGTATATTGATACGAACATTCTCCTTTGTTTTGCTGTGGGTAACTCACTCCTGAAGTTTGTCCATGTATTTTATATACACCTTATATACACACATACATGTCCGGAAATAATTATCTGTTCAACATACCAAACACCAAACTTACAATACGAGTATTGTGTCCAGACATGTAAATGACATATTCAGTTACGCCTATATCGAGAGAGGGAGAGGCGGTATTAAAAAGCACAGTGGTCCCTCGGTAATACGGATCCCCGGGTGGTCCGGACAATTATGGGTCAAATGCAACCCAGTAATTTACATTGAAATTATTATTACACTATATTATTAGTATTATTATTAATGCTGTTTTTAAAGTGCTTTATCACTTCTTACCTATGTGTCTCCATTTGTAGTTTGTTATTTCTGTGTTTTTCTTATTTTCCTCTGCTGTGTCTGTAATTGGCGTTATGGCTGTTGTGCCAGCACATTAAAACTAAGGAATTTGATTGTATTATTTTCATATACTCTTTTTTTAAGTGCATTATTTAGGCTTTAAAGAGTTAAAATTTAGCACTGACTTGTAATTCTTTGTATGTTACCTATATCACAGGGCTTCCCTCGGTGGTTCGTGTTCCCGGACACTCCGGCACACCCTTCCCCAATTAGCCCAGGTGATCGAGTCACTATCACATACAAATGCGAAATGTGTAGTTGCTGCGTGAACTACATATGTGAATCTCAGCGCATGTCCGAAGGAAACCGGTTGAAAAATTATGTGTGTAAACAAAAAATGCACACGGAAGTAGATTAATTTTGAGAATATTTTTAAATTAACAGTAAGAATAGAAACAAAAATAAATAATAGCTAGCGCTATTTATTTTATTTATTTAATAAACAGTATTAGCTGCTATTTGTACGCACAGTACTCTCTGGCCCACTGCCTCGTAGTTTACACTACGTTGTGTCTACAGACGCATTTCGACAATAACCTGTGTCACCGTCAGTGTATGATTGTTCATGCCAGGTAGCGTCGAAATGCATATGTTGACACAAAATACTGTAAAAGGCAACGCAGTGGATAAAACAACACTGTACATCAAAACAGCTGCACAGTATGTAATGGAAGAAAGTTCACTGACCCCAAACAGGCTAAACTTTACCACTGATTCCTCTTATTCATATGGATACGTAAAAATGCATTTTCCCTGAAAAAGCAGCAGTTTTAACAACATACACGAGGCCTGCTCGAAATTTGATATGGTGCGAACACCTTCGCCAAATGTTTGCCTCCAAGTGGGCAAAACGAAATGAGTAAAGAACAACTATATATACAACTATACGTGTACCTTTATTTTTCAGTACATCATGTACAATAAAAATACACTGATAATAATAGGAAATATTTATAAGAAATGCAATTCACAACCCAGGATAGGACGTCGTTATTTTTTGCATATTTTTACAAAATTAATTACTAATATAATGTATGTCTCCACAAACAGCTCGTTAAATTTTCAAAATTTTTTCGGCTTTCTATCTGGAATTTGCCAGGGGAAGGTTTAAAATACCTTTTCTCTTTTCGTATGTGTCCGACGGCAAGGCAGCACTCTGTCGCGAGAATCATGCTGCCTGCGAGCTACGGGTTAAGCAGAACTGTTCGAGCTAAAGAACTGTTCCCGAAGTAAGGAATACACATTAGTGTTTGTATAATTTTAAATCATTTTTCATATTTACCGACTGACCATTATGTTGTTATATGCACCGTGAAAACTTTTATACCTCGCGCTGCATTACGTTTTACTCCTTGATAAGGGCACAACTGGGCTGAAATGTGTCAGAGAAATATTAAAAGCAGATGGGTGCAATTTGTTGGTTCGTCAATTTCTATGGATTCTTTTCTATCCTAATTAGGGGCCTCTTCTAACCTACTGCAGAAGTCGCAGGAAACGTGATTAGCAGATGAATTGCCACGTAACCCCTTCTCTGCAAATGCCTTTATATTTACTTTGTACTGCCCCTTTAAAGCTGGTTACGGTAACAATGTTTCTACATATCTCATCCAACATACTCCCCTTATAATCCTTTTCGTCATACATCGATGTGTGGTTGCATTTTTCCTGCTTGATGCAAACAGACAAATCCCCTGTTCATTGTTCCCTGTTACCGCCTCACAAACCAGAGTCCTGCATGAATCCATCGGCTTTCTTCCTGTGCCTACCATACCCTCCTACGTACGGTCTGGACGGTCCGGACATCGAATCTCTGTGGGGGCGTGATTTTCCGCACTCGTCCAGACCGGCCCTGAGGCCGACCCAGCCTCCTGTACAATAGGTACAGCGTCTCTTTCCGCGGGGTAAAGCGGCCGGGGTGTGGTGTTGAAGGCCCACCCCCATCCAGTGCCGAGGTTAAAGAAAGAGTAAAGCTATAAGTCTACTCCCCCTCTGGGCCTTCATGGCTTGTTCTAGGTTGAACTTTGCCTTCTACCTTCCTGCGTGCTGTATATATTTCTGCCTACAAATGCCACTAGCCCTTTGAACCAATAAACTCTCTCAGCAAGCCTTTTCTCTTATACTAATTTCCGTAACGTGCCTTTCAGTATTGATGTATCATTAACTTATTCCTCTGCACAAGGTAGTGACGCTATCCTTCCCTTTACCACAAATATTACACATTACTTCACCTTTCTAATTCCCCTTTTACCCTTCTCATCCAGTATCCTCCCCCTGCTCCTTTGCTTCTCAGTACCTCTCTTAGTGGATTTTCTCACAATCTTAACCAATATTAAGTTACCGCTTTACTGTGCCCTTCCTGCTTGTCTTCCCCAGTTCCTTCACACATGCACAATTCGCCCATGTTATTGGCAACCCGACTGTCAAGTACCTTCCCTAATTCATTCATCTGTCTTCCAATCACAACATTTCCAATCCCGTCCCCATCCTTTACGATGCTACTAGCAAAACAAAGGGTACTAGTGTTCTGGTGTCTTTAATCTCCGTATTTTCTCTTTTGTTTTAATCTATGCGACAAAAAGCAAGTACCGTAATAAAATCCACTGATAATTTTCCTACTTTCTGCCTGCTGTTTCTCATTTTCACATTTCTCAGGCGCTTTCGCAAAATTGCAAAAAGCGACCATTGGCTTCGTCAAATCTGTCTGTCCGTCCGTCCTCTGTCTGTTTGTCTGTCCGCATGAAACAACTCGGCTACCACTACACGGATTTTCACAAAATTTGGTATTGATGATTTTTCAACAATCTGTCAAGAGAGTTCAAATTTGATTAAAATGTGAGGAGAATAACGTGCACGTTGCATGAAGGCCTAGGTACGTTTATGATAATATCCCTCCAAATTCTTCAACAATCAGAAAAATACTTCAGACAAAAGTTGTAGAGAAAATAAAAACACACATTTTATGTACAGTACCTTTTTTTCCCGAATATCGTGCTGTTTATGAGAAAACGTGGAAAAATGTTGTACAACCGGACAGCCCACAGATAACAACATAACACGCCACGGACAGCCCACAGATAACAACATAACACGCCACGGACAGCCCACAGATAACAACATAACACGCCACGGACAGCCCACAGATAACAACATAACACGCCACGGACAGCCCACAGATAACAACACAACACGCCACAGAAAAGATGCGATTTTCTTACCGGATAGGTAAGGCAAGAATACAGACACATTCATAACGTTTAATACTTACTGCTTTTCTACGGCCACAGTTGTTACGCGACCGCGCGTCAATGTTACCTTATAAGTGTACGGCGTGTCTTGTCTTCAGTACATACAATTACACATAAATATTTCCTTTTTTTACTTCTGACTCACATATTGTCACCTTCTTTTTCTTCTCGTCAGCTATTTCCCTCCCATTCCAAACACTAATACTCTTGTGTTTGCTATAGGCCTACTCATCATCACCGTTCAATCTTCAAGTATTCCTCTATGCAATTTATTGCTACTTTCAGAAGTGTACTAGCTGCCGCACCTGACGCCACGTCATATGCAAACAGCAATCTAAGTACCAAACTCCTGCGGACGCTCAGTGTTAGACCCATCACGTTTTCCCAGTATATCACATAAATTACACACGTCACATAGGCCAACATGCACACATACTAGTGCATATTACACACACACACACATACATATTCCCATACACACATACAGTAGAATTCGGTTACAACGTCATCAAAGGGACCGAAAGTTTTGTGTCGTTATAACCGAGGAGAGCAACGTCATGGTTAACAGTGACGAACTGATTGGTACCACAGAATATGTGACGCTGTAAGTGAAGTGTCATGTAAACCGCGTTCGACTGCATACATATACACATATACACATATACACATACACACATACACACATATACACAACTGTATACGCACACACACTAACTAACTAACTAACTAACTAACTAACTAACTAACTAACTAACTAACTAACTAACTAACTAACTCCATGGAGCAGAGGCCTTCTTGAGAAGCTAACAGTTTCTCAGCTAGTCAAGAAATTCCCCGCATTTTACGGAACCCGAAGGTTCATTACCGCATTCACAAGAGCCCGCCACCTGTCCCTATCCTGAGCCAGCTCAATCCAGTTCATGCCCCCCCCCATCTCACTTCCCGAAGATCCATCTTAATATTATCCTCCCATCTACGCCTGGGTCTCCCAAGTGGTCGCCTTCCCTCGGGTCTCCCCACCAAAATCCGGCACATACACACACACACATACACACATACATACATACACAAACACATGCCTGCATCCAAACTTGCAGGCATGTATACATACATACATACATACATACATACATACATACATACATACACACACACACGCACACACACACACATAAAAAAGCACAATTCCACGCACGCGAGCACATACATACATACATACATACATACATACATACATACATACATACACACACACACACACACACACACACACACACAAATATTATATTCGGGAATTTCTGACTAGTGACTAATGAATCCACAAACCAACCAAGTATCTGCCGAATCTGACGTAGGGACGTTAAGGGTTCTGCCGTGACTTTGGAACTCCGCATTAACCTGACGTTAGAAGTTTTAACGCCAGTTTATTGCCTGTTACTTTTGCATGGCTGCAGAAGAAAGGCGCACGGGCAGCACCGGTCTAGAAAGCATGCAGTTAGTTCAGAGAATGAACAGACTCTGAAGCAACACAATCTGACCCGAAGCTGGCCTCGTGCCAATTTCACAGAGTAGCTGAGAAAGAGAACATGTCCGCGTCTCAGCGAGTGGGTATGCGTTTCAATAACGACTCGATTTTGTATAGCGATTTGATTCTTTGTCTAACACTAAAACTTACTGGCGGTTATATAGGCTTACCCCCACAGGTTTAACATTACAGAACCCTGGAGTTTCCTACAGTGTGTGTAAACAATGCCGATCCCAGTGGCCGCGCGGGCTAAGGCGTTGGTCTGCGGCCGAGCGTTTGCTGGGATCGTGGGTTCGAATACCGCTGGGGGCATGGATGTTTGTCTCTTGTACAGTGTTCGTGTTGTCATGTAGAGGTCTCTGCGACGGGTCGATCTCTAGTCCAGAGGAGATCTACCGACTGTGGTGTGTGTCTGAGTGTGATCAAGTGAAAAACAAAAACCTCGACATCAACTGTGAGTAGGTAGAAGAGGTGAGGACTACGAGACGACGAGTGTGTAAACGATTTCTGCATAATTGTTAGAATAAACAGCCATTACTTCCCTCTGAATAATTAACCGACTGCTTTTAGATTTAAGTTTGTTCTCTTTCGCGTAGTACTTGAAATTTAAACACACTTCAGACTCACTTTAGTCTTCAAATGTTCCAATGAATTCCCTTTTCACATTTTAGCTTTTTCTGCAACGCCGCAGCCTGTATACAGGTATCATTTCTACAGAGTACAGCTAGCAATTCACACGTGCAACTTACTGTTTTTTTATGACCAATAAAGGTTTCTTTCCCGAAAACCTTTATCTGATCTAAGAATAACTGTCTACGTATCGTCTGCACATTCACTGACTCATCTCTTTATCATCATCATCATCATCTTCACTATTACACTTGTATTACCTAATGTGCAGCTTCGTACATTTTACATTTCAACACATATTAGGCCTATTAAGGTAAAAATCAAGAACATAAGCATAAGGGTTAAGAAAATGCTTACAAAATTCTGATCGGATGTGAAGCGAAGAAACAACTTGAGGTGACAGAAGCAGATGGAAGAATAACGTTAAAAGTGGCATTAACCCTTTAAAGAAGAAGCGTATCTCCTTTATATAAGGACTCCGTGCGTACCGCGCTGTAAACACTCTCAACTTCGGTTATAAAAACCAATCTCTTAACGTTTTATAAGGCGAAAGTCGCTGTTTGTTCTGAGATCCGTACAAAACACATAAACGCAATGTGGGCACCACGTAGAATTTTTTAATGTTAAACCTCGTCTTATGTAAAGTTACCGCTAGGTTTTAAAAGGTTAATTAAATCGAATGGGGAGGGTGGAAACTGGATTCACTTGGTCCAGCATACTGACTCTTTAATGTCATAACCAATCTCCATGTTCCATAAATGTTGGCGATTTTACTGACGGTGTAAGGGACTACCAGTGTTTCAAGATGGATGCTAGGGCCGTGACGTGGCTCAGACAGTGAGTCCCATGCTTCCAACCGCGGAGACTCCCGTCAGATCCTAGGACACTCCATGTGGGAATTTTGGTGGACGAAGTGGCACTGGGACAGGTTTATGTCCGAGCACTTTGAGGTCCCGCTGTCCACATCACCCCACCAATACCCGACATGCACTGATTCACCTATTCACTTCAATAATTACTACATTATTCTCGATCACCATTTTTATAAATAGGTACAACCATTGATTCCTTCCACTGTGGAGGCAACTCTTCCTTTCCAAATAAAAATAATATTTTGTGTACATCAGCAGGCATTATCTTACTTCGTGCTTGAATAATTTCCGTTGGAATTTGACCTACACCTGGTGATTTTTACCTTCTTAGGTCTTCAACAGCCATCTCAACCTCAAAGGCACTGGGCTCAGGCACTAGTGGCTCTGCTGAGCGTATTTTGTTTAGCCTAACATCGTTAAAGCTACGTATATTCAATATCTGAGAGAAATTATTCCTCCACCTAGCCAAAATACTGCGGCAGTCTGCAAGCAGATCTCTACAAAGTTGATCCATGCTAGTAACCGTTCATAAATTCAGTGATTCCTCTATAAACGTCCCTAATATTCTTGTTACTACAGTTTGTTTCAAGTTCATTAATTTTACCATTCCAATATTTCTTCTTCTTTTTAATTGAGCATCTAATATATTCATGTTTTACATTGTTCAGATCAGTTGGATTAATTTGGATTTGATCCTCAAACCACTGCAAATAAGACTGCTTTATTTTTCCACAAATTTTGAAGATTCTTCTTTAAAATATGCTTTTTGAAGATTCCGTTCATATCGACATGGACTCCCTTTAGCTGAGATCCCGCCATTCTCTAATATTTTTCCAAGCTCCGCATGTCTCCACTATCATCTAAGTACCCCAAAGGTGCAAACCTGCTTGAGATTTTAAGCTAGTACATTCCATAACTTCCAAATAATTTGGCTTCTTGAGATTGGATCTCTCCCTATCAAGCTTCTGTGATGATCACTTTTTCTTCCGATAGTCTTTCCCTAACTTTCGCAACCACAAAATAGAGATCCGTGTCACTTTCACCTCCCCTGAAGAACTAGACGTCAAGCACACTTGAAAAGTATCAAATACCTATCAAGGTGTGATAATTCTGGTTGTGAAACTTCCCACTAGGGTAGGTCCAAACGTATTCACAAGTGTTTCGACGCGGTAACAGATGTCTCGTAAAAATTAAATTTTTACTTAGCCAAGATTACTGCTCCAACGCGATTATTATTATCATTCTCATGTACACTGCCATTCCCAGCTGTCGGTTTCAACATCTCTCACCCCATAGCCGAAGGATGCCTCGTCCGCCCCGCAACCTGAGCACCCGCCATGCTGTAGTGACAACCTTACAACTTAACAAATGATATAAATCCCTCTCCTTTCTACTATCTTCCACTTCCCTAAACGCCCGTTCATTTGTTCTTCAATCGTTCCATTCCCTAACCCTAGTAGTGGAAGATTAATATTCAGCACCACTTGTGTTACGTTTCCGATTAACACAAAGCTTAGAATGAATGTGTGCTACTTCAGAACTTACCAACGCCGTATTTTCGTTTTCCCAGTCACAAACACCACGGCATGCATAATTTTGAGACGGAAGCGACACTACTTCGACTTATTTAAGAGTCCTGAAACGGTGTATACTGCTAGTTCTTGTGTTAAGGCAATATAATTGTACTATTTGAAACTATATCCCAGCCATGCAAATATTTTCTTTAGCTTTGGATGTGATGGCGATAAAGAATGATTGGAGCGATGTAAGTGAAATTTTGCGTGGACATAGACCACAAGACGTAGTACATATTAGGTACAGAACAGCCTTGTCAGTTAAAAATTCTAAACACGACAACGATGCAAATATTTGCGTTATATCCAACAAATGTTAAGCCTACGAAGACTCTACAAGTCCTTCAAAGAAGCAGAAAAAAGTAACAAGAGTAATAGGGCAACAAACCTTTTACTCCATAAGCGTATGCAAGAGAAATGTAAGCTCTGATATATGCTTGGAACTTTTCGTGATTCTAAGATCCAAAATGTCTTTCCTGGAATTTTGCTAAGGAAATTTTTGGGGTCTTTATTTTTCGCACCGCATCCGTGCCCACTGTAGACCTCCACCCACTACAACTACCCAAACAATTCTACAGTGTGCTCTATAAATTATGAGGCCCGTACGAAGCCATTTTGTCCCCCTTAACTCTTTTTTTCACGACACCTCCCCATGTGGAACACCTTGATGGCACGAAACCATCCAACTAGACCCGTCGGCTCTCCCGGCTCATCTGCGTCTCAGAGTTCACTCCTGACGTTTGTCTAAATCCTGTGTTTTACAAAAGCACCCCCTACTTCAAGCAACCAGGATAAATTAGTGGGTACAGTGTTTTGACTAGGAATGAAGGACTGAGTAATTCTCTTTCGATCCTCGGCAGAAGCTGAACAGTCTCCTCATACGCAAAACGGTCACACCGGTTCCAGGCACAAGCCCTCTATTCATTGCGTACCGGACTTTCTTCCCCCGGGGGTAAAACGGACGAAGCGTGAAGCTGACTTCTCACCTCCATATAGTAAATTCCATTCTTCCATGGCTTGTACAGGAACAGCTTTACCTTTACCGTCACCTAATTCATCTTTACTGCATTCAGTTAGCAGTTCAGTCATTCCAGATTCCTTCGTTAAATTCCCGTCAAAATTTTTCCAATACAAAATGTCTTACTTTCACCGAGTAAAATCCATTTCACATATTCATTTTAAGACTCTTAAATACTTGGTTTAGCCCTTGTTTTTTATTTGGCCTCAGAACACAGCAGTGTCCTTTACCCATCCCTCAAAATTCGAAATGCGATTACTTAGCTGAAAAAATTGTAGAAACTTCTAAAGTCTACCATTTATTCTCTGGATAGGCACAACCAGGAATTCGATAAACATAATAATTTAAAATTCCACATAAACTCAATATCGTTTTGTGTATGTTGGGACTTCGTAATGTATGCCTATCAGCAAATGCGCCAAACTATACAAACTGAATGACAATAATATTGTGCAGACACTTCATTCACACTTCACAAGAATAAAGTTGGCAACGTAATGAACGTTCTTTTCACAGACAGAAGTTGCGGCACTTCCACGAACTGCATATTTTGTGTTACTGTTATTGTTTGTAATACGAACACAATCGATCAAAATACGCACGGTTGCCGGCGAGTACTGTTATCTGTCCATTCCGCTATCTGCAGGAGCAGAAGTTTCCGTCTGTCGCAACAGATAACAATGGCTGCCCAGAGACATTGGTGTATTGTGTATCCCAGCCACAAATCTGTGCTATCGTAAACTCATCACGGGTCTTTGCGTCACTGATTAAATTACTGCAACAATACTACATATGGCAGCGGCGTGTAATAACAAACAATGTTGGCCATGTCGTGTACGGTGGACAGAATTAATCGATAGTGGTACATCGGGATCCATCATGGCGTTATTATGGTTAACTAAGGTAATCTCATAAAACGCTGGGATTTTCTGTCTTCCCGCCAGGAACCTACTCTATTAAATTTAAATCTTTTGTCCCATGATTACAAACAGTAGGCCCTAAAATATTTACAATGGACAGAAGCACATATACTTATCCTGTTGAGTACAGTTTAAACGTTTCTGTGTTATAAACACACTTACAACTTTAGTGCGGATCATCTGTGTATAGGCCTACCTGTATTAATCATTAAAAACATGGCGAAGGGAAGAAATGTTCGGGGTTCGTCTTTCAAAATGTACATGGCATAAAGTAGTGTTCCTCATTACAGGGAATGCATCGCATTTGCAGGATCTCACTGTCTAGTGGGCGAAACATCTTGCTTTAATGATAATATAATACTAGAATTCAGTCCTACATAATTTTAAAAATGCATTTCTTACAAAAACAGAAGCTTTGTTGTTACCATGGTGCGAGTACAGCTTACTTCTTTTGTATAGCAAATCTCTCAGTTACTAAGATTGCGTAGTCATGGTAGAATGAACATATGTATGGAGAATTCGTATTATTATAGTGACTGGGAAAAACAGATAAACTTGGATAAAACGCGTCCGAATGCCACTTGCTCCACCACAAATTCCAAACTAAGGATTTTTAATAAAAATGGAGGACAGGGACAGGGTATGTAATTTAAAATGCTAAGAAACACTGACTTGGAAAGAATATATACATACTAGTGAGTATGAAACACAGTTATAAAATAACGAGATGGACAATTCCTAATTTAAATTTCCCTCTGGCGTCTCTTTGCAAGCGGAAATATGTTACAGAAAGCTGCACCACATACGCATAGCAGAAAACTCTTCTAGTAGCCTACACTGCAGTTTTAGTAGGCTCTTAAAGAAACCTAACCAGACAAATCTATGTCAGGCCCCAATTTAAAAGTTGAGATTTGACCGCGTGTTTTTAGTTTGTTCTATCGTATATGTCAGGCGGCGCTTATAGATAAATACGATGTAGTGGCGTATGTCGAAGAGCATGAGAAAACCATAGAAATTCGATTAGACTCTTCCTGCAGTGGCACTACGTCCGCCATCACAAATCCCACATGAAATAAGCCGGTATTCCACCGAAGACTACTCTGTAGAAACCACTGCCTCAGCTATGATATAAACCCCTTCTTTTCAATTTCCTTCCACGCCGCCTGCTTGGCGTGATTGCTAGAAGTCCATATAAGGTATATAAAAGGATATATCTAAGGCTGTTTTAAAGCCAGGCATTCAGTTGCAGTTTCGTAAATAAAATGGCCTACTTTGCATGAGTCCAGAAGACTTATTAATGTGAGGAATTACGGCCGTAAAAGACAAGAAATGTTCTGTCATTTACTTTTGTTATGGAATCATAAATTTAACCCTTTAAAGACGATGCGTATCTGTTTTATATAAGGACTCAGTGCATACCGCGCTTCAAACACTCTCCACTTCGGTTATAAAAACCAGTCTCTTAATGTTTTATAAGGCAGAAGTTGCTGTTTGTTCTGAGATCCGTACAAAACACATAAACGCAATGTGGGCACCACGTAGAATTGTTTAATGTTAAACCTGGTGGTATGTAAAGTTACCGCTAGACTTTAAAAGGTTAAGGAAACAAGAAAAAGTCCTGTCCTGTTTCTACACTTAATTCCACTAACACTCGCTTTACCTCATGTTTTACTCTATAACCTCCTACCCCGTTTATTACTAGCACGCTCTCTGGTCCGAATCGCAACCGACCTGAGTGCTCTTCTCAGGTTCTGCAATACTTTTTGCAAAAACACCACCAGTCTTCACCATATTTTCTGGTATTTTCGAATAACTTACTAGTTTATAGTTCAACCCAAACAACAGCAGGTAACCAATAAGAAACTAACCTATTTAGACCCAAGTGGAAATCCTTCCTGCTTGTGCGTAAAAGGATGTGCCAGATGAAAGCACTCGAACTACAAGAATTCAGAAGATCGTGCGAGTCGAATCTCTGAGGCAGGCCACTTCTTCTGATCGAGATTTTTCGTGGTCTTCCTCAGCTCTCCACACAAGGATCAAGTTACTATCTCAAATCACAGAACGAACATTTCTTTACACAACCATTTTAATTCATTTTCTTTAGTCGTCCTATACTTCTACACACTATGTATCCTGAGCTACTAAAGTAGAAACAAACAAACCTACTTTATTGGAACACAATGAAACAGTGTTGTGCATTTTCAGGCTCGAACAACCACTGACGGTGTGACTGTTAGAACGTGCCCGGGTCAAGCGATTCCTCCCGCCCGATGGCTGCAAAGCAAGAAGTTAACCGCTCTGCAGCGCAGATTCCTTCTCTACTCGCCTTGATTGCGTGCTGCTTAATTAAGCGTTGGTAGAACTTCACCTTTACAGGGATTGCTTCAATTTTGCGTTCATACAGGAACTGGACAAGTTAGAAACAAATTTGACATTGTGTTTTGGCTTTCACGTATCGTACCCAAAATGCAGCTGACAATGGAAACAAAACAGGCCTTGAACTGTTCGTTTATATGGGTTCTTTGTCGAAGTGTTTAACAGGCACATCCACAACACAGGGAAGTCCTATCTGCCCTTGTGTACGTAACATTTCAGAAGCTACAACATTAATTTTAGTGATTTGGGTGTTTTAAATTTGCGTAGCCAATTTAGATTTCCTTCTTCAATCAAATGGGAGAAATGCAGTTTGATTTCATCGACTTTCGAAAATAGAATCCATACTTGTGCCACAAAATAATTACAACACTAAAGTCTGCACCTTCTATTAGAGCTTCCTTATGGTGAACTCTTAAAGAAATTAATGCGTAATGACTGTGCGTCTCAAGTTAAGTGGATCCCTGTCACACGGCATTTCGTGTTTTTGGGCTAACAAAGGAGACGGCTACCAGGTACGGATGGTAACTGCGATGATACTGAATTACAGTTGCGGACAGTCAACAAGGGGCGGCCTTTCAACTTGAGAACTAGATGTTGGCTGTGAAGTTCATCAGCACACAACTCAAAACACAAATATTTAACGAAATGTTACAGACGCGCGAACGTGGCGGCCGGTTGTGAACATCGTGATGACCTTTATGGTTCCACAAAAGGCGGGCACTTTGAGTATCTGCCTGTTAGCTTCTCAAGAATAAATTCTCTCCATGAAGCTACTGAGTGTAGAGTAGTAACGTGACTGCCCATTAATAAGTCCACTGTTGTGTGCAAAACACAGACAGCCAATCCATCAGTCCACTGTTGTGTGCAAAACACAAACACAAAGCAAATCCATCAGCCCACTGTTGCGTGCAAAACACAAACACAAAGCAAATCCATCAGTCCACTGTTGTGTGCAAAACACAAACACAAAGCAAATCCAATCTGTTGCATTCATGTTGTACTGAGGGTCTTGGAATCTGAAAAATGTTCTTTCCTATGATTGTAGGACACGTACTCTGAGAAAATAATGCTAAATGCTATATTTCTTGCTTACAGCAAGACTCTGTATCTTCTATGCTGTTGATGTGGCTTTTCTCTATAGCAAATTGAGTGCAATCCTACCTGCTGTTTTGTACTTCTTGAAGTTGCGAAGCCATGACGAGAACAGACCTCCGTACATAGCCAAGCCACTAATCTCCACGGCACAATCAGGAAGGTAAAGATCTTAAAAGGCAGGACGTCTTCTCACTCCCTTAAATATTAAGGTCGGTGTAACAGGCATTTCTGATGACTGCAGCCTGCCGCGACAGTAATAAAGGGGTACTCTTCGCTTTCCACATGTATTGGAGTAATAACATCGCATTATCCTTCCTAAATTACCGAACTCTCTGGAGCAGAATCCTCCTTCAGAATATAACAGTTCTTCAGCTAGCTAAGAAATTCAGAGTATTTTATGGAAGCCAATGGTTCATTATCCTGTTCACAAGAACCCACCATTTGCCCCTGTCTTTATCCAGTCAACGTCCACACATTATAGGTCTTGAAAATCCATTTTAATATTATCCTCAAGCCTACGCCTAAGTCTTCCAAGTGGTCTCTTTCCCTTAGGTTTCCCCGCCAAAATCCTGTATGCACCTCTCCTCCTTCTCATTCGTGCACATGTCCCGCCCATCTCATTCTTACTGACCTGATCACTCGCAAAATACTTGGTAAGGACTGAAATGATTAAGTTCTTCATTATGCAGTTTCCTCCAGTACCCTCGCACCTCCTCCCTCTTCGGCCCAAATATCTTCCTTAACACTCTATCCTCAAACACCCTCAGCCTACGTAATTCCCCAAATGTGAGAGACCAAATTTCAAGATCACATAAACTAACTAACTAACTAATTAATTAATTAATACAAGGAGTAGAGTCTTTCTTGTGAAGCTAACAGGTCCTCAGCTAGTAAAGAAATTCTCTGCATTTTATGGAACCCGAAGGTTCATTATCACGTTTACAAGAGCCCGCCGCCTGTCCCTAACCTGAGACAGCCAAATCCAGTCCATGTCTCCATCCACTTCTTGAAGATCCATTTTAATATTATCCTCCCACCTATGCCTGGGCAAGATCACATAAAACAACAGGCGAAATTATATTACCACATATTTTTACTTTTTGTATTTGGAAAGGAAAAGGGAAAACAAAATGATCGGGACCAAATAACAGCAGGCATTCCCTGGGTTCAGTTACTCTTAATTTCTTCTTTAACGCAATTGCGACGTAATACTGTCATTCCAAAGCATCTCCACTCCGCCACATTTTCCTTGCCTACTAATTTCCAAAATACCCTGTCCAACAGAAGGACAGATTCATTGATAGTATACAGAATTTTCTATTAAAATATCGGAACCTTTGTGCAATATCCAGTTTAGTAACACAGTGAGACACTTCTCCTTTAGTCAGTCATTGAACTCCAGCATGTGAAAGACACCCGGGTTTTCGAAGGCTCGAGTTAGAATGTCTTCTAAAAAGGTCTGAAGCCAATCTATCCGTACAACGTTATTTTTCTTTTCCCACGGGCATCTGTTTCGTACACCTCCGCTAAATTAAACGCGGACCGACTGAATGGATGTAAGTCCCGACGCTCTTTGTTAAAGATACAGAGTCTCTCACCCAATAACTTTTCCATTTCAGCAGGAAATACGGTCGGATAAACAATTCTACCTCTGACGCTATGCATTTAAACCTGCAGTGAGTTGCCGCACATTCTTTAACGTGTCTCTTCAGTACTTTGATTCGTCTTCATTCTTCTCCAGTTTATCTGCAGACCATATCAACTGTCTACACTTACAGTTAGGCCGTAACGTAATGGTATTCAGCATTGTTACAAAGATCATGTAAATGAACAAACAAATATTACAAAAGATATACACTTCTATTTTGCCAACTACTGCACATACCCTTATATACTCATACTGTTTCTCCCACATGTTTCGGCTGTTACTTCCAGTCATCCTCAGTGAGCTAACATTCATCAGTCCACGCAGGCAGACTGCATGCTGCGTGGACTGATGAATGTTAGCTCCCTGAGGATGGCTGGAAGCAACAGCCGAAATATGTGGGAGAAACAATATGAGTACAAAAGGTTATGTGCCGTAGTTGGCAAAATGAAAGTGTATATTGTTGAAAGAAGACTGCACGGAACATTATAATGTTACGTATTATAAAAGGTAATTTGCATTTAATTCTGCAAAGAGATCGTAGTCTCTAACCTCCCGCCAAACAAGTGTTCTAGAAACTTCATGTCATATTTAATAAAATGGTGCATTTTGCTCTTACCATTCCTGTAGAACTTCCTTCCAGTCTTCCACGCACAGCCGCTAGCTTTTATTACGTTGTGCCTGTTGCGACGTAGTCCCAACATTAACTGTCCATAACACTGTTGTTCCGCTTCAGAGTGTGTCACAACATCGAAAATGTACGTCAGTACTGAGCAAAAATGTACTTCAAGCAGCACATAAGGAGTAATCAACAAAAAGCTACGTAAAGAGATGGCAGTTAAGTGTCATACAAATCAAACATATGATGTCGGAAGACGAAAGCGCATTCCATTTGACTTTAATCTCAGTCAGCAAAAAAAACCGCATATTTTTAGCAGAAAAAATAGCTTAAGACAAGCATTCACCTTTACACAACAAAAAGACAGATTAAAAAAAACTTTGGTTAGATGAAAATAATACAGATAATTCCAAAATTTCAGCACTACAACGTCACATTTAGGTATCGCGTAACAACCTTAGGAGGCCACGAAAATTGTTAAAGCTTAAAGAGACTGAGTTGTGGCTGCACTATACCCAAAACACAACAAACTCACTGTAATTTGCCTACAAAGCAAACTAGAAGGGAAGTAAAGCTACTCCTACTGTCAAAACTCTTTAGACTTATCAGTGTAATCCAATAAGGTCGAATAAAGCTTCCGGGTCACATTCGGGAGGTGATCGTTTCGAATCTCGACCAGAGCACCGGCTATCAAGATACATGACATGACTGTGATCATTGTGTATTGGTGAATATTATTTATAGAAGGCTGTGATAACTGCTGCTCACGTAATGATCCTACGGTCGAAACCTGATGGGTTACTCAAGAAATTTTAAGTTAATCTCGGAAAATAATTTCGAATTTTATGTGACCTGAATGGAGTTGGATTGTTATGGTGACTTTTTACTCATATTGAGTACTAATACAGCGGTATGACATCAAGAATAAAACGTTAACCTTTTAAAGCCTAGCGGTAACTTTACGTACCGCCAGGTTAAACATTAAAAAATTCTACGCGGTGCCCACATTGCGTTTATGTGTTTTGTACGGATCTCAGAATAAACAGCAACTTTTGCCTTATAAAACATTAAGAGACTAGTTTTTATAACCGAAGTGGAGAGTGTTTACAGCGCGGTATGCACTGAGTGCTTATACAAAACAGATACGCTTCGTCTTTAAAGGGTTAATTCATACTAAAAAATGCTTAATTTTTGGCTATGCCTGCCGATGTTACCGACAGCTTTGTCCATTACATGCCTCACTTTAACACGAAGGAGCAACAATTGAAAGGTCCATAGTACATTTCTGCCGCTTGATTTATTGTGTACAAAACTGTTCTCCTTTATACGGAATTCAAAACCACTCTTGTAATATGAAGCACCTACAGAAATGTAAAACATTTCGATAATTCGTGTTGTTCACGTGATCAGCAAACCATTCCCTCTGTTTTACGCACACATCTCTATCATATTGTCAGACAGAACTGCCCTGGTGTGCAGTTAAGTTTGAGGAAGCCCAGTTCTTTAATACCACGGTCAATGATGTGCAACGGGACTCACAGAAATAGCCTAATGTGCGTAGAAATTAAGAAGAGCGGTAGGATCTTTACTATATGAGGTCCGAAATTCTACTAAACAATAAATGAAATGTGGGATTTCAGTCTTCCGCCGCGGTGTAAATGAGATATTCACTCTTCTGGGATTTTACGCCGCGCGGGATCGTAGTTTCTTAGACCGCTTGGCCCTTGAAGACGGGACCGATAAGTTGTCCATAAACGTTGGTAACCACTAATCCACTTTGCGTAAAATTCCAGGACAGCGAAGATCTAAATAAATTAAATGTTAGCTCCCACCTGCAGTAAACACAACTCGTCTTCGTACCAGGACATAACAGCTAACAAATGTAGGATACCTAAGAATACAGTGTCAAAATACACGTACTTCGCGTGTTAAAGCATTTGATATCTGACTAACCACTGCGGCTTAAGGGTTTAACGACACCATGAATTCAGAGATTTTTTAATGTATATTGTCCTTGCATACTAAATTAAAAGTCTAGAGTTCACTATTTTATACCATCTTTTGTGATACTACGGACACTGTCACGTCTGTGACTTTCTGTTTGGTAATTAACAAGGCAATCCTGTCAAGTAGAATGAAATTTTGGGGGTGGGGAAATACAGCAGGGAAAACAATGTAGATAAGGTCGTACAAAATTTTATTCGTAAAAAGTGTTTGAGGGAGACAAAGTGCGAGACCTGGGAGTCAATTAGAGGATAATATCAAAACGTATGTTACTTGACATAATACAGTTACTGCATTCTGATTAAAAAATTTAAAGAAAAGAGTTCATGCAGATTAAATAATCCGCTTTCAGAGACGGTACAACACACTTCCATTCCTGATTCTCGAATAATTCACTTTCTTTCAATTAATTTCAGGAATGGGTAATTGTTCGTCTGTTTGAGAGTATTTAAGCCTTACATACGAAGTAATTTAAGCTTTCAAAATATAAGTCAACAGAGATTAAAGAAGATGAAATTAACGACTCCATACTTCTTACAAAAACTGTATGACTCTGTTCACGTCATGTAGAGAGCCAAGAACATGCAGTCGGGGAGTGTCTCCGTTACGGGCTAGACCTCTCAAGAGCCCTGGTTGGTTGGCTTTCCAGCAAAGGCCAAAGATTTATGTCTTCTCCAAAGCGCCCGGACCGCAACTGGAATCCACCATCCTTTTACTCAATAGACACTGGGAGCGTGTAGGTGACCCCTCACTTACATACAGCGCACACGTTAAGAATGATTGAAGCTGTACTTCTGCCCCCATAACCCTTCACTGCGTGCACAGGGACAATCATACGTTTCTCGTGCCTTTTTTGTACCTAGGCCACTTTCACTTCTTTTAGTTCTCGGGTTCAAAATGTACGTTTACAAAAATAAAATACAATCAAATTATAAACAATCCCTTTATTAATTATGCGCCAAAAGGAAAAAGAAGGGGCAAGGAAGCAAACAAGAGAAACAATACCTTAAATTCAACATGATCTATTGGGTATATAAAGTAATGTAGGTTGCATGCATATACTACACAGCATACAGTCATAAACAGCAAACGTAAATTTTTAAAATTTATTAAACAACAAGATTCGGCTTGATATAAGTCATCTATTTAAACAGATTTTACATTTATTAGCCCTCAACTTTTTAAATTTTTATACAGTTCTTAAAAACTTATTGTAATTTCTCTCTAGTACTTGTTGTGCATTTTGTAAAGGCTGAGGTCTCGCACCTATTTGTAGTTAAATTTCTTAAAAGAAAAGGCCTGATCATGGCTTGTATCAATCCAAAAATTGCTGGCTAAAAAATTTTAAAAATTTACTTTGGTTGTGTATGACTGTATACAGCGCAGTATATACTTGACTGATAACACAATGGGGATGAATCATCTATCCTGTCCAATAATTAAGCTTAATATTTTAAAGCCTAGCGGTAACTTTACATACCACCAAGTTTAACATTAAAAAATTCTACGTGGTGCCCACATTGCGTTTATGTGTTTTGTACGGATCTCAGAACAAACAGCAACTTTTGCCTTATAAAACATTAAGAGATTGGTTTTTATAACCGAAGTGGAGAGTGTTTACAGCGCGGTACGCACTGAGTCCTTATATAAAACAGATAGGCTTCGTCTTTAAAGGGTTAATTTTAAACTGATCATTACACGTCACTTGTTTCAATATTTCTCTTACGGAGGCTAGAAAGAGAGTATGCTGTATTAGGACAGCACGGCAACGATCACTATAAACCACATGGAAGGGACTTATAGTGACATTAATGTGAGAAACCCAGCACCTCTGACCTGCCCTGGAAGCGTCTGGTTCAGGTTAAGTAACGGCAACAACTGAGACATGGCCTCGACATACACATATGTGGGAATACTACATATTTAATGGGCATGCAACATTTATGGCTTTAATCCAGCTGGCTAACAGCTAAGGTCATAAAACTTTGAAATATATATGTAACAAGCTATGTAGCATACATTCATCCTTTTCCCACTGCTAGATTTACTCTGCAATAGATGAATAACAGATCACACTGTCAGACTGATTCTTCTTAGTGTTTAAGACAAAACTTTGCGGACTATTAAGTTTACTAAGTTTATGTGCTAAACATGAAATTTATTTATTCATTTTTAATACATGCGTATTTTTTAATGTGGAATTACAATTAGACTGTAGAAAGCGACAAATGAGAATCTTAGTTACTTCTAAGACTCACCTAATGCACAACCAGTAGTGATTCATTCAGGAAGTGTGTGATGAGTTGTATAGGTAGCAGGCATAGTGCAATCCACACATGCATACCGCTTTTCATCTAAAAATTCCCAGGAAAGAAATGACTCAGACGAACTGGGATAAAGAATAAAAAACTACCTGGCACTTCACCCCAGATATCGGATATTCGGAAAGCGGTGGAGATCATCAACTTATATACGAAACAATTAAAATACGCTTTATACTGCTCTAAAGGGCGTGACAACGGAACAACAAGTTTAAATGGAGTCCGAGATGAGTGTTGTAACTTTTCTTCTTCCAGAAATCCTGCCTTCGAAACAGTCGCCAGCGGGACAGTTTTGATCAAATTATGAAAGCTCTGAGATTCGGTATCTCAAAACCAAATCAACGTAGATGCCTCAGACATCACAAAAACTAGTTTCTGTAAATGCCTAAGGACTAGCTATACACCAATAGTTTTAACCAGATTCCTGCTGCGCGACATGACGTGTCATCTCCCATATTTGCGATGAAATATAGTTTTATCCCTCAGGCTTTACAACAAACAACAATTTAGATAATAATCGAGAGGGAACCCGAA
This sequence comes from Coptotermes formosanus, assembly GCA_013340265.1. Taxonomy (NCBI): domain Eukaryota; kingdom Metazoa; phylum Arthropoda; class Insecta; order Blattodea; family Rhinotermitidae; genus Coptotermes; species Coptotermes formosanus. The sequence continues at coordinate 981,621 of BLKM01012985.1, read as the reverse complement.
ACAATCCACCAATTTTGCTTCACTTTCAAGAGAATTATAATAATGGGTGCCATTTCAGGAAAAGGTGTAACTGAATATTACATCCGGTCGATCAACTAAATGTGACAGATGTCCGGTACAGATTTGTGCAATTGTATTACGTCACACATTTCTTCAACGTAGAATGGATAACTTTGACCTTGTTACGTGGTTCTAGTAGGATGGCTCCATACTTCGTAACGCAAGAAGGAATCATGGCAAGGGTTGAGTGAAAGAGCATTTCTCATTATCTCGTCTCAAAGTTTGGTGATTTTCCTGGCCATCAAAATTCCCCGATTTATCTCCTTCCCCCCGAGCGCTGTTTTCTCGGATACGTAAAAAGTCGTGCATTCCAGATATGGGCTGCCTTTTTGGATAAACTAAAGGAAAGAATTGACGAAAATATTCAGGCTGTACGGCTTAAGGTGTTACAGCGAATGATGAATGATTTCACTAGGTCTTCTTCTAGAACCTAGAGCATTCACTTCGGAAGGTGGTAATTTCCTTCATGAGTTCTAAAAAGTGAAGAAAAGCTGTGCATCACACTTCAATTCGAAGATTTATACTACGTGCCAAATATGTATTTAGTTTCCACTGCCAATAAAATGAAACTCAAGAATGGAAAATGCCAGACTTCTGTGTTACCGTGCCCTTAAACGAAGAGAAAACACAAATAAACATCGTGGGAAACCATGGGGTCCGAAATTAACTTCTCTGTCAAATTTCAAGGGCCCAAAATGTAACAAGAAATCATTGACGATTCCGAATTCTAATAATGTACGTCGTCAAAAACATTTCTGTGACCTACATAGTTACTACCAGGTTCGCTACAACATTCGAGGAATATTTTTTTTATCTGAAACTGTGAGATTTCCTGGTAATGAATCTGATACTTACTGTCCGAGAGGTGACTGTCTTTTTTCACGCATTAATATTAAAATCTTTTGCTGCTGCAGGAGCAAGTTATTGGCAGCGCAAAGAGAAATTCACTGCAAGATCTCGCATTGTCACAGCAGTGTTGGTAATGAAAATTCTCTTGGATATGACGCTGTGTATATTGGCAATACTACAGACGTTTCGGAGGAACATGCTGCCACTATTCTCAGGCGCAAGTACAAGAAGGCCCTGCACATAAGAGGCAGCAAGCTTCTTCAAATTGTCGGTAACTATTTACCATTCGAAACTGAGTCATATCCCATAATACCTTAATCTTCAAAATGTCAATGCATACCCACACAGAATTAGATACAAAACGCGAGAGATATCTTGATTATTTCACAACAGTTTTCAACAGACGAGATTATACAACCACGAATGACACAAGAAGATCAAGAATGTGAGATGGCACATTCATATAGCATGCGATGACGGCGTTCCTTAACATAAAATGTCAGCAATGGAATCGGAGACTAAAGCAAACTGGAAAAACTCGAGATAGCCGGTAGACTCGAGATGCGAAACCAGTACGTCCCAAATACAAGACTTTAACGAAACGCCAGGCTACTTTGTCCACACAAAAGGGCAAAACCCTGAAAGAACAAGAGCTGGCTAATTCCAACTACCATATTATGTAGGCATTTTCGTAGACGTTATGTTTAAGGCCATAGTTAGCCTGTCTGGAGCGCAATTCAGGCAAACACGTGCACGAATAGGTGTGAGAAATTGTTGCTCAAATACTTGCTTGAAGCAACTTGGTTTTGCATAATAAATAAAACGTACTTACTTCCCTCTGTCAGTAATTACTTTACACCAAACTAATCCCGTCTTAAACATTATGCTTTCATTCAACCTAAAACCTCCGCCCCTAGTTCTCTCCTGCATCTGCATACAAGACCTGCAACAGCCTACATCAACACCTGCATTCCCATACATCAACACCTGCAACCGCGTACTTCAGCACCTGCATCTCCATTGAATTAACACTTTCCTTCACGTACATCAGTATCTGCTTCCGCATACATTACCCCCTACGTCTGGATACATGAAAGCCTGAATTCGCATAAATTAACACCTGCATTCATACGGTCATTCACAGATTCTTTGTCCCTCAGCACAAAAGGTCCAGATACTTGTTACTGATATTTGGTCACTTGTTACTGATATTTGGTCACTTGTTACTGATATTTGGTCACTTGTTACTGATATTTACCACAGAGAATTTAGTATTTGACTTGACTAACTCCATGGAGCCGAGTCCTTCTTGAGAAGCTAACAGGTTCTCAGCTAGTCAACAAATTCCAGGAATTTCATGGAACCCGAAGGTTCATTACCGCATTTACAAAAGCCCGCCACCTGTCCCTATCCTTAGCCAGCTCAATTCAGTCCATACCGTCCCATCCCACTTCTTGAAGATCCATTTTAGTATTATCATTCCATCTAGGCCGGGGTATCTCAAGTGGTCTCCTTCCCTCAGGTCTCCCTACCAAAATCCTGCACGCACCTCTCCTTTCCCCAATACGTGCTACATGCCCGCCCATCTCATTCTTCTCGATTTTATCACCCGAACTAAACTTGGTGACGCGTACAGATCATTAAGTTCCTCGTTATGCAGTCTTCTCCCCTCCCCTGTTATCTCGTCCCTCTTAGACCCAAACATCCTCTTCAGCACCCTATCTCGAACAACCTAAGCCTTTGTTCCTCCCTCAGTGTCAGAGAGCAAGTTTCACACCCATACAAAACAATAGGTAAAATTATAGTTCTGCATACCCTAATCTTTGTGTTTTTGGATAGCAATTAGGAAGACACAAGATTCTGCACCGAATGATAGCAAACATTCCCCGACTTCAGTCTGCTCTTAAAGTATTTGCGTTGTGATATTAAAACACAATACACAGTTCAAGCTGGATACTGTCGCGTGTAAACTCTTATACCTCCTTCTGTGTGCATGTCACGGCTCCTTCTTCATAGCTTCTCGACTGTCAAGACCGTGAAATGGCCTCCTTTCCGCATTTCCGCATCAGGAAAATAAGAATGCTACATCCTTGATCAAATTCATAGCATACAAAACTTAAACGACACAAAGTCAGCAAACATTAACGTTGCCTGTCAGGCGCTATAAGTTTTAGAGACAGCAAGGCTGTTGTACTCATGGCTTAAAAGCAGCAGGCTGATGCAATCGGAAATACACCGACAAAGAGCATGTAAATTCTAAACTATGCATGTTCCAAAAATCTTATATTGCACACATTTGCAATGATCAACAATTATTACAATTTTATGTTGTAATATTCCCTTGTGATATATGCTGCCACTGTGATTAGTCACTGTCCCAACTTTAGCTTCAAACTTGTCTTCCAAAATGACATCACCAAAGGAAAGCATACAAGCAACCAAACAATTAAAGACTTGGTAAATCAACAAGAACACTACAGCAGACATAAGACACTATGGAATTGCACTCAGTTTTATTGCATTTTAACTTGTAACTTTAACAACAAATTTTAAATCTTTATTGTGCTAAAACAAGGGCAATACAGATAGCTGTTTTAGATTCCATTTGTTTTAAAAATAGAAGGGCAGCTTACCAACCTGCGCACATTAAAGCTAGTAATAACCACATGGTGATTAGAACATATTATTCTGTTCAGAAATTTAAGGACTGGTGAAAACCAGGACTGTATCATCTACAGTGACTTATACTACGTGGTTTAGTTTGTGGTAAAGTGACAGTATAAAACAAATCACTACCTTACTTCTTGTCCATTATTGAAATTCTAGCGCTCTTTTGTTATTAGCTCCGAGTGAAGATGGCTTTGCGCCGTATTGTTTTACTCGCCAAGAGCATTAACGACCTGAGCACACAGCTTGGGTATCCAGAATACATTTCTAATATACGAACCTAACGAATGAAAACACGAAACTATGATTTTAACCTTCCATTCTTCGTGTTAAGATTCGGTTCAACCCTAACAAACAACATAATTGAGGGTGTATATGAAAAAAGTGCTGACGGTAGTACTGAATCTAAGAAAGGATGGAACAAGAGGAGGGATAAATTTAAAAATTAAAAGCCCCATAATCAGCACTCTTCATATGGTGTTATTAGGAAGATTTTATTACACCTGTGTTATGTTTTAGATAAGGATGAAATAAGATGTTAATGAAGAATTTAGAAAGAAAAGCCTCAAAAAATATACAACGTGAATGCACAAGTGTAAGAAGGAGGAATAAATTAAACAGGACTTTCGGGCCATGGGTTAGAGAGCCTTCAATCAGTATGGAGACAATGGTGAATTTTTTTAGCACGGTAATGAAATTCCAGGCTCCATGAAATCACGGAATTATTTCTTGAACAGCTGACTATCAGCTACACCGCTGTGTTCACTACTCAGGTATTATGCTTGTCTGCAATATGAAGGGAACTGGAAACACTCGTACAGTAAGTCTGACAAAAGTGGCGGACGACAAAGGTGATGTTTGGTGAGGAAATGGGCCGGTTGTGATGCTTATGAATCGTATTAATTCATCAATATTCGAAAAATACGTTTAAACTGAAGCAAAAACAACAGTTCTGGAGACAATACGCAAATCCTACTTCCACGCTACATAGACACTCAGTTATAGGCTAATGCTGCATGTAATATTAATATTAATGCCGTACTTTATATATATTTTACTAAGGTCTGTAACGCCGTAAGGTTCTGCCCATACACAGCATTAACTGGTCTTTATAACCGAGACGGAGTGTGTTCACTACGAGGTACGGATTGAGTCTTTAAATAGTTCACTTTAATCTCACTCTTTCAATGGTTAATCACAAAGATACAAAACAGCAAAGAATGCTACAGTATAATATACATACACACATATTTTTCGGGTTTTCACGCTAACTGCCGATACCACTACGAAATTATAATACACAGACAAGTACACTCTTCAGGTTTCTACGGTAATTACGTAAACGGCTGTGCCTTGCCTGCCCGGATCGCGGCGTTTCCACAGTAACTGCACACATGAAGTGTGCCTTGTCTCCACGGGTCGCGGAGTTTCCAAGGTACCTGCGTAAATGGGTGTTCCTAGCCTGCGCCGGTCGTCGGGAACCAGCCTACTAGTAAACGATTGAAACTTATAAGTATGGAGTCGCTTCTCATGGCACAATATTCATAAAAAACGTCATCAACATTCGTCCAGCACTTCTGCACATAAAACATACAGACACACAAAATCAGAGATATATGCTTTCGTGTTATACAGTACATTAAAAAGGAAACCATAAAAATGGCATTCGCGGCTTGTACAGAACAAGATGTACACATTAAAAAAGTAACGACATTGTTCAGAATGGTAAGCAATTTTAATGGCGCCATTCTAATTTCTATGAAAAGCGACAACATATTGTACTTCCAATGCCGTATTACTTTACAAATAGTTTATTAAGTGCAAAATGGATTAAACTTACCCTTAAATAGCTGCATCGAACACTGGACGTATCATTAAGGGTTAAATATTTCAGTGCATTTCTCCACGTCTCGGAGAAAGACATGGCGTCAGTCCACAAGACCTGTCCAGTTCCTCTCAATCCTACCCACTTCATAACCATCCTTAACTGACATTCACTTCGCAACTTCATTAGAATATATAATAATACCACCAAGGCAAGAATGTAACACTCTTAACCGATTCAACACTTTGTTGCACAAACAAGCACACAACAGCACACATTAAAAACAAATTAAAAGTAACTCACCCGCGAAGTTTACTCCACTTTCGCCGCGCCATTATGCACACCATTGCAACTAGAGCGAGGAGGGGATCTGATGCTACCAATTGCCTTACACCTGCTTCCGCCCACCCCCCCCCCCCCTTCACTGATACGCTGCTTGTAAGATATCAAAAACAGGGTGACATCTACTGATCAAACTTCGTACTGTACAATTATTTTCTGTTGCTCACTGATTAAAGAAAAACATCAATACGTTAATATATTTGTAACACATATTATTAGGGCCTTCATGCGTAATTACATTACGACATACGCCATTAAACAAGTTGAATTAGAATTCTTAAAATTATACAAGTTCTGTGCCGTACAGCCGTCAGATGTCACTACTAATCAAGAGGAAAAACCGGTTTTTTGACACATATGGAAGCGAGGAGCGCATCGCTGCCTCGTGCTCTTTGCAGCTTGGAGCGTTGAGTATTGGCCAATCAAGACGAAACTTTAGAGTCATTTCTATCTGACGTCATGTGGAATTAGGGGTGGGGATAGAGTGACATCGGATCAGGCATTTCTCCCCTTTTATTCCGTTCTCCTCTGCTAGCCAGCATTCCACAACTCTTCCACAATAAATTGCTAGAGACCCTTCATATGTACGATAGACCTAGCGTGGGGCGTTCGTATCTTAACCTTATTTCGGCTGAATGCAAAGCGAGGAATTCAAGGTTCGTGAAGACATGAGGTCCTCACAGCCGTTTCCTGAAAGCTCAAGTCTTCTGGGATGTGACCCTGTGTCACTGGACAATATGTTAACAGATGATCGAAGACTTGAACATTCAGTTTAATATACATTTACGTGTAAACTAGCTGTAAAGTGATGATTCAGATTTTCTGGGATAACAGGCTGTGTCTTCGAAACGCCGGAAACCACTCACACAACGAGTGAGTGAGCTATGTGGGTTGTTTCATTGGTATGTTGAAACAGGTCACTGAGTAACAGGAAGCTGCCTCTTGTAAAACCGACTGCGTGGAACACTGATATTTTTCAATGATGGGGCTTTTGACAAAATAGTGTAGACCGTACACATCAGCTTTTGAATCTGAGGATAAATCCAGATATTTAATTTATGTGCTCACATTAATATCTCATAAGGTGAGTTATAACATACACCAGTTATTTGTCTATTCAAAAGGTGGTCCAAAGCACGGATTATGTACCATTTAGGGTGACGTGTTTCTCAAAAGTGACGGTTTTTCAAAGAATCAGAAATATTCAAAAAATAAACGTTATACAGACAAAAATAATCTACTGAATGACAGAGGGCAACAAATGTGAAACTAATTACTCAGATAATAACATGTGCAACGGAGATGCAGCGTGCTAATTCCGGACACAACTTGCCTAGCACGGTAACAGGAAAAAATGGGTCTAATGTGTGAAGTGTTTTGGTTGGGCACCTGAAGACTACTTTGTGAGCCCCATGTGCAGCAGAAATGTAGAAATGTAAGTTAGAAGAAGGAAAGGCTGATTATCTCACATTAGGACGTCAAGTGCATTTAATAATCATGTGACGTGTTAACATGTTTTTGTACTGAGAAATGCAAGGTCTTTTAAAATTATTTATAAGACACTCTGCATGAATTGAAAGGTTTTCTTGAAGATCTTTCGTTTTTTACAATAAAAATCTTTAATGATTCACCTACTATACAAGATCTGCAATATGACATTGCGGCGCTTTCGCGTAAACATTACAAAAACGCAACAATGTATTCTGTGTGTGTTATTTTTGAGCTACGTGTCACTTTCAACCATATAGAAATATTGAGTGTTGAACAACAGTGCTTTCATGACGAATTTATGTCGTCAGCAACAATAAAACTTACGAAGGTATCCACGAAAAGTGTCCAAAGCCGCACTGAAACAAAATAGTGTCCATTTGCTCATGGCCTTCTTTAGACGTACAATTTGACCAATCAGATCGTAATGACAGATAAGTCGTTGCGCAGTTTTTCAGTTTTTGCAAGTGTTGTCGTAAAACATTTTACGAGACCAGATGGAATTAATCAATTATGAAGCAATAAGCGTTACATATTGTGTGTGTGTGTGTGTGTGTGTGTGTGTGTGTGTGTGTCCGCATTCCTGCCTTAACCATCTGGCATGCAAAGCACATCTTTTCTGCGCCGTACTGTTTTGCCATCTGTGGCCTGTCCGCCTCTAAAATATTTTTCTGCATTATTTCATAAACAGCATGATGTTCAGAAAAAAAGTTATGGAACATAAAATGTGCCCCTTGGTTTTCACTACAGCTTCTTTCTAGAACATTTGTCACTGTAAGAAGAATTCAGTACGATGTTATTGTAAATGTACACAGGTCTTCACGTAAAGTACCTGTTGTTCTTGTCAGATTTTGACCAAACTTGTTGCCTCGACACCTTTTAGACAAGTGTCAAATACCAAATTCCATGAAAATCCGTCATGTGGGAACTGATTTGTTCCACGCGGATAAAGAGACAGACCGGACGAAGCTAACATTCGCTTTCTGCAAATTTGCGAAAGCGCCTAATAAACTGGATTCCATATTCTTCTCCACTCCTCTATTAAAACGTAAAAACAGTAAATGTATTTTATGGATGTGGAACATGGCAACTCGCCCTGAAAGAAGAACACGAATTGAGGGCACTTGAAACGATGGAGTTAAACAGAATATTTGGGTCTACGAGGTAGAAAGTAGGTGGAAGATTTAGAATATTAAACACTGTAGAGCTTCCTAATTTGCATTCACAACCACATATTGCAGATTACATTTATTCAAGGTGGAAGTAACATGTGCATAGAACGTGCTAGACATTATCTTCGTAAGAAAGAAATTATCTGGAGGATTGGGCGAGAGACAGGAGAAAAGTATAGAAGGATATGAAGTGATATGTGTTTTACAAGGCCTTGCTAAGAGCTGTGAAGTTTGTACTACCATCATAAAACTTGTGCTAAGCACTGATTTAGTCCCAGTTCATTAAATTCTAGCGATAAGGTCATAGCACTTGTAGCTTATACCGTACTTAAGAAGATATAGCTAAGAAGTTTAAAAAAGTCACATCAGAAGAATAGATTCGTCTGACACAAGATGGAGTCCAGTGGCAGATTCTGGTGACTAAGGTAGCAGATTTCGAAGTCATGACGGACGGAGATATTTTGACCAGCTGAGGGACTGCTGGCTTGTTAAAAGAACTCTGCTCTGTTGAGCCAGAATAAAGGCAGCGGCACTCCACATATTGACCTATTGAGAGTTGATCACTAGTAGCAGGACTACCCAGTTCGCATGCGACACAGGGAACTCTACTGCACTGCAGTTATCTTCTTGTGGCTGCAGTTAAGGATATTGCGTTTCGCTGTTCTGACCTTGTGTGCTGGAATTAACCACGTGTACAAGCCAGCGCGTATATGTGCGGAATTGCGAATCGAATTTCCATGTCGTATCCAATGACAAAATTTTATCAAAATTAAATTCACAGAAAGGGAGTGCGCATATTAAGGTAGGACCCGAACTATAAATGTGGCTTAGTGCAGTTAGTTCACATTCACAATTCGTCTATCGTGTGACAAGGAAAACGTGGCGAGTGACTTAATTCGAAATGTTAGTTCTAGACGATGAACGGAAAGCTACAGGCACACCTAATATGTGACTTACCATTCCGGTTCGGTTCGATTCTTTACAGTCCCAAGAACGTCTGGTGCAATAAATGTGTGAGTGGTTTAGGACTAAAGCCTATTTTACGTACACTTAGCAGAAGAGTGGAGGTCTTGACAGCGCTGTGGAAGACACCACATGTTTGCAAGCGTTAATGCGATTAGGCAGCAAAGCAGTTCTCCCTCCGGGGATGCTTGTTTTCAGCTGAGTTAGTTGTGTCAAAACCCATTATCCGTGTTCTGAAAACATGTGTTTCAATCCTCGTACACACAGGATTAAATATTGTCACACCCACTCACAACATTCGCCAAACAAAGAGACCGCTGCGGAAAAGTTGCTGCTGGAGTTGTCTACGAGTCTTTGTCTACGCTCACTCCACTGAACAAAACAAGTTTCGGAAACACAGCTACCATCCAGTCACTTATACTTATCAGTCTGTTAAACGTAACTGTCAATTCTAAACGCTAACAAAGGGCGCTAATTTAATAGACTACAGCTCTGCAAATCATAGCACCAGGATAATCACTGATATCGTACATTAAGTACAACACAAAGACATGATACAAGCAAATACTTTAATTTATTTAATAAAGCTTCCACATCATCTAACATACTTCAGCAGAATATAGCCGAATTCATTAACCATAAATATTAGCACAAATTTCACATTCCATTGATACAAAGCATTAAAAAGCAATCAAACGCTAATTTCGAGGCGATTCATGCCTGTTGTTTTCTAGTATCACAATAAAACCACCAAATGACCTGTCAAAGCAACATATATTATTAGGTGTCAAAAGACAGTTACATGTTTCGGGCACTAAACGTAGCCATTATCAGGCCGTACACAAAATAAAATCAGAATTCGATATTTACAACTGCAATACATAGTCTCATACCTCAAAATTTAGAATGTATTACATTAAGATATAACGTACAGGGACTCTGCAGTTAAAATACGATAGGCCTAGATGAAATAGATAAAAAGTAATATTTATCTATAATACGTAGCCTGTACGGGTTAACTCTATGTCTTCCATCACAAAAGTATACCAATCAAGTACCTACCTGCCAACTTTGTTACTTGATTGATATACATTTAACATAGAACATATACAGTTACCCCTATTGGCTATACACTATATATAAATATTGTATTTTGGGTGTTTCATCTATATTATTTTAACTACAATGTACCTGTAAATTACATCTCATTCTACTGTATACTGTGAGGTTTGAGGCCTCGAAATAAAAATTGCTGTTGTAAGTACCGTATTTTTATTTTCTTTTATGTACGGCCTGATGATGGCTACCTGTTGCAGCCAAAATATGTAGCTGTCTTTTAACTTTTCAGGACATGTGTTGACGGGTAATTTGTTAGTCACATTGTAACAAAATAACGGGCTTCTGTAGTTTTTTAAGTGTCACCCTCAACCCTTGGTTGATAAGTAAGTGTATATTTTAAACATGCAGAAGGCGCTTGGTGTGTCAGGCTTACGGCACAGCCCGAGCACAGCCTTGCAGCTAGTAGCAAATACAGTATGAAAAGAGACTACGTGGAAAACGTAGGCGTAGACGCGCGTATAATATTAAAATTACTTTTAGGAAAGACTGCGTGGGTGGGTCTGGGCTGATTTCAATTTTCTTTGAATACAATCTACACAGAGACCTGTGAAAACGGTGCATAAAATTTAAGCTGCTATTACAGGCAGCGAATTCTTTCATAAGCTGTATAAGTGCCAATTTTGTGGGAGGGGTTGGAATTCATCATACATAATTTTAAAAACATCTTTTGTTTTTAAAGTCATGTATTCTAATGCCTGATGACGGTCCACAGGACTGAAACGTGTAGCATACAAAGACGGAGCTAAAAAAGCTTGCTGTGGATAACGGTAATACACATGTCAATAGCGAATACGAAGTGTCGCCTTCTTGTGGGTTATTTAACATCGCTGTCACTGTCGAAGGCTATGTAGCGTCGTTGAATAGAGGTCGTTCCTGAATGGCATTTAGAAAGGATTTTGAAAGAAGCGGTCGCGTCCTAATCTGCTTCTGCAACGGTAATCACCTGCATAAATTCAGTAAAATAACGGGAAATCTCAGCAGAGCTTGCGTGCCGTGCAAGATTCTAAAAATCTTCTCTTATAGGACCATCGCTATGCCAGTCTCTTCGGGAAAGAATGGTGTGCAAAAAGTGTAGTTTTGTTTCGGTGCTTTATTTATTTAGTTAACACGCTGTCCAGCCTAACATCAGGGAGCCCATTTCAGTCACTTTAGACGCGCTTACAAAGTTCTGAACAGTGGCTTTTAGCCTCGTCATGAGTCTCGGTCTTTCCGTCCATCCGTCCGTCCGCCCGCCCGCACGAAACAACTCGATTCTTACAGGACTTATCTTGTGAAATGTTGTAACAAAGGGATTTAATAAAAGTTGTCGATAAAATTATAGTAGGGTTGAAGGGGGAGGGGGTAACAGCTAGAAGTTTACACAAAGACCTAAGTATATCTATGAGTAATTTAGTTACCAACTTTGCTTTGGCTTCCGTCCATTACGATCGATAATCGATAATAATCGACGCTAATCTGGCTCATTTATTTATTCGATTTACATGATGCACAATTAAGATAAAGAACGCGAAATCATAGTATTTAATATTTATTTATCAAGGCAGCATATCCGTGAAGACACATCATGAACAGGGCCTTCAAATTTTCTAGGAAATATTGTCTGTAAGTCATAAGTTACAAAATATTTCAAGGTGGTAGAAATGTAGGGTTATGTACGAAAGACAAAATCAATCTAGACGCACAGATAATAAGTACCACAAAGAAATAAAATGATAGACCGTAATAAGAGTGACTGCTTTCTATAACACGTGTGCAATTATTAACAACAGCAAAAACGGTGACAATAGTTAGTTAGTAAATGGTATGAACATGCAAGAAATATCGGGGACGCAAAGACAAGAAAGCGCCACATTGTTACGTTACACAAGCATTTCATATGACACCGAGCTACGCAACTACAGACCCACACCGCGCTAACAAAGCTGCCAAGTGATGCCAGTGATAAATAGCGCTAGGCAGGCAAGCTGCTGAAATGAAAGCGTTCTGGCGAGTTACTGTATGCCCATTAATATTTACATTAAGGTTCAATTGAGTTAGTTTTTCATGGTCGGTGCCAAAAATGCGGGTTTTTAGGCTTTTTCAGCGGTGTAGTTGAGATAAGGACTCTTAGACCCTTGAAGATGAAACCAGTACTTTGTCTCGAAATGTCGGGGACCAATCACCCCGTAAAGCGGCGCCACGTTCCAAAAGAACGGACACTTCCTGTTCAAAACGTCTTGTTATTTGCTGGTTCAGTGATTTTCGAAGGCAGAGAAGAAGAAACGTGCATTTTACTTTAAGTAAGACTAGACAGCCTAGATGCGAAACATGTAGAACAACTTAAACTGAAATCAGAGGCAAAACTTGAGCCGAACAAGGCTTCTGGTTTATTTCCGTCGTTCCGTTATTTTAAAAATAGGGGAACGTCCGTCAATATTTACGAAAACTTTCTTGAAGAGCATAAATGATGAGTCGGTAGCTCATAACCGAGATTCAGAGCGGACAAACAGCAAACTGATTGGCCGCAAAATGCCCGAAGGTCTAAGATATTTTACGCCACAACTCAGGCCACTTTAAATGAAGTCTAAGAAGAAAACCTGTCTATAAAACAAGAAAATAATGAAAACTTCTTTCTAATAAGAGCGATGAAATATGTTTCGACGTTTAGGACCTTAGAACCATGTAGTGACTTCCACAGTGAAAATCTGCTTCATAGACCCGACGTATAAATCCATGCACAAAGTATGCAGCACAGTCCACTTGCGCTAATTGTTTAAACTGATAATAAGGGCACCGGGCACTAAACGTTTGCTCCACTAAGTCAGACTATGAATTAATATTCCAGTTTAAAAACACTGAGATATCATCGCGACGCAGTGCCTTGCAAACGGCAGGAAAAGTACAGAATTCGGCATGGAAACACAGAGAAAACACGCATCCGCCTCAAAAGCCACACAGCGTCTCTCTAATTTCGCAAATCAGCACCCCACACGCTGAAGAGTCTCTCTGAGTCAATTAAACAGACCCCGAACACGGTATCCCTACTTTAGCTGAATAATACCCCATACGCAACACAGTCTCCCCACTTAGCTTAACAGTAACCCACAAACAACACAGTCTCTCTATCTTAGCTTAACAGTACCCCACACAAGCAACACAGTCTCTTTACTTTAGCTTAACAGTATTACATAAGTAAGACGGTCTCCCTACTCACGAGGTAAATCTCCATGTGAATTTCTTCTGTTCCGTAAGAAAAGCTTAAAAGTCTGCCCTGGCGACGAAGACAGCAGGATCATCTCAAACGTCATTATACTTCTATCAGACTAAACGGTCTGATGTCCCGGAATACAACAAATCTTCATAACTTGGTACTAGTGAATTGGTGTGTCCCACGTTCGCAGAAACCCATGCATCAAGATATTTTAGACAGAAACACTTCACTTACCTGTAACAAAGAAACCAAATATTAACAGATTACCAAACTTCTACACAGAACTTTGATTGTCATACATTCATTACATTATGCTTACGCTGTACATGGGCGAATGAATTAGAATGTTCTTTACACCAGGTTTCTGCTGTTGGCTCCATTACCAACTTCGAGTGATTTCACAGATTTACGGTGTACTATACTAGGTCCTGCCCAGTGTTTCGAAAGGCGTACTGCCTCCATTTTCAGGGTTATTTGAATTGGTTCAGTTGGATGATAAAGCATCCGTAACGTCAGAACAATCTTCCTACCTTACACGCTGTAAGAAGAATGCAGAACACGTCTTGAGTAACACCAGCCATGGCAACCTGCAAAATTATATTCGGGTGATACGGTTGTCATATTTTTATTTATTTTGCTCTATGGTCTTTCCTTCGAGATCAATGGCAACAGTCAGATTCGAACTCGAAACCGTTAAAATCAATCTGCTTATGTATGGTAATATTTTATTGGTTTGCGCCTTAGCCGTGTGTTCGAGCGGATCCAGTTTTAAGCCCTAAAGCTCTTCACATCGAGAACAAACTACAATAGTCCTACCTACTAGTTGAAATTCAGGAAATGTTTCGTACAGTTCGGTTAGGAGTCTCTGCTTACCCTGACCTTAGACAGGGCTGCAAAAATAAGAATTTTATTCATTTATCTCTACAGATCTAAAACTTGGTCTATCGGTGACGGGAGGATATAGACCGAAACATTGCTGAATAGGAAATGGTGGGGGAAATATTCTAATCTAACAGAGAAAAAGCAATAGAATAATTACGCAAATTGCGTAAGGAGAACATTCATAAATTTATAACAGTAATAATAAATTAATGAAAGACTACACTACTTTCTTGAGAATATGGCCGTCGCTGAGGTGACCAAAAAATTCACTACCTTTGTGCTCTGTTCCGAAGGATACGCCAGTGAGTTATTCGAACCCAGAATAATTTTGCGATCCGTATGACTATTACCTTACCATTTATGCCAACCGTTCCGCAGTGGTTTCCTTCACTTCCAAACTTAGGACTAGAATTATATACCAATATCTCGCATCACTCATGCGTGTTACACGTCCAGCCCAAGACACCAGTCATTGATGACCGATCGCGTAGCCTAAGCCAAAGTCACACATTTCGCTAAATATTTTAGCTATAGATTATTTATTTCATTTCTGAAAGCTTTCATTTTACTTGTTGGTGTTAGTCGCATTTCATCACCTAATCATAGAGGAAATTTACCGCTCAGTTTAAAAAATAATATTTATATTAAGACAGATCAACGCCTTAATTGTATGACTAATCAGAGTACGACTCAAGGCCTGCAGAGTGTGGCGAAATCCCCCTCTTCGAGCACAGTCAGTACCTTACTGTGTGTGACGAGATGGGGTGCTGCTACGTTCGAATACACACAGAAGTGTGCAGACGGAAATTATAAGTGTTTTACATATTACGAAGGAATAATAACTGTAAATATAACATAAAATAAACTATTAATTAAAGGATGTTATTGTCAGAACGAATAAATCTGTAAAAATGAAAAATATTGCAAACGAAACGAAGTTTCTTCCATACAGTCCTACTTTCTAATAGGGTCTGCCCCATGTTTCTAATAGACTACTCGCCCCCGTGGTAATCTATAAGACAAACTGCCCAGGTACCAGTAAAACCTATTAGGCTCTGTCCGATGGCCCATTTTGTCCAAGGTCTCCGGTTGTTGGCGATTCTCAACATTATTTACGGACACGTGTTACGACTCCTTTACAAGGATTCAGCCTGTCTAAAATCTCAACCTACACAAAGCAACACAAGAACAAATACTATAAACATAGGAACACACTTCGGGTAGCACTCGACTACATGCAACTACAACGTCGAAACGGTACAAGACAGTGCAGGCCTCAGTACGTAAGCTCACTCTAAGCGACGTTATCTTGAAACAGATCTCCGAGATTTTCTCTTAAACCTCAGAAGTAGACACTGTATTATATTTACTTTCAGCAACATATGTATCGCACATATTATATTAACTCTCCACAAAAACCGTTGACTTAAAAATTGTCCGCAGGAACACTCACAGTTCAACTTGAGGTCTTCTCTGCCATTTTAATGTTAATATAGTTACAAATACGCAAATATAACGTCGACTTCCGCTTCTAAGTATTCCTCCACGTGCACGTTTTAATAAGACATCATTAGGCCCTCTCTAGCAACACACACACACACACACACACACACACACACACACACACACACACACTTTCGTATCACTAAAATAAGACAGACTACAATTATCAAGTCCTTTGGAGCATAAAAGAGGAAATGTGTGGGAGTATATTGCAACAAGGAGAGCTGGTACGTTCAACGGGTAACACTGCGATAACATAAAACAAAAAACAGAATATACCTTTACTGCAGAACACTCAGCAAAATTAAGTCAGAAAAATTCACCACCTTAATTAAGGAACCTAATTACATCTTCACCCACTGTGAGAAACTATAAACGGAAGACATGGTCACTTACTTAGCGCCGTAGGCGGAAGACCATGTGACCTTCCAGTCTACCCTTTTCCTGATGACTTACGAGCATTTATAGCCTAGTTATATCAAGCAGGTGTCATATACGGAGTCAGATAAGGGAACAAACAAGGAACTAAGGATGAAGTTCTTTAGCGCAGTGTTTCCCAAAGTGTTCGCGGATCCGAAGGGATCGGCGAAGAGTTCCCAGGGGATCCGTGGATATATTTTTGTGACTTTAGGTTTATTTTTTAATTAAAAGAATACTGTTTTGTTAAAATAATCGCGTAACGTCTTTTATTGGCGTATGACCATTAGAATATTTAATTAAGAATCTGCATGTACCCACGAAGCGAGCGCCCATCGTTTTAATGAAGGTCAAATCATGCATTGCATCGCTACGTATGCTACTGGTAGGTATTCGTAGGCCTCTAAAATCAGTTCTGGGAAAAATTTTTGATTTTGCATATCTGTTATTCTGACACTGTATATTTACGTGAGCAAGGATGTGAGGATTCGTGGTTATTTTTCGAAGCCAAAAGGGCCTGCGTAAAAAACGTTTGTGAAACACTGCTTTAGCGGAACCGCTTGGTTGTCAGCAGCTTGAAACTTGACGACAGATCGGACGGAATGTCGGTCAGGCGATGAATGGAGCTATAACGTTCTGACAGATTTCAATATTCAGAAAGCTATAACACAGACGCTATTGAAAAACAGGTTTTATTATATTAATTTTAAAAATTGACTCAAAATAAAGAAATGCCATGGCTCGAAAAGATGTAAATATGGGTTTGTTTGTATTTGTCATTTTATGGCCGCGATTATTGTGCTTTGGGGCACTAAATTTGTAGTCAATAAATAATAAATACTGCTATATAATAATTTTAATGTGTTAAAACTTTCCGATAAAATTAAAATAAATTTCGTACGATAAAAATTATAACGTTCAATATGACGAAAACAGTGCTAAATGAATGCCTTATTCATCAGCAAAAGTAAACAATACAGGGTGAATAGCTTTTCCACATGAACCGGACTTTCTTTCGCAAAAAGGAAATACAACAATAACAACTTCCTTGCGTGATTTCAGATTTCCGTCGCGGTCAAAATGAGATCTGGGCTCTTCAGTAATTTGAGGCATCGTGTAATGGTAGATTCTTATCGGCGTTTCGGACAACCTATCGGTCCTATCTTCAAGGAACTGCTTGAAACTTGAAGGTGGGACCGAGAGGTTGTCCCAGAAAGTCAGTAAGAAGCTACCAGTCTACGCTGCGTAAAATTCCACAACAACGCAGATCTCAGCAACTTCCGTATTGTCATTTGAAGTGCTAATTGTGTAGGAACTGTCAAAAAGCAAACTTCTTGGCTTCACAAACCGAACAGCTGTTTTGAATCCGTATGTGCTGCTTCAAAATTGACACCGTCTACCTACTCTTGGCAAACATTCACATCCTTCTGCATTCTGTATTGCAAGAAAATATGTAAACAGCGGCCGCCTGCATAATTACTGGTCACAGTATTACTGGTAAATCAAAAACATACGAGGAAATAAACAAGAACTATAAGTGTTCACATCTGAGACAAAGGTAACGGTGATGCCCTAATCAGAGACTCCAGTCGTGAAATGCTTTCATGTCTGCAGTGACACAAATATTTACGTTGGAATGCGAATTGCAGGGTGAAGTTAAAAGTTACATGTGTCGCTGTGGTTAACTAAACACCACACCACAAGGGGCGTATGGGGAGTAGGGCTACAGTTCCCTTCATTTTTAACCTCAGCACTAGATGGAGGTAAGAAATCATCTTCGCGTCAAAGCCGCTTTGGACTAAGGGAAGGAACTCCCGGAAATTATTGAACGGCGTCGCGATGGGCCCAGAGTCCCGAAGTTTTGGGAATCGAAGAGACTTTATACCTCTCGGGAACTGAACCCAAATTCCTCTGTCTCCAGCTCGTGGTGTACTCACTACAGACTGAGCTATCCCAGCCGCGAAGAATTGTGAAGTGTCTTATAAAGAATATGAAGATATGCGATGAATGTGAAAATGTGGTGGACGACCCAATTTATGGGCCACTTTGGCAAATTACAGCATTTCCATTGTTCAACTGATAAATAGGAGCAAAAACAACTGAAGTGGAAGAGGGTATTAAGTATCTAACGTGCACCTACGTAGTCGTTTGTTAGCGATTGGAAGGAGGACAGAGTGAAAGGACGAATATATATAATTGTGGTACTGGCAGAACTGAGACAATGACCGAATTTTGCTTGTGACAAACCTGGTTTTAAAGTTTTTCTGTTCGAATATATTTTCTTAAAATAACTTTAGATACATGATGTGTCCTACAGAAGACAACTTTGGTCTAACTCGTGGATTTTCAAATTTTCTGAAAGTATTAAGTCGGTCCATGTCTCTCGACCATTACGGTTCCTGTCAAGCACGAAATTTCAATAAGTGAAGCGTCGTAAGACATAAGGCAATAGTTCGCGCCGAAGTTGTAAGTATGACCGTACAAAACAACTTTCAATAAATTACATATCAGCATTATATTTTAATAAGCATATTTTAAAAATTAAAGACTGTGGAATTCATAATAATGGAAAAAGGGGAAAAACCGAATATCCAGATAAAAACAAGTGACAAGAACAAGTAAAATATGGCACTGTGCTACAGAAAACTCCCCTGCATTCGGCGCAACACACACGCAATATCAACTAGTCTACATTCGCATCCGGTGCCTAAGACTCCATCTTTATTTTAATATATTTACAAATAATAATATGTTTACCTAAAATATTTGCCTAGTTCGCCCGTTTTTTAAATGTTAAAGACATAAATCTACCGAAAAACATAATAAATATTTCGCTACTGATCTACAAACACAATTTCAGAACTTGTGAAAACTGAAAAACTTGCGGGATCCCACAGATATAAAACATGGTGATGTACGATACATTACATTGTTATCTTCTTTTTAAGTAACCGCATAACCGGCTTGATGATGGTCGATTATTGATCAAAACATGTAGCTACCTTAACGAATATGGTTGTGTTTGACTGACCGTTGCAAGTGTTGTTATTGTACGTTTAAAGCACAGGAAGGTGAATTCCATCAAGTTAGTATTTCGATTTATGACCACCCTCGATATAGCGCTACAAATCGGGGTAAACAAACAGTGGCGCCAAATCGGCGTCTGACTGTACCAAATAAGTCCTGGGCACTTCTCAGTTGAAGAAAGAGACATTTCTCTTTTCCAAGACGTCCAGGCCAGGGCCCATTCAGCCTCGTATTCAGTGGGCACTGGGGTTCTTTTCCGGAGGAAAAAGGGCCGGGGCGTGAAGTTGAAAACTGAGCCACATTTAGTGACAAAGTTAAGAATGCACGGAGCTATACGTCTACTGAGGAGCGAAGAGGTTTTGGAAAAGGTGCAAATTAAGAAAAGTAAATAGGGAGAAGTTAATACAAATGAAAACACTTAGATCTTCGACTGTACGTATGTGTTACCACAATTTCCATTTCTCTATTATAGGTCACTTAACAACGTTTTTCAGCTCTTAAATTATATTGTGCCAAGTGTTAGCAGGTTAGTGTAAATAACGATGAAATGAGGCTCTGTACACCGTGATTAGTGTTCAGGTAGGCCTACTATCCTCGAATTTACCTGATGAAAAAGAGGAAGCATTCAGTCAGAAAAGCCCCCCACCTAAACGGGAACCAAATTAGAGATTTCTCACATATGTAACCGTACAGAGTTGGCACTTGTGAACCACACACCGGGATTATAACCAGGAAGTGCTGCCCACATATTAAAATCAAGAATGACCTAGATGTTTGGAAACAGATTTTAACCGATATTTATACTCAACAACTTTATACAACAACACCAATCTTAACATAGCACTGTTTGTAGTATATATATTTTAGCATATAACTTTTAGCATATAATGGTGATTACCATAATAGATGTAAAAATAATCTACCATTCATCGATTTCTCATATGCTGCTTGTTGTCTGAAAAAATGTGCTCCCTGATTATGGCTGAATGATTGCAGCCGAAACATGTTGTAGAGGGAAAAATAACTGTGCAGTAGTTGGCGATTAATAAATCTGTATAAGACTAATATGTTTAGTTTCGTCTCGTAGTCCTTACCTCTTCTACCTACTCATAGTAGGCGTCGAGGTTATTTATTTTCACGCAGTCACACTCAGACACACACCACAGTCGGTAGGACTGCTCTGGACGAGGGATCGGCCCGTCGCAGAGACCCTTACCTGACAACACAAACACTCACAAGAAAGAAACATCCATGCCCCCGGTAGCATTCGAACTTAAGATCCCAGCAAGCGCTCGGCCGCAGACCTACGCCTTAGACCGCGCGGCAACTGGGATAAAAATAGTACATTACCTACATTTTGGTCGAAACGTCTGCCGTACCGCTGTCTTAGGGTTTACTCTTAAATAACGCGGAAGTTGGGAGCAATGTACTTTATCTTTGTATTCTGTCTTAGAATTAAATAGAAGCTCCTGAAAAGCCCTTAAACCCGCTGTCTGAGGGTAAGTCAACAAGATAATTGAATTCCTCTAGCCACAATCACGCACTTCTCATTGCATGATACTCACTAATCCCCTGCAAGATAATTAATTCATTTTATATAGACGTTAATCCTATATGCTCCTTTCTTCGTACAGCAGCGCTAGATAAACTTAGAGTTACCAGGAGTAAGCTCCCTTAAAATCAACATTTAAACTTCCTGTAACTTTCTACTTAGATATTCTTGAATGGGTGAAAAAGTTCGTGCAACCCCTAACAATTTATTCATTGCAAGCAAATTCTCCCCCCAGTCCTCCCTTAATAATTAATGTCCTTGTAACCACGAAATAGAATTTTCTTACTGAGAAGCACAACACGTTTAATTTTGCCTGTCTACCTTATAGTGTCAGCAGTTCTTCCCGCTAGTCCTAAAGCAGAGCGCCATAAATCACAGTCCATTCTAAAGGGTGTCAATTCTGACAGACCTTGTAAGATTAGTTACTCGTTTTCTGCACTTTTCCACTGCCTAATATTCAATGGAACAGGCGCTTGTGAATCCAGAAACAAACCTCCGGGTTCCACAAATGTGAGGAATTTCTTGACTAGTTGAGGACCTATTAGCTTCTCAAGAAGGACTTTGTTCCAGACAGTTAGTCAGAATTCGCTGGAAACCCATGTCAGTGAACTGCCTCTATAAACAAGTAATGAAGTATCAGGTTTTAAAGATGAGGTACAACATGGCAATTTACAGTCAATTGTGAAGATACACACGAAGAAACAACGCAAAAAGAAATACAACTGAAAAATGTACCCACAACTTTGGTTTCATATGATGATTACCAGGGGCTATTTCCAGACAGCCAGAACATGAAACTGTCACTTTCATCCAAGGCAAATCCCAAGAATCTGCCAGTTCACTCGCCGTACGTTCTTACAAAGCGGCGCGTAAGTACCCAGGAAAGCTATCTCAGAGCGAAATATTACTCCGCAGTGCATAGCAAAGTCGTAGATGCCAACAGAACCAATAATCTACGTGTGTTTGCTACAGCCTCTATTTACCCTTACGAAGCTAAATTTTCAGTTATGACAAAGTGAAACAGAAGAGAATGAATAAAGTTAACATATTAGGAATACTATGATTTGCACAATTCGCACTATCCTGTAACATTCACAGGATGATTAAATGAACGAGAAGGCTTAACATGTAACAAGCATAAATATAACAACTTCTGTACCTAATGTTTTGGGACGATGAACTGAAGAGAAGAGACAATTGATGATAAAAGCATAGATGGAAAGGTAATGTTATAATTGATCTTTGAGAAAATGGTATGAATGTATGGATTGGACTCAAGAATATGAAATTTCAATGGCTGGTTTTAGTTAATACGATGACAGATTTCCAGGTTCCACACAAGCAGGAAATTTCTTTATGAGCTGATTAAGTGTGAACCGAACAAAACAGCACTGCAGTAAGCAGTTTGTTTGAATGCTGTCTAAAGAAGTACTCCCCAACCTAGCCGGGATTAGGCGGTCCGTCACTGACAGCATATAACAGCGGTATGTTCCCAGTTCGCAGAAAAGTACAGGCAGCAAAATTTTCTTAATGGTGCATTCTTTTAGTAGTCTCTTACACAAAGTCCGTCGTTTCCCTCCGAGTCCGTAGTATGCGTATGATATATTTTCCGCCACTAATATTTTCCCTTTTCTAATGATAGTGTAAAAATAAATTTCTATTTGTTCCACAGCATGAAGACGTCTAGGTAGTCCACAACCTGCAAGTGTTTGGGAAACACCTTTTCGAAGAATGCGTGTTACAGTCACGTCAAAACAGAGGCATAATGAAAAAGTTTCGATGCCTGTCACAAACAGTACTTAAGTAATATCACGCGTACCTGCAAAACCTGACTAAACATGTTCAATGTGTTTTTGGTTCCCTACGACACAAATGGAATACAGAATCTAAAAAATCACTCTATTTCCTTTTTTGGAAAAACGTTCACAACAATTTCGACAAACCAGAAAGCTTCTGTTCCTGCACATGTTTGTTTTCACTTCAGGATGAAGGATCACTTACTGGGTTACAAGCTGCGACTGCTGGTTAGGTGTATTGCATTAACACCGAGGAGCTTAAAAGCAGTTCGATTTGTGTTCCGCAAATGAATATCTCTGCTGCTTTAAAAATTCTGTCGGTGTAGTTACGCACAGTAAAAGCTGTCTAAAACACAAATAGATTTAGCAGCAATCAGTCTTTATCAGAAAATGTCTGTAGTCTGTGCAATACAGGGTAAAAATTTTTCTCTAGAAAAGGTACATTTAAATAATAATATAAACAAAGGTCACTACACATTAATATTCGTGTAAGTTTCTTTCATACCACTCTCTATCACATTCGTTGGCGAAAATTATTCCACGTTACAAATTGAACTGTATTAAGAATATGGAGAGTAATTTACGAAAAGAACTGATATTGTTCCATTCAGCGAGAGGGTACTCTCACGCGAACCACAAATTTATGGCTTTGGTTTTCGACTGTCAATACGCGTACATGGAGAGTAATGTTTGTGCTTACAAAGAATAACTTGATTAAACTTAAACCAGTGTTAATAACATTAATTTTAAAGACTCTCGAGTGAACAATACACCGAATAAGAGTCAGTTTCCAAATAACACACTGTAAACCCGAGTAGCGAGGGCGTGCTGACGCTGTCGTTGGTACTAACTTGGTCGCTTCTCTGTTCATGCTGTCAAACATGCACCATTTTCTGACTACGACGCTGCCAATGTTTCTTAAACAGGGTGTCAAAACAATACTGATTTACAGCCCTCTGGAAGGCAAAATCTAATATCCAAGCTGTCTTGAAACACAATAAAATTTTGTATAGAGCGTAGAGAGATGTTGGAATATTAGACCGTAACACAGTTGATGAATTCTCGTTCATAAATAATGTCACACAACTTTGTTTCATACTGTTTAATCCAGTTTGTACCGCTGGCAATATGAAGGTAACAGAAAAATACAGTTTTATTTAAACCATCCTTTTTCTGGTTTTACGGAATAGATGACGATACCAGATAATAGTTTGTTACGCATTATTCTCTTTGTTTATTTATTTATTATTTATTCATTTATTTGCTTCCTTTTTTCTTCTTATTCGTCGCCATCATTATCACTAGCACCCTCATTAACTTTGTCATGTTGCGTCATTCAGACCTGATCCTAGGCAGCCCGGAATTCTTTTCTTCCCACCGTAGTCCCGGTCGTTTCTAAGTCCCATCGCTCACTGTATTAGCAACGGAATGCCTGTTACGGAACGCATAATATTTCCACTCTTTCCACATTTTCTTTTCCAGTGATAGTATTATCCTTGTACCTCATAACCTCTCTGTCTTGCAGTCTCCCTCTTATGTTAGACCTCCTTTGGTTTTCTAATCTAGTAAATATTATAATAGTCTAAACGCGCAGTTACACTACATCTAATCTGTTTATTTCTTCTGGTTTAAAATCCACATTTCACTGTCGTCATTACCTGTTGCATTATATTAAACATCAGACTATTTTGTGTAGAAGGGAGGAGGTGAATTCAACAAGTGGTAAGTACTTGGTTTCTACTGCAGAATTAACTTTGTAATGACCAAGGTTAAGCCGAACTGTATGTAAAGACTCAGTTCTTAGAGCGCTGTAACAGACATACCCGTTTTCGGTTATAAAAACGAATCAATTACCTCTGTACACAGCATTACCCACTGTTTGCGCCGACGAGAGTGCCAAGTCCGCACATGCGCCCTGTGGACATACGAAGCCAGTCCACACCCTACCATCCCATTTCTTAACATCCATTCGATACTACACTTTCCTCTACACCTAGGTCTAGCAAGTGGTATATTTCCTGTAAGTTTTCGTAACAACATCTCACATGAACTTCCCTACTCTCCCACGCTTGTCACGTGCAGCGTTCACCTCATACTCCTGTATGTGACCATGCTAATCACACCCATATCTGACGACGAGTACAAGTAAGTAACTCCCTGTTATGTCGTTTCCTGCAGCACCCTGATATTTCCATCCTCCTATATTCCTCTCAGCACTTTGTTCTGGGACACATCCCATATATGCATGATTTTCGCATTCAAACACCGTGTTTTTGCTCATCCACATATACAAAAATACGGGTTGCACCAGAATATCAGCTATGCCTCAATGTGCTTCTCTGTGTCTACCTCAAGAGCAGAACAGTAGACGAGGAGAAAACTGTACAACGCAAAACTTTGAGACGCCGAGATTATCAGCTTTAGTCCTTGTAAGTACTTCCAGTTTGTGTACACCGATCAAGTTACAAGAATGTGCAAGAACATGTTCCATTAGGGCACTGAAGGCACTCACACCGGTCCGTGAAGTTTTGTATTTCAGGCTGTGTGAAACAAAACACAGACGCCTATGGCCTGAAACTTGAGGTTCCCACGGTCGTGCGTATTGAGACCATTATCCTCTTGGATAAGGCGTCGTGTAATTTGGTAGACAGATACCAACATTTCTGAGAGAACAACTGCCTCCATCTTCAGGGCAGAAGATAATGAAGATGGAGGCTGTAGGCTCCTCCTAATAGTTTATACGTGTTTAACAAACTACAAGGCGCCAGACCTCTTGTAGTCCCATTAACAATAATGTCTCACGTTATTCAAATCACGAAACAAAAACGTCACATTTAGAACCTAACAACACAAAAACTGGCTTTTCATCATTCTTTAACACGTTGAAGTACAACGGTTATATTTCGTACCACCTGCTTTAATGTGAATAAATGCAGCAGTTTGCACACAGACGGTACGTTTAGTATAATTCACTATATTAATAGTTAATCTTTTCCTAACAACCTTACGCAGTTAAAATGCGTTATGGAAATACCGAAGATTTTTCCTGAAAAAGTGAAAAGAATTAAAATTATACACTTAAACGCCACAAAGGTGTATATCAGGAGGAGAGTTATACCTCCACTCATGCTTAAACTCGACACTAGATGCAGGTGAATGCACCGGCTCCGTTACTCCTACAGAAAGACGCCACAACACACAAAATACTGGGGTGGGCCCCAGAGCTGGTCTGGGCGTTTTGGAAAAGAGAAATACCGGTTGCTCTTGCCTGGAGTTGAGCCCAGGTTGGGGTAAGAACAGAATGTTTCAATATTGCTTAGACTGACAGCACATCACACTTCTAATTTAATGTAAAGTATTCGCACGTCATGTACGTATTGGTCTGGAAATGTCTGATGAAAAGTGTTTTGTTATTTGGAGCGTTCATTTGATTGTTATAAGTAGTATTATCTGCAAAATAACCTAGCAAAGGCCGTATTTCACCACTACACAATGTTTCACAAAAACCAGGTATAAGACGGTACTCTCGGAACATAGATATTCACGGTCACGCTTTTAACCTTTTAAATCCTAGCGGTAACCTTACATACGACCAGGTTTAACATTACAGAATTCTACGTGGTGCCCACATTGCGTTTATGTGTTTTGTACGGATCTCAGAACAAACAGCAACTTTTGCCTTATAAAACATTAAGAGACTGGTTTTTATAACCGAAGTGGAGAGTGTTTACAGCACGGTACGCACTGAGTCCTTATATAAAACAGACATGCTTCGTCTTTAAAGGGTTAATTCGCCCCCCATGTTATCAACATCTTTCCTAAATCAACAGGTTACAAGAAAATATTCTGCGGAACACTTGGTTGCCAGGCACCCTCAATCAATGTTCCACCTTCAGCAGTGTCTGAGGTTTGTGGCCTCGATTTTTCTATTATGCTATGTACTCAGGCTCAGAGTTTCACTCACCTGTGTGCTACATGCCAATCACACGATTCAGATTCGTAAATATACACCTACTCTTCAGTTGCCGTCACGTGAAC
Organism: Coptotermes formosanus; assembly: GCA_013340265.1. Lineage (NCBI taxonomy): Eukaryota > Metazoa > Arthropoda > Insecta > Blattodea > Rhinotermitidae > Coptotermes > Coptotermes formosanus. Next base: position 954,731 of record BLKM01012985.1, on the reverse strand, counting down.
ACGTACAATTTAGAGTCGATATTTTTCATGTTCTTTAAAGTACCGGGCAACTAGGCTTCAAGGGATAAATCTTGTGACGTATTCCGGAGGTAGCGGATTCGAATTTCATTCTGGACACCAAATATCTTAAACTTTTTGTTATTTTACTCAGTCCCTCTAAACAAGTGCCGAGATTATACGTCAGTTGAGTCATGACCAGTTCTTTCCAGTTCCCTACATTTCGTCATTAACCTCCCATCCTACAACTGACGCTACGGTCTTGAGGTACTGACAGTGCTGTGAAAAAGCTCAAAAACAAATAACATGCATATAGCGGCATCAATAAATATTGAATATCATCAAAGAGATGCCATTATATTTAGACTTCGGCGCTTCCTACTTAACGACTTCACACTTTAGGAACTTTATCCCCCTAGCATTAGAAGTAACGTACTGAAATGGAATTAAGGATAAATTTTAGAAGATCCTTTACGTGTATTTCCTGTGTTCTAAAACCTTCTTATTTGAAAAAATGCTCAAATGTATTGTAAAATCATAATTAAAGAAATGTTGGCCTGTTTCTGGGCAACATTTCAATTAATAGGAAGGACTATAGATCTCAGAATATTAATCAATTTACCGCTCTATGTAAACCACGTGGTATCGAACACGAAAAAATACACCCTATATATTTTTTGTACAATGTCTTAAATAGCCTTACCTTGCTGACAAAATTGAAGG